>CM035161.1:22155439-22597118 GCA_020205615.1 Panax quinquefolius
TCAATTATTCTTCTACATGTGAATCACGTGATCATATCTCTTATATTATCGATTCAATTATTGTTGACAAGATCATCCGTATAATATGTTATAGTATTAAATTATTAATTGAGATTTACAAGTTATAAAAACGATTAATAATTGTTGAAAGATTAAATATGTGTTGATTAAAAATAAAATGATTTGTGGTAATATTTATTCAATCCTCGATGATATAAAGAAATTCATTATGGGGACGTTTGTGGTAAGTTTGATTATTTTATGGGGGTATGGTATACGCCATCATCTAAGAGTCCTTCACGTCGATAAGAATTACCTTTCATAATAAGTAATTACCTTTGTGAATAAGTAATTACCTTCAATCGATAGTATTTACCTTCGTCAATAAGTAATTACTTTGTGAATAAGTAATTACCTTTGTGAATAGTAATTACCTTCGTCATAGTATTTACCTTCACGTCGATAGTAATTACCTTCTTCATAAGTAATTACCTTCGTCGATAGTAATTACCTCATTAATCGATAGTAATTACCCTTCGTAAATAGTAGTTGTCCCTTCATATTACCAAGAGTTAACTGGCTTTTCGATTGTTAGGGTTAATTACTACCTTTCACATAATAAGTTATCTCTTCATATTAAGCGAGTCGTTTTGTTTCGACCCTTCATAAGGCCAAAAGAACCAACCTCGCTTTTCTATAAATAGAAAATTTCGTTCCTTCATTATTTCACGAATTCACCGAATCTCTGTAGAGAAAACTATATAGAGAAAAAGAAGAAAAAGTATTTTCTTCTTGACTTTTCCAATATTCAAATTTCTTAAGGTAGAGAATATTATTTGTTGAATCGTAAAGGGGTGTTATTTTTTTTTATTCAAGTAGAAGACGTCTGTTATTTCATTCTTTATTATTTTGTTGGAATAACTCAGTAAAAGCCAAGATACCCTATATCATGACCTAATATGATACGGAATACCCTATCTTGGTGAAATCCTTTATATTATTCCATTCTTATTTATTCTATTGGAATAACTCAGATATGCTGAATCCCTATACTTGGTGATATTCTTCTATTATTTTATTATTCCGTTTAGAACATCCCATACAAGTCTTTTACGCCTCTAATTCTGGTCCATCTTTATTGTTCTGCTTTTATTATTCTATTGGAATATCCTCGCATGCATGTGTTTCTACACCTGACCCTTAAGCTTTTTTATTATTCCAGATTTATTATTCTTGGAATAACTAAACTTATACCAAGATCTGGCGTATTTTAGATTTCTTTTGTTATTTCATTCATTATTATACTCAAATGGTTAAAATTTTGACTTATACTCCATGAATTTAGTGGAATATCATTGATATTCTTTCTTCATCTAGTATTTTTAATGAAAATATTTTTCCGAAGATTCTTGAATTTTACTTCTACAAAGCGATGATCACGTTGACATTTGGACGTTATTAGTTCGCGAATAAATTAATTAAGTGAACTTGTTTTATTGAATTATTACGTTATCACATCATCCTCACGTTATATTACGTTATCTTTTGAACTTTACGTCGATAGATGAACTTAGTATGATTATACTGCGATCATTCGGATAATCACCATTGATATAAATGATGTGACGAAAGTCGCCGATGCCATCAGAATGCGATGATGGATAGTTTTTGGTATGATTATGACTGGGGGTGATTCGGTATATAACGTGACCATCGATAATTTGATGAAAATCCTCGACCAGTAGTACATGCGGGGATGATTAGATATTATGGTTTATTCATTAAACCGAGTCTTAGTGATAAAAATTGATGAAAACCTTTTAAACCTAAAGATAGTAGACTTTTATTTTCTACTTGGACTTTTTAATGGATTAGATATTCATTATGATTAAACCCATTGTACATTATATTTTATCGGTTTAACGTCACAAAGACTATTGATAATTTATTCTCGATTATCTTGGTTATAATATTTCTTCGGCCAAATTTAGTTGAAATTTCACCCTTTCTTTCACCTGCTTCTCTTGAAATGAGAATATAAATTTTATTTGTTCGGGAAAAGAGTGATGAATTCCAAGATAAGATTAGTAGTCACCTCACTATTCTCATTAAATAGTGTGACAATAAATATAATGAGGACTCATGAGTATGGATATTGTCTAAACGACAATATTCCTATTAAACTCTCGATTTATGTATTGTCGTATGTTACATCACGGATGTATAATTAAGTTTAGATTTAAATTTACGTATCATATAAGTGGCGGCCCAAGAAGATGGGTGACGACGATCTTAAATTTTAGAGCGTCATGAGAAAAGAAGAAAGAGATTGGTAGAATGGGATTGGCCATTGGGTGATGGAATAATTAAGCTGCCCTACAACTAGAAATAGAATATGAGAATAGGATAACATAATATATAATGGTAACATGTGCATAATCATACATCAAGGGATGGGTTATATATATATATAAAGGATCAAGAGTAGAATTCTTAAATAGCAGAATGCCTTAAATAATAGAATTTTATCAAAACGACGTAATTTTGATAAAGGCGGCAATGGCATTTTTATAAATCTGGCGGTGGCATGGTATTTACAAAATGCCATCGCATGCTATCAAAACTACGTCGTTTTGATAAAGCTTCTATTATTTAAGAGATTCTCCTACTACTTAAGTCTGCTTTCTTGATCCTGCTCTATATATATATATATATATATATATATATATATATGTGTGTGTGTGTGTGTGTGTGTGTGTGTGGGGGGGTCCATCCATAAGAATCGATCATTATGGAAACTTTTTTTTGTCTCATTAATTTTTTTTTTACATCACCAAATTTTAACACGCTAAAAAAGGGTTCTTCCATGAAAAACTACGATTCTTGTGGATGGAACCCTCTATATATACGAAATTATCAACGATAAATGATCAGCCATTAGTGATCTTATTTGAAGAATTAATATTTTCATCGATGATGAGTATAAAAGATGACTTAAATTGAAATAAATAACCACCATACTGCTACTGGATGTAGCGGTAGTAATATTATTTACCCATGTGCCTACCGCTACTAGTTTTAGCGCCAGTGTAATTAATTAAAAGTTAGACTGGTGTAACGATAGCTTAATGACTCAATTATATATATATATATATATATATATATATATATATATATATTGCAACTCCCATTAATTTATATATGTTGTTGTGTTGATGAAGAATGGTCACCGACTCACCGGGAGGTTCAGTTTACATAAGTGGTGGGTGGTGGGAGCCCACATGCAGTACGTACCTTCATCGACCAAGCCACAGGCCTGTGCTACCTTCATACTTCAACTACTAGCTAGCTGTATAACTAATTAGTTATTTATATTCAAAGACGTTGTATAAGAGTTTCTAACCTTTCAAGTCATCCCTCATCGTTAATGGCTTAAGATTAACAATATCTTCTACACAACAATTTTGTGAACGTACGACCTAAAAATTATATCCGATCGGCGGACTATATATGTAAATTTTATATTGAGGGATATTTTTTTGGTTGTGTCCGGGCTGGGTCTATCATTTGCAAAACAATTTGGGACAGCTTGTCCTAATAATTACTGTGCGGATTGAGTTTATCTTAAACTTTTTGTTTATGATCTATACGGTCCAAGATTTAACTTTGGACCTGAATCAGTTTTCATATATGATATTCTGCATAGTTCAACAAGTTAACACCAAAAATTGACTACGTATGGTCGAGCGATAACTTCGCGCGTGAGAGGCGTACGCGTGTTCATGAGGCTAACCAAATGGAGGAATGTAAAATCTAGTGTATTGAGAGAGATAATAATTCTCATTGTGTGTATGTGATCATGAATGAAGACGCGTGTGAGAACGTCACTCTTTGTGAAGACTTCATAAGCTTTATACTTTTGCTTTGCTGGATTCATCGTACACCCACTACTTCACCGACACACCCCTCGATCTCGATGGGTTCGCTAATTGCATGTAGTTTATCCACCGCTTTTGGTCATCAAGTTTCTATCACGCCGTATGTTATGATCCCATCCACATTAATGTATGGCGGGTTCTCTCAATCAATCATGCTTTTTTCATCATTACTGAGTCAAAGATGTAGATATTTAAATATATGATGGGTGACCCACCGATTGGGTCCGATATTAGAAGACTTAATAAAGATAATAAAGTGACTAGATCCAATAATGTCAACACCCGAGAAGAAGACCCAATGGACTAATCAATATGTAGCGTCAATCCATTCTACCAATAGGAGAAATATCACGACCCAACATCGCTTCTCAGTTTTTTATTAAACAGGAGGTTTAATAGGAAACTATAAATGGCATCTTGTTAGACAAAAGGAATTAATATAAGACCAATGAAGGCCCGATATACGACTTACAAAGCCCCATCGGGTAAACATCAAATGGCAACATAAATTAAGATTGGAAGTCCAATTGAAGAGCCTGCTCCAGACGAACATACAACAACAAATATTTCACCGCCTCCCGAACAACTCAGACCTTCGCAACAAAAACCATTTTCTTCTGAATCTAGGCCCGAAGTTGTGGCGACACCAATGATCATCGGTTCGACAATAATTCCATCATGGGCCCGATGGGCGAAGGAGTGAAATACCGGATTAAAGGAAGTTGAGATTTGACCATCAATCTGAATCGATCGATTAATATTGGTCATCTGCAGTAAACATCGTCTTCGTGTGTTTCCGTCCCAAATACAAAAAGAAGTCAAAAGGATCTGAAGATAATGCCAAGAGAATCCAAAGATAATCTTCAAGAGAATCTAGAAGATAATGCCAAGGAATACTCAAGATAATCTTAGAAGGAGAAAGCCATTCTGAAGTCTATGTTGGTGAAAGAAAGAATTAATCTTGATGTTGCTCTCTCAACAATGATGATGCCTTCGGAAGAATATCGACAAGGTCAAAGAAGAACGACAACGACCAAGGCCACTCATCGGTCATCAACGATATAAATGTCGATCTGCTGCTAAAGGATCAAAGCATCTGGTACATCGTCAGAAGCTCAAAGAAGAGTTTAAAGAGCTTCGGGCCCTTAGAGATTTGGGTCCGCCATTGATCGAAGACTTTCGTAAGGAGATCCGAGAGAATCTGAAAAAATCCGTCGAAATTTGAACAATAAGATCGTCCATACGTATGCCAAAGGATATGAAATCAAAGTAAAAAGGCAAGAAAAAGCTCGGCGGCCAAGGTAGATCCATCTCTTCTAGACTCTTTAGATGGTGACGATGACAAGGAAGAAGCCTGAAGATGACCTCTCCTTATCTTTAGCTGTAGAACATTCTGTAAAAATTCTAACTTATTGTGAACAATTAATATTAAAATATCAACTTCATACCTTATTACTTCTGAGTGAACATTTCTTGTCAATAATTCAGTATCAATTAATCTGTATTAACTTAACTTAGGACATGAACTAGATAAGGCGATATAATGATTTAATTTATGAAATGAAGTGAACCGAATTTAATGGATAGAATTTAATGAACAATGATGAATGAATCAACTCAACACTTGAACAAAATAAAGTAATGTATACTTATCGCTTCCGGTGTGAGATCGGTTATATGCAGAGGTGAATTTGGCGATCATCCTTGCACCATCAAAATCTTGCTTACCACTCGGGGTAGAACAAGTATATAAGGACCAAGATATAAGAATCAATAAGTGACCATTGATTTACCACCGGTAAAATCAATATAGGATCATAAGGACCTTTATGGGTCGCCATCGAATAACCAAATAGTCCTACCATACCTCCTTACACCATTGTGACCTTAGGACAAATAGGACCAGGATCAATAGTGACCATTGATTTACCACCGGTAAATTCAATATAGGATCATAAAGACCTTTATGGGTACTTGCCATCGAATGGCCAGCGAGTCCTACCATACCTCCTTACACCATTGTGACCTTAGGACAAATAGGACCAGGATCAATAGTGACCATTGATTTACCACCCTGGTAAAATCAATATAGGATCATAAGGACCTTTATGGGCTGCCATCGAATGGCCAGCGAGTCCTACCATACCTCCTTACACCATTGTGACCTTAGGACAAATAGGACCAAGATCAGTAGTGCAAAAGTGAATGTGGATGAGCCACCGAAATCATCTTCTTTGACTCCTGGTTCTTTCATGAATATCCCTCAAGAAGCGCGTTTATAGCCAACAACTTCGGTCAAATGAAATGATCGCCATGATGTCTTTGTGAGTTTCCGAAGAACATACTCTACTTCGGATGGAACCAAATGTTTGAGCAATGATAACGAAAAAGGTCCTTTGATAAATATTCTCATCAATGAGAACAAAGTTGATACTCTTGTAATTGGTTTTTTTTTGCCAAAGATCTCGATCCGAAGGAAATCGCCATCCGCCATCAAAGTTATAAGCATCTGTAGTGGCCAACTTCGATAATGCATCAGCAACGGAATTATTATTGTGATCGACCCCTTGATAGCCTGCTGTACTGATGTCCGAAATAGAATATCCATCTGCATGCAATGTCCACGAGCTCTGCTTCTGCTGAAGAACTACAACGGCTTTGTCAGACTCCTCGGCTTCTCTTTAACTATTATCGACTTTCGGAAAAGAATTGTCCGACCATAATGTCAACCGACTTTGGAAATATTTACCAAGTGCTCGAATTTCCAAGAGTGCGCTTATAGATCTCGCTTTGGTGACGAGTCCTTCGTTGCGCATGAGAACACTCAAGGCAGAGTACCTTTTTTCATTCTCGGGTGAATATATTCTTGAATTGCTCCCTCATCCGTTTGTGCCATAGTCCCGAGAACCCCTAGGATGAGGTATCCTCTTCGGATGCTTAGGAATATGGGTGCATTTTATGTGCTGAATCTGAACCTGACAGCCTTAGACGGGCATCTCCGAAGAAAAGTATCTACAGGGCGGTGTGCCCCCAGTGGACTCTCGGGAGTATGATTTCTGGATATACTTCGGTGAAACTCTCTGTCACGGTGATGAGGATACTCGGTAATGCCTTATTTGTATTCTCGAGGTGCGCTTCCCCTGGATCGATCTCTTCGTCTCTGCTGCGACCATAATCCAAGACCGATAGTAGGCGGAATACCCTCTTGGTCAATCGAAATGGTTGTTGGTGTCTTCATCTACTCGCTTGACCATAATCCCAAGACCAATAGGGCGGATTACCCTCTTCTATCCAATCGAGAAATGGTCATTGGGTCTTCATCTACTCGCTTGACCATAATCCGAAGACCAATAGGCGGATTACCTCTTCTTGGCCAATCAGAAATGGTCATTGGGTCTTCATCTACTCTCTGCTGACCATAATCCAAAGACCAATGGGGCGGATTACCTCTTCTTGGCCAATCGAGGAAGTGGTCATTGGGTCTTCTTTGTCATGAGGATCACATCGAGACATGTCCTCAAAGTGTATAGATCGCTTTCCAACTCACGGTTGTCCATCTTTAGGCGTACCACATCTTTCGATCGACATAATTGAACGCTTTGTCCCTCGGCTTGGCAATTCAAGAATCAGCATAACTATATCCTCGATCTGCTTCACGGCTTTCATCCTCGCCCGCTTCCAAGAGAACCTCCAAAGCTCTATCCGCTTGGCCCACCATCTTCATTAGCACAACACTACGGTCGTAAGTTCTAAAGTGGTGCCTTTTACTTGCCTTTCTGGCCATGATCATGCTCTTTGTCGCCAAAGAAGACCAACCATCTTCGGAGCTTAGTGGGCTCTCGAACGAGAACCCCGACGATTTGTGCCATAACTTTCGATGTAGAACAATTGGAAATATTGTGATTGATAACTCAAGAACACTAGAAAAAGCCTCCTTCTAGCGCCAATGTTAACGCCAGATCTTTATCCACGCCCCAATCACCAAGATCGTCCGATATCCTCAAGACAGATTCAACAAGTCAACACTAAAAGCTTCGACGGCGGGTCCAGGGGGATAAATTCGAGCGTGAGAGTCAAGATACGTGTTCACAGGTTAACTAATAGAGAATGTAAAATCTAGTGTATTGAGAGAGATAATAATTCTCTGTCATTGTGTGTATGTGATCGTGAATGAAGACGCAGATGAGTAACGTCACTTTTTTGTGAAGACTTCCTCGCTAAGTTATACTTTTTGCTTTTGGATTATCGTGCCACCACTACTACCCGACACACCCTCGATCGATGGGTTCTGCCAACTGCGTATAGTTTATCCACCGCTTTTGTCATTTTTTCTACGGCCATTTAGGTTATGATCCCATCCACATTAATGTATGGCGGGTTCTAACAATCATAAATGCTTTTTCATCATTACAAGTCAAAGATGTAGATATTTAAATATATGATGGACACCCAATCGACGGGCCGATACTGGGACTTAATAAAGAGAATAAAGATAATAAGTAGATTCCAAATAATGCTAACACTTCGATAGTGAAGACCCAAATTGGCTTAATCAATATGTAGCCAATCCATTCTACCAATAGGAGAAATATCACGACCCAACAATATATATATTTTTGATGTAAAAATATAATTAATACTTTTATATGAGTCTCATCCATTATTTATTTATGTGAAGAAAATTATACAAAATTAAATATCATAATATATATATATATATATATATAGAGAGAGAGAGAGAGAGAGAGAGAGGTCCACCTCACCACCGTCTGCCTATTTGATGAGTTTCGATTTTTTCTGTTTCTTTGATTTTTTGTTTGTGGTCGACACAAGTGGAATGCATGGAATCTCATGGAGTTATATATTTTGTCGAACTAGGACTATTATTTATTCCATGAGATCAGATCATTTCAAACTTTAATTCTGGTTGTCATATATATATATATAAAACTAGTTGTGTTCCGTGCTTCCGGCACTATATGAAAAGTGTGATTTATCTTAAATTTTGGATTGTTAAGATGATAATTTATTATGATAAACAAAAAATTTAAAATCAATTATATTTTCTTAGATAGATTTATAGTTTGATTAGTTTTCCTACTGTATTTTATTGTTCTAAACAAATAGACTAGCTTGAAGAATATATTTACAGCTTGCGTATAAAGTTGATCACGGTGTAAAAATTACTGCACTCTATCCAGCGAGTACAAAATGTTTATCAATTTTGGAGTAATAGTACTCTCTCTCTCTCTCTCTCTCTCTCTCAGATATATATATATTTTTTAGTCCGTTTTAAAAAAACACATATTCTAATTATCATTACTTTTTATCAGTATTTCTAACAATATACCACAACTATTAAATTTTAAATTAATATTAAAGATGTATTTGAAAATATAAAATTATCATTAAAATTCGTTGTTTAATAAATCATGTATTTAATTAATATTGAGGGTGCATTTGTATTATGTTTGATTATATAATGTTGGATATATATATATATATATATATATATTAATAAATGAGAATTTTATCTTCTCATTTATATTTTTTCATTACATTAAATTTAAAATTGTATTGGTTAAAGTATATGATTAAATCTAACATCGAATACTTTGAAGATACTTTGAATATATATCATTTCATTTTTTCTTCAAAGTATTCGATGTTAGACGAAATCATATACTTTTAACCAATACAATTTTAAATTTAATGTAATGAAAAATATATAACTTATTACTTGAAGTTGATTTTTAACTTCACCCTAACTAAATTCTATTTTAACACTGATTAATATATATAATGGTAATAAAAATACTCAATAATTAAATATTAGTAAAAATGAATGGACACTATAGATATATTAACTTATCTCAAAAATTGTAGAAATAAATTTGTCAATGCTAATACTTGGTACTATATCCTTAAGACAATTATGTTATTTTTATGGTGCTTAAAGTTGATATCACTTGTCTCCCATAATACAATGACGATGTATATTATAGTAGCACTCCAAATAGTATACTCAACGAACCAAATATAATATTTAGAACTCTGTCTCTCTAAATGAATTATGAATAATGAATACTATAAGACTATAAATGCTTGAAATCCTTGTGAATTGAATGATCGAAGTGGTTGTCCCCTAGTCTATTTATAGGAGGGGTTAGTGACTCTTCAGATGGGACACAACTCATTGAAAAAAGGCATTGTTTAGCTAAGACGTCGTAGTTTTAGGCCTTAACAGAAAGGATGTGTCCGTTCGGCCAAAAATGACGTAATTTTAGGCTTAGTAGAACAAAAACGACATAATTTTAGGCTTAGCAGAAAAGGGCGCGTCCGTTCGGGCAAAAATGACACAGTTTAGATAATAGGCTTAACAAAAAAGGACGCGTTCGTTCAGGCAAAAATGACACAGTTTAGATAATAGAACTAAAATAAAATAAACAAAATTTTATATTTTGTCCAAAAAATTATATATAAGGACTCAGACCCACACACCTGAGCCCAACCAAGTCAGTCGCAACGTGCGTGTGGGTTCGAACCAAGTCTTGGATAGGTCCCAATCCCAAGAGCAACTTTATTGTATATAAACCCATTTAATATTTAGTTTTTAACCGATGTGAGACTTAATGGTGGTGTTTGATTGCACATTAATGTATTTTAACAGTTCATCTCTTAATGTATTTTAACATCCCACATCTTTGTATTAAGAGGTCATCTGAATAGTTTAGACTCATATTTGTATCTTAATGATTTAGAGACATTCAAATGGAATTTTTTTTATCCCAATTTCAAACATTAAGATGTATCAAGAGATGAACTGTTAATAAGCATTAAGATGCAATCAAACACCAACTTAATTTCTCACAAATATCTATTATATATACTAAATTGCAGTACATAACACCATTAATTGCATGACATGTGTCTTTCTCACATTGTAACACATATCCTATATAATTAATGTGCACCCCACACTAATTTAATTATATTACAACATAATATTATACCATTTATAATTATATTACAACATAATATAATACACTTTAAAACATTTAAAATAATTATATCCTAAAATTACTACTTTTCTAATACTATACCATTTATAATTATACCATACATTATATCATACATGTATGATATAATATTATATATACACGATATAACAAAATAACTATTTATCTAAACCGTGTGGATATTATCATTACTAATTTAATTATATTACAACATAATATTATACCATTTATAATTATATTACAACATAATATTTTACAGCTTTTAAAATAATATTAAAATAACAAATAATATCAATCATAACTTACTATGTTGATTTTATAATCCACTAAATCACTATTTTCTCAATCTAAATGGTTTTTATATTATTATTATTATTTTGATTTTATAATCCCTAAATCACTACAAATCCAAACTGTTATGATAATGTTAACTATTCTAATATTATCATAACTAAATTTATTATTATATCCTAAAATCACTATTTTTCTAATCCAAAATTAATATTTTGAATTTATAATCCACTAAATCACTACAAATCTAAACTATTTTGGTAATGTCAACTGATCTCGATATTATCCTTTCTAGTTTAATTATTATCTCCTAAAATCACTATTTTTTTAATCCCAAATTAATATTTTGATTCTATAATCCCCTAAATCAATACAAATCTAAATTGTTCGATAATGTTAATGCTCTAATATTATCATTATTAAATTAATTATTATCTCCTAAAATCACTATTTTTTTTAATCCCAAATTAATATTTTGAATTTGTAATCCACTAAATCACAACAAAAATCTAAACTAATGTCAACTGCTCGATATTATTCTTTTTAATTTAATTATTATATCCTAAAATCACTATTTTTAATTCTAATTAATATTTTGATTTTATAATCCCTAAATCACTACAAATCTAAATTATTCGATAATGTTAAATGTTCTAGTATTATCATTACTAGATTAATTAGTATCTCCTAAAATATCTACTTTTTATCCCAAATTAATATTTTGAATTTATAATCCACTAAATCACTACAAATTTAAACTGTTTTGGTAATATCAACTGCTCGATATTATCCTTTCTAATTTAATTATTATCTCCTAAAATCACTATTTTTAAATCCCAAATTAATATTTTAATTTTATAATCTCCTAAATCACTACAAATCTAAACTATTTTTGTAATGTCAATCAGACGTTATATAATTACACTAATTTTTGAATTTTATAATATTATACCATGCATATATAAAAGTTCCAACAATAAGTAATAAAGGACAACCCAATAAATCTATTTTTTTAGAATTTTACAATATTATATACCATTTATAATCTTATACCATACATTATCATACATATATATAATCCTCGCACTAATATGTTTATTTTATAAACCCTAAAATCCACGACTTTTCTAAATTTTTACTAATTTAAGTGTGTTAAAACATAATTATTATATCCTAAAATTACTATTTTTCTTATATTATACCATTCATAATTATAATTCTTTTCATTTTTATTTAATATATATAGGAGCTAAATTCCTTTATGTTCTATTAGTTTTCAATCCGACAAACGCATGAATTTTTAGCCAATTATGAGACTTTTTTTTATCTCGGACAATACTATTTCCTATAGAAGAGTTGTGGAAAGATAATTATTTATTTGGTTGATAGTTTATGCAATGTTGAAATCAACTATTAAGTATATCTAAATTCTTATATCTTAATTATTATTGCCAAGATTCCTGTCGCAAATATTTATAAGATTGCAACGACTGTTAAAAAGATCTTTTAAGTGCTAATTTTTGTTTGTGTGGATATATTGCACATTCAATAAACATAACTGGATTGAAGACCTAAACTAGAAGAAGCTTAATTGTGATAATCATGGTACATATGTGTGAGACCCCAAATTTTATTAATAAAGATTTAAATTTCTCGAAATATTTTTTTGAATATTATGGTGTGGATTTGATATAATGTTATAGTTGTGGGTAATATTTATAAATTTTGCAAAGTAAGCAAGTTGTTATATAAGATTCGATTAGTCGGGGAATATTCGTTTTAACAGGGAATATTCGTACGACGACACAATCATTGGTGGACTCCATTAACTAAGTATTGTCGTAGTTTAAAACGCATGAATTATCATTTAATAAAAATAACGGCGATAGTGTTACCGTTAAAACTGTTGAATTACCCGGTAGTAAAATTACAGTAATACGCGTGGTTGCATAGTAGCACACGGTATTGATTATTAATGTTTACGTAAGAAGTCACTCAGCTTATACTCAATTATTGCTACGATAATTCTTTGCATCATATCTCTCATATTATTGATTCAATTATTGTCACAAGATCATCTCAGATAATATGTTATATTATTAAATCAATAATTGAGACGACAAAGTTATTCATATTATTATTTGCAATATTGACAATGTCTAGAAGTTCACATCGAGAGAGGTTTGGTCACCTTATTACGCCAATAAAGAGAAATCCTTATCTAAAGCCCTCTTTCCGGAACCGCTATTAAGTTTGTAATATTCATGCGCAATCAAATTGCATAAAAAGTGTGGAAACGTGTAAAATCGTAGTTTAAAATTTTACAAACCATAAACCCGGATCACCCTTTATGCACAATTATTAATTAAACGAAAAGATAAAGAATAAAATCATACCCTTGAAGATCGAGCTTCCTCGTGTACAAGTTCACCTCCAATCCTTTTTGCGCTCAACTTGAATCCACCGGATTTGGTTCCTTCCTTTGATCAACGTTAGCCACCCATGTGTTTGGCCTCTGAGAGGTGATCCACCAAGGAAGAATAGGAATTCAAGAAGAAGGGTATTGGCTCAAACCCTAGTTTTTCTATCTCTATGAAAAGGCGCATTCCAACTACCAACTATCGGAATTATTACGTTGTCTTGATATCCGATATAAGACTCCTCTTATAAAGATATCAAGTAACCCTATTAAAATAAGGTATTATTTAATTAAACCCTTTTAATTAAATGGGCTCCTCTAATCTTATTAGGGATAATTAATTAAACTCCTTTAATTAATTTTCCTCCTAATCCTATTAGAAATAAATGAGAGTACTTATATTAAATTAATTCCTAAACTCTTTTTTAGAAATTAAAATAATAATAATTATAATAATATTAATAAGACTCTCTTATTAATTTATATTTAATATTTCTAAAATATTAAATAATAATATTAAGCTATTTAATTTATTCTATCACCATAGATTAAATTAAATATACATAACATATTATTACGATTATGCCATTAACTTCTTAAATAATTATTCTTCCTTTTATGGTGTGACCCTTTAGGTTCTCCATATTAAACCTAATAGAATAAATCAATTAGAACAATTCTAATCTTATTTAAATAAATAAATTAAATAATTAATTTATTTAAATAAATAATATTTATTCTACAATAGTGGATAAGTCTCCCTAATGATCAACGACTTTCCGGATAATATAGATTTCAACATTAATCATAAAAGAACCTTTGAGTAAATAGTTACCAAATGCAATTCAATCCTTCCACCATACAATGTCCCAATTAAATATAAGATATGGAATTATCATTAAGTCTTATTTTATTTAATTATATGTATTTCACTCTTAAATGCACAACTCAAATAATGCAAATTAGAAACTCCTTTCTAATTTCATTCTCGCTTGCCAAGGACTCACTGGTTGTCATTTATCGAATCACATAGACATTTCTCTTTTTAATAAAGTGGTAGATTCTTTATCGATCATACATTATCTCCACGTACAACTTATTATACCCAAGCATACCCTTTGATATACCCTAAGGGTCTTAAGGAATAAGTCAAAGTATAACTCATCATACACAAGATACTATGATGATCTCAAGTCCAAGGATCACTTGATTACTATCACTACAGAATTCCTATCGACAAAAGTAAAACTCCATTAGGTATTCCTTAGCGAGCCACGCTCAAAGAACTTATTCTCTAATAAGCACCTACATACTTGCTTTTAGTGTCTCCACACAAATGATCATGAGATCAATCATTCTCATCCAATGAAAAGAAGCAACGATGTACCAATCTATCCCATTCACTAATCCCCAATTTAGTAATCCAATGATTGGGAACTATTTTAGTTTTAAGCTTTCTAAGAATTTAGATCTCATTAGAATGATCATCATCATTATTCTAAAAGCATTGCTTAAAACTATGGGTTTATCACATATTATAAAACAAAGATCATGTAGATAATTAAAAGCCTTTAATAAATTAATACTTTTTATTAATAAATGAATAAGATTGTTACAAAGTATATGCTTTATCATCAAACATGATCGGCTTGTGTGCATATTACTTTCAATCTCCCACTTGCACTAAAGCCAATCGCCATTGATCTTATACACTTCTTCTCTAAGTGACGATTATCCTGTTGTTGGATAAGCTTTAGTTAATGGATATGTAATGTTGTTCATGAGAGTCCACTATCTCTATAGTGATTTCCCATCTTCAATGATTCTAATAATCAAATGAAAGTGCCACAACATATGTTTAGATCCAAGATGAGACTTAGAACTATTCCTAGTTCTCAGAATGAACTTTTAATCCAAACAATCAACTTGCAGCACTTCATTTATAGCTATATACTTTGTCTTTATCACTAAATCAAAGAACTCTTTCATTGTTTGGAACCTTTCCAATTCAACGCACTAATCGCTCAAGATAACGCTTTTACCTTAAAATGGATTTTCATTCATCTTGGTCTGCGTCTGAAAAACTTGAGTCTCATAAGCCTCTAGTTTTAATTTAGACCCACCATGAATATGATCACATCCTTAGTGCCTAAGTTAAGCACTTTAAGATGTTTTTCACCGACTCATAGTGAACTTCTCCGAATATGACCGATCAACATCGTCTCTCGTATATTTCATTGCATACATGATAGTCACCATGCGACCTCTCTTTTTCGTGAGTCTCTGGGGACTATTAAGAGATACACTCCATACTCATCTACATGAGACATCTCTTGAGTTTGCCATGCTAAACGACTTTAGCATCAAATGAATATACATTCCTTCTTAAGTCGAGCAGCATCCTCTTGAATCTATCTATATCGATTTGCATCCCCAATAATGATACTCTTCCCAAATCATTCATGGAGGATTGTTTAGACAACTTTATCTTTCTACCGATCAGAGCATTGATATGTTATTCCTCATCCGTAGATATCAACATATAATACTAGAAACCTTACCTCATCGTATGTAACTCGATCATCATCTTCTATGATACGTACTCATCATCATCATCCATGATGAATCCATACCTCCTGTGTATCTTCTGGTCTTATTCCGTATTTACGATTCGGTTATGGTATAATAGGTCTATCTACGATTCCTCTTATTCGACTTATAGTATTTTGTGGTTCTTGAACTCTTCAAGATCTATTATCCTCCCACTAGCCCCTTTTAATGATAAACACCTTTATCTTAAAAGGCGCTGTGTTTCGTAATAAACACCTTTTGCTAAGTAGAATTATAGAACATATACCCTAAACTTACTTTAGGATGTCCCACAAATCAGACTTGTCAAATTTTATCCCAAGCTTATCTTTTGAAACCTTTTCACATAAGTTGACAACCCCTTATCTTAACATACTTAAGATTAGAATCCTCCCCGCATCCATAACTTTTATGGAGTCTTAAATAATTTTGAGGTTACTTTTTGTAGATATGCACCATTTCTAGGACATGACCATGTGAGGATACTTTGGAATGCTCAGAAATCATTATGGACCGCACTATGTCCAACAAGGTACGATTTTTCATTCGGATACATCAATCAATTATTACGTGATCGTGATGTGTCCATTATGAGAAAACCATTTGAGATGATCTAGAAACTTATTGCACAAGTATTTATTCCTCGATCTAATCAAAGAATCTTAATACTTTGCCAATTTGTTTCACTTCAATTCTTTGAACCTTTCAAATAATTCACACTTGTATTTCAACAAATACATACATTCAACTCTTTGAATGATCATCTCCTTTTCTTATACTAGTTTGTTCAATTTACAAAATAATTTTTCACGTAAGTCAAGTATACAAAATCCATTAAGTAATCTTTTCAGGTTTATATACTGAAACATTATTATTATAAATAGAACAACAATTGTTCTTAATTATAATACCAAAAATTTTATTGTCCAACAATAAAATGGAAATAATGTTTCTAACAAGAATTGGAATACAATAACAACTTATCGACTTAATAGATTTGCCTGTAGTAGCAAAGTCTTAAACTATAAGTTTCTATAGCTAATGCAAAGAACCTTTGCTTCATTTCCCACATATAAGATTATTTATCTTTGTTTAGCTTTCTACTTCTTCTTGGTCCCTTCATAAATCTATATTTATGATAACCAAAGTCGGTATCCAATACCCAAGTAGAACCTCGACTTAAAGAAAAATTATTTTAAATCATGAACAAATTTGTATTTATAACCTAAAACTTCACTAAGCTTCTTTGGTTAGCCTCTCGCAAGATGCTTCTCACAGCTTTCTTTCCAAAGGTCCAAAGCGTTACAAAGGTAGCAAACTCCTTTGCCATCCATATCGCTTTTGTTCTTATTATCTTTTGTTTACGCCTTTACGCTTTACCTTCTTTAATCGTTCTTCTTTCAGAAGATCCTTTGGCCCTACCGAAGAAGACATGGTCTTTCTTGGTTGAAAGTGACTCTCAACATTTTTCAACATGTTAAGCAAATCAATGAAGTCGATATCTAGCTTGTTCATATGAAAAAATCACAACAACAGTTGTGAAAGGAGTCCGGAGTGAGAGTGCAAGATCAAATCTTGGCTCAAGTCTCCATCCATGACAAAACCAAATATTCCTAATTGATCAATCAAATTGATTATGTTAAGAACTTTTTATCTGCATTTATAGTGCCATTGGCCATTCTAGATCGGAAGAGCTCCTTAGATATCTCGATATCTATCGGTCCCTACTTTTCCTCACCATCAACTACTTGATGTGCAGAATATAGTAGAGAGTATCCATAGTTTCAGTCGACGTCAAGCTTGTTACTTATGGATACGAAGCATGATGCATCGAGCCAATCAGGCATCATCTTGCCACTTTCTAAAAGTAGCAATCTCTTCTTCGGAGGAATTGTTCGCAACCATTGCGAGGATAAAGCGATATGGACATAAGATAGCTTTTCACCATGAGAACTATTCTCAAATTTCTTAACCAATCCGCTTAATTCTTGGCTCAAGTTAATTTAGCATCTAATATGCTTCGCAGTGATAGTAATTTTAGACATTGTAAAATTCTCAAATGAATTTGTATTTAACAACATTTTAACATACATTCTTTTATTAATTACCAAAATAATTTAGGTCTTGTTTTAAATTGGTATCTCCCACTATTTTCTTCAAACTATATTACCCTCACTTATATAGTTCGGCAAAATCTAATTAAAGATTTGCTAGTGAGAATAAGGATCCCATTTCAAATGTATATAGCCTTGTGGTGACACAACAAACTATATATAAATAAATAGGTAGACAACTTTTGTCAATTACATCAACTATGCAACTCCTTTTCTTTTGCCTCTTAGATTATTTTGATCAAGTGGTGGCACATCCGAATCAAAATTATCCAAGTTAAGTCCGACCTAGCACTCCATATATTCAAAAAGAAAAATATCATCCTTGTGGTGACACAACAAAAATAATATTGTTCAATTTTCTTTATAAGCATCAAATGTGATAAATTAACATCTTAAATACTTAATACTTGCCTTGTGGTGACACAACAAACTCATATTAAATATTTAATACTCTATTAATTTTATCATGCTAGAAAGCGACGCTCGATATTCCAAATATCTTTGAACGCTTAGGACTTAATATAAAAAATTGAGGGTTTGTTATTAATTTGTGTCATCTTGTTTAATACAAGATGCACATATATATATATATATATATATATATATATATAAAATACGCGTCATATTAATTAACATGCGAAGCATGTTTGCATAATATATAATATATATAGTATAAGCATGCACATATAGAATACTATATTCTACCCGGATTGATTATGGACTTTTATTCTAGTTTGGTTCACTAGAGCCACCAAGTGAACCAAAAGGTCAAACCCTAGGGGTGCAAGAAATAATATTTAAATATAACTATTACATTTAAACCCTGGCTCCATTACAAATCGGGTCTTCAAGCGCCTTGATCCTCGATCTCCAATTTTTTTCAAAAATTAATTCTAACTATTCCTATTACAAAACTATTTAAAATAAATAGAAACCTTGATCGCCAGATCAAGGGAAGTACATAGGAGGAGATATAATTTACATTAAGAAAAAATTAGAGAAGACGAGGTACGCAGACCCCATTTAATAAAAACTCATACATTCATACATCCAACTAAAATAAAATCCAATCATATTGGGTCAATAGTCCATAATCAATCCCATTTATTATCATACACATCACCATACGCATCAATAAATAACATTCATCTCATGAATAATAAACATTTAATATATATATTGATATCATTTAATAATGCAAATTTAGTTAGTATAAAATCTAATTTTGAATCAAAATAAACTCCTTTATTTTAATTCAAATTTAAATCAAAATAAAATTATTTTATTTTAATTTATCCAATTTTGAATAAAATAAACTATTTTATTTTAATCAAAATCTTTAATCAAAATAAACTCCTTTATTTTAATTAATTATGGAATCCAATTCCATATATAAAAATCTTTTATTAAAGGAAACACTTGATTCTTCTTCCTATTCACAAATAAACTCCTTTATTTTGAATAATATGAAATCTTATTTCATATTTAAATAAACTCCTTTATTTAAGAAAATTAGGATTCACTTTCCTATTCACAAATAAACTCTTTTATTTTGAATAATATGAAATCTTATTTCACATCTAAATAAACTCCTTTATTTAAGGAAACATATAATCCAATTTCAACTCCAATTAGTTATCATGGAATCCAATTCCAACTCTAATTAGTTAAGATGAAATTTAATTTTAAAATTAAAATAAACTCTTTTATTTTAATATTAAAATAAATCTTTTATTTTAAAATTAAAATAAACTTTTATTTTAATCATAAAATAATTACTTAATATTATATATATATATATATATATATATATATATATTAACCGTTAATATATATCATATATTTATATAATATCCTCGTTTACTTCCTATATTTAAATGATCGCTTGAAATTGAAAACATATGGTCCTCGATTCATTTGAATCACATGAATCACTAATAAAAAAATTATTGCTTTTTTTTTTTTTTGTTAAATTTTATACAATTAAATTATGCCCAATTAAATTGTTCTAAACACATATCAATATACATATCAAATTTAAAACAATTAATAATTCGCATAAAAACTCGGCTCATGCCCAATTGTTAGTTTTTGTAATATTCATGTCTTGTAATCAAATTGCATAAAAAGTGCGTAAACGTAAAATCGAGTTTAAAAATTTTACAAACCATAAACCCGGATCACCCTTTATGCACAATTATTAATTAAACGAAAAGATAAAGAATAAAATCATACCCTTGAAGATCGAGCTTCCTCGTACAAGTTCACCTCCAATCCTTTTCGCTCAACTTGAATCCACCGGGTTTGGTTCCTTCCTTTGATCAATGTTAGCCACCCATGTGTTTGGCCTCTGAGGTGATCCACCAAGGAAGAATAGAATTCAAGAAGAAGGGTATTGGCTCAAACCCTAATTTTTCCTATCTCTATGTAAAAGGGCGTCTTTCTCCAACTACCAACTATCGAATTATTACGTTGTCTTGATATCCGATATAAGACTCTCTTATAAAGATATCAAGTAACCCTATTAAAATAAGGTATTATTTAATTAAACCCTTTTAATTAAATGGGCTCCTAATCTTATTAGGGATAATTAATTAAACTCCTTTAATTAATTTTCCTCCTAATCCTATTAGAAATAAATGAGAGTACTTATATTAAATTAATTCCTAAACTCTTTTAGAAATTAAAATAATAATAATTGTAATAATATTAATAAGACTCTCTTATTAATTTATATTTAATATTTTAAAATATTAAATAATAAATATTAAGCTATTTAATTTATTTTATCACCATAGATTAAATTAAATATACATAACATATTATTACGATTATGCCATTAACTTCTTAAATAATTATTCTTCCTTTTATGGTGTGACCTTTTAGGTTCTCCATATTAAACCTATTGTGAATAAATCAATTAGAACAATTTTAATCTTATTTAAATAAATAAATTAAACAATTAATTTATTTAAATACATAATATTTATTCTACAATAGGGATAAGCCTCCTAAATGATCAACGACTTTTCAGATAATATAGATTTCAACATTAATCATAAAAGAACCTTTGAGTAAATAGTTACTGCATAATTCAATCTTTTTCACCATATAATGTCCCAATTAAATATAAGACATGGAATTACCATCAAGTCTTATTTTATTTAATTATATGTATTTCGACTCTTAAATGCACAACTCCAAATAATGCAAATTAGAAACTCCTTTCTAATTTCATTCGCTTTAACCAAGGACTACTGGGTTGTCATTTATCGAATCACATAGACATTTCTCTTTTTTAATAGAAGTGGTAGATTCTTTATCGATCATACATTATCTCCATGTATAACTTATTATACCCAAGCATACCTTTGATATACCCTAAGGGTCTTAAGGAATAAGTCAAAGTATAACTCATCATACACAAGATACTATGATGATCTCAAGTCCAAGGATCACTTGACTACTATCACTACAGAATTCCTATCGACAGTAGTAAAAACTCCATTAGGTATTCCTTAATGAGCCACGCTTCAATGAACTTATTCTCTAATAAGCACCTACATACTTGCTTTTAGTGTCTCCACACAAATGATCATGAGATCAATCATTCTCATCCAATGAAAGCAAGTTAACGATGTACCAATCTATCCGGATTCACTAATCCCCAATTTAGTAATCCAATGATTGGGAACTATTTTAGTTTTAAGCTTTCTAAGAATTTAGATCTCATTAGAATGATCATCATCATTATTCTAAAAGCATTGCTTAAAACTATGGGTTTATCATATATTATAAAACAAAGATCATGTAGATAATTAAAAGCCTTTAATAAATTAATACTTTTATTAATAAATGAATAAGATTGTTACAAAGTATATGCTTTATCATCAAACATGATTGGCTTGTGTGCAGTATTATTACTTTCGTGAGAACGAATTCGATTGTTAAATATTGTGAATTATAATATTAATGATGAATAAGTTCGTGTTGATTAAAGATGAAATTGATAGTTCCATTGTGTTGGAATTATTAGTGTTAGTGAAAAGCGACATTTATTTCGATAATAATTGATGCCCAGAGGTTATATTGACCAATCGGGTAATTAACCAGATAAATGAGCAATTAATTGCAATTGATTCACATGATTATAATTATTTGTTCACATGTGTGTACTATTGATTCACATTCATTTACTATTAGAGGAGTTGGTGCAAGATTGATAATACTTGCATGACTAAATTAGAAATAGAGGTATAGTTGAAGGTACTATACTATAATTAATTTTTTCACATGTTTAGAACTATTGAGTCACATGATTTACTATGGATTCACAAGATTTACTATTAGGAGAGGTGGTGCAAGTATGATAATACTTGCAGGACTAAATTAAAAATAAAGGAAAAGAGGAAGGTATTATACTGTAATATTTCGAGCCCCAAAACGTGCAATTATCGAAACTAAATATTCCAATAAATAGAAGTTCATTCCTTCATTATTTTTCACCAATTCACTAAAGCTATAGTGTAATTATTATAGAGAGAAATTATAGAGAGAAAGAAGAAGAGAAGTCTGCTACCTCACTATTCCAGTATCCAGTCAATAAAACCCAAATTTTACGAATAAAGATTTAATTTTCTCGAAATATTTTTTTGAATATTATGGTGTAGATTTGAGATAATGTTATAGTTGTGGGTAGTATTTATAAATTTTGCAAAGTATGCAAGTTGTTTTATAATATTCGATTGGTCGGGGAATATTCTTTTTATCGAGGAATATCC
The DNA here is from genome assembly GCA_020205615.1 of Panax quinquefolius. Taxonomy (NCBI): domain Eukaryota; kingdom Viridiplantae; phylum Streptophyta; class Magnoliopsida; order Apiales; family Araliaceae; genus Panax; species Panax quinquefolius. Next base: position 22,178,591 of record CM035161.1, read on the forward strand.
GTACGATGGTACAATCATTGGTGGACCCCACAACAGAATTATTGTCGGATTAAGAAAACGACAAAAGTATTTTATGAAAATAACGACAGAAGTTTTACCGTTAAAACTGTTGAACTACTCGGTAGTAAAAGTACAGTAATACACGTGGTTGCATAGTAGCACACGGTGTGAGACCCCAAATTTTATGAATAAAGATTTAAATTTCTCAAAATATTTTTTTGAATATTATGGTGTGAATTTGATATAATGTTATAGTTGTGGGTAATATTTATAAATTTTGCAAAAGTACGCAAGTTGTTATATAATATTCGATTGGTCGGGAAATATTCGCTTTTAACAGGAATATTCGTATAACAATGACAATCAATGGTGGACCCCACAACGAAATTATTGTCGATTAAGAAAACGACAAAAATATTTTTATGAAAATAACGAATGAAGTTTTATCGTTAATCTGTTGAAACACCCGTGTTAAAAGTACAAGAATCTGGCATGGTTGCATAAGTAACACAGATTGATTATTGATGTTTACGTGAGAAGTCACCATCGCTTTTGTTTAATTATTGCTTCAAAGAATTCTTTGCATAGTATCTCACGTTATTTGATTCAATTATTGTTGATATTTTATATATTATTATATCAATAATTGAGATGACAAAGTTATTAATATTATTATTCGCAATATTAACGATGTCTGTAGAAGTTCGCCAAGAGGTGGGTTGGTCACCTAATCATACGCTACCAATAGGAAGAAATCCTTATTGAAAGCTCCTCTTTCCCGGAAACGACATTGGTCGATTAATATTGTGAATTATAAAATGATGATAAATGTTGTTAAATATATTGAGGTGTCTTTTTATGAAGTCGCTAAGTTTATATATATATATATATTGTTTTATTAGTATTATTAATGTAATAAAATGTAAAGCTTTTTTATATAAAATGTAATACTTTTATAAAGTTATTTGTTTTATTAGACTATAAATAGAATATATTATATTCTATTACGCATAAGTGTTTTACATAGTAAAATCTTTTATATAAAATGTAATACTTTTATAAAGTTATTTGTTTTATTAGACAATACTTAGAATATATTATATTTTATTATCGATAAATACTTCTGCGATAGTGTTTGCATAGTAAAATCTTTTTATATAAAATGTAATACTTTTATAAAGTTATTTGTTTTATTAGAATAATTTAGAATATATTATATTTTATTATGCATAGTGTTTGCATAATGTTTGCATATAAGAAAATTTTTGTATAAAAATGTAATACTTTTATAAAGTTATTTATTTTATTAGACTATAAATAGAATATATTATATTTTATTTAAAAGATTTTGTTTTATTAGAATATTTTATTAATCTTTGCATAAGAAATCAATATGGACCGTCTGCTTAAAAGTAAATCAATCTGGACCGTTCATGAATTAGTTCTTATTCAAATCCATTCTCCTATAAATAAGCTCATTCCTTCATTATTTCTTACTTAATTCACTGAAACTATAGAGAGATAAACTATAGAGAGAAAGAAGAAAAGTATTCTGCTACTTCACTACTCATATATCCAGTTTCTTCTAAGGTAAGTGTAAGACCCCAAATTATTAATAAATGAAATTTATTTTCTTTTATTTATTATTTTGAAATAGTAAGGGTGGATTTGATTAATGTGATAGTTATGGGTAAAATACGCAAATATTTCAAATAAGCAAGTGGTTATAAAATATTCATTTGGTCGTGGAATATTCGCATCGTCCGGAATATTCGCATTTACCATGCAGATCTTTTTATGGGTCCCATAACTAAAAGCGATTGGATGAAGAAAAACGATAAATATAAGTTGTTTATAAATAACTGCGTAGTTGTTACTGCTAATATCTTTTGGAATACCCGTTGGTTAAAACACACTAATACGCCATTGTTGAACAAGAAGACGAAGATTGCACCAATTATTGATTCTTACGTAAGAAGGCACTACTCAATAATTGTTACAGATAATTATTGCTTCGAAGATTTTATTTTATCGATTCAATAATTCTTTGCATTAATATTTTATATTACGTTGTTTTAATAAATTGTCATTACACAAGATTTTCCATTATCTAGACAATAATTCATATTATCTGAATAATATTATTAGAAAACATTATTGGCAATGTCTAGAAAGTTCGCTTCAAGGAGAGGTTTGGTCACCTAATTGTGCGCCAAGAAGAGAGATCCTTATTGAAAGCCCCTTTCTCGGAACTACCGGCACAAGTTGATCGCGATTCTGTAATATTATTTGTGAATAATTAATTATTGATTTATATAATGAGGAAAATATTGATTTTATGTGGATATAGATGGAGAAAATTTTAAAATGACAATTGTTGAAAATTAATATTTTATCTTTTTCTGATAAAATAATTCATTTAAATATATTATTTTAATAATATATTAACGGTGATATTTTTACAATGAATGTGGGATATATGAGTATATGAGGAGGAAGAGTATTTTTGTTGCATTAAATGATTAACACATGTTTTGTGTGTTTGTGGACCCCATTTCTTGGTCAAATTTGATTATAAATTGTAAAATCGCCTCTTTGTGGATTTCGGTCAATTTTTGTTTGAATTTGGAAAACTTTCTTCTCGCAAAGTTGTAGAGAATTGAATTTCCTATAAAAATTCATGAGATTCAAATTTTCTGACAAAAGGCTATTTATTATGAATTATTGAAGTTCCAAAGTTCCGAAATAATTGATTTTTGGAAGTTTTAATTATTTATATCAACAAAAACGTTTTTATTGTTTTGGTTGGCCCCCCATGTGTTGTAAACATGCTGATTTCAGGAGTCTTGGTTGGTGTAGGAATATATATATATAATATATTATTATTATATTAAATTTTCTACTTTTGGTGTTCTAAGCAATTTCCTATAAATAGGTGCTTGGGTTAAATTGAAAATCACACCGTAAATCAAAGTTTTCTCTCTCTATATTATCGGCGTATTATTCTTGTGAGTATTTTGAGTATACTTTGAGTATTGCTATACTGTGCAAGTTCAAGTCATAGCTTATATCCTGTTTCAACTAGAAGTCTTTGTCTTTCGAGGTAAGTGGATATTATTTTCTTCTCAAATGATATTATTTCTTCAATATCATTATCTTTGAAATATTAGTTGAAACTTTTTATCAAATTTGGAACTTTTTCATGCTCTGGGTTACTATTCATGAGTTACTATTCACGAGTTACTATTCATGAGTTACTATTCACGAGCTCTTATTCACGAGTACTATTCATGAAGCGTGAAGATGTTTTTTGTGGAATTTCTATCTTTTGGTGTCTGAGTTACTATTCACGATACGACAATTATTCATGTATACCAGACTATTCACGAATCATTTTTATTCAATTTAAAAATGAATATTTTCTTTTTTCGCCTAAAAATATCTATTCGGATACTAGCTTTGATTGATCCATGTTTTTGACCATTCTCAAATTTTACACCCTATGATTATTTTGAGGTATTTTTGGACGTGATAAAACAAAGTACGAATCCTTAATCCTTAATCCTTAATCCTTGTCATTTTGTTTCAATTGGATTCGCTTTCATTAAAAATATTTTTCATCATCTTCAGTCTTAAATGATGATATTATGGAATATCTTTGGCCTGTAGTGCAAAGATGAATGATTTCTTGATGAATATCTTTGGCCCGTAGTGCAAAGATGAACAGGTGTTGAAATGAACATGACCGACTGATTAATATCTTTGGCCCGTAGTGCAAAGATTAACATGTGTTTAGATGAACATGACCAACTGATGAATATCTTTGGCCTGTAGTGCAAAGATGAATATTTGATTCCAGATATATATTGATTGATGTTACAGGGATAAAATATCGACGATGAACTTTTAAATTCATATATAGAAGATAGTAGTTTGCATTCTCTACTTAACTCTTCTAATGAATTGTTGTTTCACCGCGCAATGTTGTTGATTTAAAGCCGTTTATTTATCAGTATTCTATTAGATTTTTCCTCGTTGGAGACTAACGATAATTTGTCAGTATATTATCTTAGTCATAATATTCTTTAATCGAGCTAGTTGAGCTCACCCTTTTTCCTTGTTGTTCCATTTTTCTTCTCGTGAGGCGAGAATGTAGCGAGTACTAATCGGGGTATGGAATGAAGGTTCTGAGAGAGTTGTTTAGTAGTCCTCACCATTTTGTAAAATAATGTATCAATAATTATGATGGGGATTTATTTATGTGTGGATATTGTCTAGATGACAATATCTATATTTAAACTCAAAGTTTATATGTTGTAATAATAAAGTTGTAGTTATTTCGCATACCATGTATTTGGCGACTTTTAATGGGTTGGATGGAATGGACCTATTTTGGGGCGCCACGGTTGGTATCGAGCTTAGGATATGATCTCCATGAGATCGGAAATTGAACTAGGAGGGAGAGACGAGTAAATCCTTCGCTAGTGTGTCCTACCTAAGCTTATTTGTTAGTTGGTTAGATATAGGGATATTATGTGATATATTGATTTCTTAATTAACCCTTATTTTATGACAAGATTTTTGAGAATGTCGAATCGAGAATATTAACAATGGAGTAAATGAGACCGTGGAGATGCTCTGATTTTACCAACGAGGAGAAACGTCGCAACAGTGGCAATGTACCTCCCGTGAACAACACCACCGAAAGCGATGATGAACGAGGGGATGTTTAGAAGTTTTTTGCAGCTTCATGCAAAATCGATTTGAGGAGACTCGTGTTCAAAATACATGAGGAGAGAATGATAGCAATTCACGGGTGGTCACAAAAAGCGCTCGAAAGAGTTGGGACCACTGAATTCGGGAAAGCCGGATCCGATTAAGGCGAGACGTGGGTCAAACAAATTACCAAGATATTCGATGTCTTGGGATGCACGGAGGAACAGAAAGTTCCATTCGCTACTTATATGTTCCGTGGCGAGGCGACATCGGTGGGAATCGTGCGGCGTACCATCCATCCACCGCACTCAACATGTCATGGAGACGTTTGAGAATAGTTCAATGACAAGTACTTCCACGAAAGTATTCGGCCATACGAAGGAAGTGGAGTTTATTAGACTAGAGCGAGAATAACATGGCGGTGTGTCCCAAAGACGAAGGCGGTTCGCGAGTTATCTGTTTGCACCTCATTTGGTGGAGAATGAGGAACGATGACGCGGATGTTTCGAGAGGTTTGAAACCCGACATACGTCAAGATCTCATTTCTCATAAATTCTCTCTATTCGGATGTTATCAACAAGGCTCGGTTGTTAGAGCGAGATAACGAAAATGCTCAACCGAGGGACCATAACCGGATTATACTCAAGATAGCGATCATCGTAATAACGATAACCAAATGGAGAAAGAAGAATACGAACAAAGGCGGTTACCACTCCGGTGGTAATCGTACCATGAAAATAGAAGAAGCGAAGTCTGGAGGAGATTTTAAAAGAGGAGATTCAACAACGACCATATGAAGACGTCGGTGCGCCAAGAATAACCGGGTTCCAAGGGAGGAGAAAGACCACCTATCAGATATGTTACAAATGCGGAAAGAGGGACATATCATTCAAACCGCCTACAACAGCTTTAAGGTATGCTATAATTGTGGAAAGAAGGACATATCGCTCGAGATTGTAAGGTATCGAAACCCGATCAAGCGAAATGGTGACTCAAAAGGATGTCCCGAGAAAAGTCAAAGTCAACGGTTCTTGGAAGAGCGTTTGTCGTGACTTCATTCAAAATGCGAGAAACCCGAACGGGTTAGTACGCAAGTTAGTTAATTATAAATTCTTGTGAAGTTTATACCTTACTAGATATCTTGGATTACCCATTCTTTTATCTCTCTTCATTGCGCTCAACATTTGAACTTGACTACGAGAGAAATTAGACTTTGACCTATTTATGGAGACTCAAGTTAGGAAAAACTTTCATTACATCCGTTGTTTAGAAATCTTGCTTGATTCAGTTGGCACTATCACATTACCCGTTAACCTTATTTCTATAGAGATATTTGCTTTTGATGTGATTTCAAGGTTAACTACTCATCATGCCGAAATTGATTACTTTAAGTAAGGTTGTTAGTTTTCATATTCCTAAGCAATCATTATTCGAATTCAAGCAATCAAACTATCAAGTCAAACATTTTCATATCAAGCCATAAAGTCATTCGTTTATTACGGATGTCAAGTTTTCTTAGTCCATGTTATGGATTTGAATAAAGACACGCCGATTTGAATAATATTCTTGTTGTTATTGATTTTTCCGACGTATTTTCAAGAATTTCTTGCTTACTCCCAAAGCCTGATATTAAATTTTGTATCGACTTTGAACCCTAGACAAAACTCATTTCTAAAATCTCATATCGAATGGCTCCTATTGAACTTCGAGAGTTAAAAATTCAACTATAGAATTTGGTACCGAGCCTTTATCCGGTGACTTCCTTTGTGGAATGCACCGCCGCGAACTCTCTCCGTAGGGGACGCCATATTCGCGCGATAAGTAAACCGATAGGTGTCATTGTAACGTGCTATCCAAGGTTGGGATATGAGTCACGATTGAGAACAACCTAAGTCGGAATCGAAATACGTAGCTTTCAGGCTTAGTTGGTTATTATCGAGATTCGTTGAAGGATATTCTCGAATCGCTATTCCATTAACGCAAATGACTCGTAGAGATACAAAATTCGAATGGAGCAAGGAATGTGGGAAGAGCTTGAAGAACTCAAGAGGAGACTCATTTCAAAGACATGTTCGACCATGCCATCCTGGAAAAGCGAACGTGGTAGTAGCGACGTGTTGAGTAGAAGATCGTATCTGAGTACGAAAGTACGTGATGATATACGAGTATAATCGACTTTAATCGATAAAGTTAAAGTCGCTTCAAGCTACACACCGGAGTGATGAATATGAAGAAGAAGATGCAAGAAGTTGTTATTTCAAAAGCGAGAATCGGTGAGGGTGAGGAAAGCTCAAACCTTCGATTTATTAATCCATTTGAAATTCTCGATCGAATAGGACTGTGGCCTATAGACTCATTTCTACCGCAAAGTATGACGCGTGTTCATAACGCTTTTCACGATCGATGTTACGTAAATATGTGGACTGACCAACCACGCTATTGAGTTAGAAAACCTGACGAGATAAAGAAGACATAACGTACGACGAGGTACCTGTCAAGATCTTAAATAGGAAAGAACATGTCCTATGTACCGTGGTTATACCACAAGTTAAAGTTTTGTGGAGAAACCATGCTATTGAGGAAATGACCTGGGAGTTGGAAACGGAAATGAAAGTGAGGTATTCTCATGTTTTTGAAACACCAGGTACGTACGTCAATTTCGAAGACGAAATTTCATAAGGAGGGGAGGTTGTAAGACCCCAAATTATTAATAAATGAAATTTATTTTCCTTTATTTATTATTTTGAAATAGTAAGGGTGGATTTGATTAATGTGGATAGTTATGGGAAAAATACGCAAATATTTCAATAAGCAGTGGTTATAAAATATTCATTTGGTCGTGGAATATTCGTGATCTTTGGGGGAATATTCGTACGACGGCAGCGATCTTTTATTGGGTCCCATAACGGAAAGCGATTGGATGAAGAAACGACAAATATAAGTTGTTTATAAATAACTACAGAAGTAGTTATTCAAGAATTATCTTGTTGGAATACCCTTTGGTTAAAACACACTAATACTGCGTTGTTGAGCGATGCAATACAAGATTGTTACCAATTATTGATTCTTACGTAAGCAAAGCACTACTTAATAATTGTTACAGTAATTACTGTTCAGTATTTTATTTTATTGATTCAATAATTGCTGCATTAATATTTTATATTACTGTTGTTTCAATAAATTGTCATTACACAGTATTTTCCATTATCGGAGCAATAATTCATATTATCTGAATAATATTATTAGAAAACATTATTGGCAATGTCTAGAAAGTTCTGCTCTAAGGAGAGGTTTGGTCACCTAATCATGCGCCAAGAAGAGAGAGATCCTTATTGGAAAGCCCTCTCTCTGAAGCTACCGGTTGCAAGATCGTGATTCTGTAATATTATTTGTGAATAATTAATTATTGATTTATATGATGAGGAAAATATTGATTTTATGTGGATATAGATGGAGAAAATTTTTAAAATGACAATTGTTGAAAATTAATTTTTATCTTTTTCGATAAAATAATTCATTTAAATATATTATTTTAATAATATATTAACGGTGATATTTTACAATGAATGTGGGATATATGAGTATATGAGGAGGAAGAGTATTTTGTTGCATTAAATGATTAACACATGTTTTGTGTGTTTGTGGACCCCATTTCATGACCAAATTTGATTATAGCTTTTAAAATCGCCTGGCTTGTGGATTTCGGTCAATTTTTGTTTGGAATTTGGAAAAACTTTCTTCTGAAAAGTTGTAGAGATTTGAATTTCCTATAAAAATTCGCGAGATTCGAATTTTCTGACAAAAGGGCTATTTATTATGAATTATTGAAGTTCCAAAGTTCCGAAATAATTGATTTTTGGAAGTTTTAATTATTTATATCAACAAAAACGTTTTTATTGTTTAGGTTGGCCCCATGTGTTGTAAACATGCTGATTTCAGTGAGTCTTGGTTGGCGAGAAATATATATATAATATATTATTATTATATTAAATTTTCTCGCTTTGGTGTTCTAAGCAATTTTCTATAAATAGGGTGCTTAGGTTAGAATTGAAAATCACACCGAAATCAAGTTTTCTCTCTATATTATCGAAACGTATTCTTGTGAGTATTTTGAGTATACTTTGAGTATTGCTATACTGATTGCAAATTCAAGTCATAGCTTTATATCCTGTTTTTAACTGTAAGTATCTTGTCTTTCGAGGTAAGGGATATTATTTTCTTCTCAAATGATATTATTTCTTCAATATCATTATCTTTGAAATATTAGTTGAAACTTTTTATCAAATTTGGAACTTTTTCATGTATGGGGTTACTATTCACGAGTTACTATTCACGAGTTACTTATTCATGAGTTACTTATTCACGAAATTACTATTCACGAGTACTATTCATGTAAGGCGTGAAGATGTTTTTTGTGGAATTTCTATCTTTTGGTGTCGAGTTACTATTCACGATATCGACCTAATTATTCACGATATCTGACACTATTCACGAATACGGCACTATTCAATCTAAAATGAATATTTTTCTTTTCGCCTAAAATATCTATTCGGATACTAGCTTTGATTGTTTCCATGTTTTGACCATTCTTGAATTTTACACCCTATGATTATTTTTTGAGGTATTTTTGGACGTGGATAAAACAAAGTACTAATCCTTAATCCTTAATCCTTGTCATTTTGTTTCACCGGGATTCGCTTTTTTAAAATATTTTCATCATCTTGATCTTAAATGATGATATTATGGAATATCTTTGGCTTTAGTGGTGCAAAGATGAATGATTTCTTGATGAATATCTTTGGCCCGTAGGTGCAAGATGAACAGTGTTGAAATGAACACGATCGATCGATTAATATCTTTGGCCCAGTGGTGCAAAAGATTAACATGTGTTTAGATGAACATGACTAATCGATGAATATCTTTGGCTGTAGTGCAAAGATGAATATTTGATTCGGATATATATTGATTGATGTTACAGGGATAAAATATCGACGATGAACTTTTAAATTCATATATAGAAGATAGTAGTTTGCATTCTCTACTTAACTCTTCTAATGAATTGTTGTTTCCGTTGCAGATTGTTGATTTAAAACTGGTTGTCTATTGTATTCTATTAGATTTTTCCTGTTGGAGACTAACGATAATTTGTTGTATATTATCTTAGTCATAATATTCTTTTTACCGAGCTAGTTGAGCTCACCCTTTTCCTTGTTGTTCCATTTTTCTTCTCGTAAGGCGAGAATGTAGCGAAGTACTTAATCGGGATATGGAATGAAGGTTCTAGAGAGAGTTGTTTAGTAGTCCTCACCATTTTGTAAAATAATGTATCAATAATTATGATGGGGATTTATTTGCGTGTAGATATTGTCTAGATGACAATATCTCGTATTTAAACTCAAAGTTTATATGTTGTCTTAATAAAGTTGTAGTTATTTACGCATCATGTATTTGGCGACTTCGTAATGGGTTGGATGGAATGGACCTATTTTGGGGCGCCACGATAAGGGGGTATTATTTCTTTTCGTATTCATGAAGAGAACTTCATTATTCTATTCTTTATTATTACATTGGAATAACTTTTGTATCTGCCGCTACCCTATACTTGGTGAAATTCTTACATTATTCCATTCTTTATTATTATGTTGGAATAACTTTTATATATAAAGCAATCGCATTCATGGTAAAATTCTTACATTATTCCATTCTTTATTATTATGTTGGAATAACCTATCTCATGTCCAAGTACCGCATACATGGTGAAATTCTTACATTATTCCATTCTTTATTATAATGTTGGAATAATCAGTATATCTGCACCGCATACATGGTGAAATCCTTACATTATTCCATTCTTTATTATTACATTAGAATATCCTCGTCTGCATCGCAGTATTACGCATTTACATTCGTTCCATTATTTATTATTCTCGTTAGAATAACTTTTATGCATGCGGTTTATCACATGCCTAGTGAAGTCTTTTTTTTTTCATTCTTTATTATTCATTGGAATATCACATCTCGTGTGTTTCGCACGACTGGTTCCATTATTTATTATTCTGTTGAATAACTTTGTTTATCGGTCTATCGCATGGTGTGAATTCTTCATTATTCCATTCTTTATTATTCTCGTTGAATAACTTTCATACATGTGGATTACCACATGCATGGTGAATGACCCTTCGTATTCATTTCTTATTAAATTATGGAAATGATATGTCTACGTGGATTACCGCATGGTGGACGAAAATCCATTTGCAGTTTTATATATTCTGTTATACTCAGTTGGTTAAAGCTTTGACTTCTATACTCCATGAAATTAGTGGAATATCCTTGATATTTGCGCTTCATCCAATATCTTTTCATGGAAATATTCTTCTCATCATTCTTGAATTTTACTCTACAAAGCAGTATCATGTTGACAATTTAGACGTTATTGAATTCTGGATAAATTAATTCTTGAACTTGTTTTATTGGATTCTTATATCATTGTCATCATCCTCATGCTTATATTATGTTGAAAGTCATCTGTGGCCTATTGTGCATTAATGGACTTGATATGATTATGACCAGGGATTATTCGGTATAATCATGACCGTAATGTTACAAATGATGTGGTAAAAGTCCTCATTGGCCCGTAGTGCATTGATGGACAGTTGTTGGCATGAGCATGACCATTGATGAAAACACGAATATCCTTGGCCTGTAGTGTATGGATAATTTGTGGTTGTGATACTAATGAATATCATTGGTAGTAGTCGTGGATGATGTGGATTATTTATTAAAATTGAGTCTCAGCGATAAAAGTGATGAAAAACCTTTTTAAATCGTAAAAGATAGTAGATTTTATTCTCTACTTGACTCTTTTAATGGATTGTTTATTCCGCTGCAGTTAAACTTAACGTTTGTTATATTTTATCAGTTTAACATTGTTGAAGAATAATGATAATTTATTCTACATTATCTTAGCCATAATATTTCTTGCTGGACTAGTTGAGCTCACCCCTTTCTTTCACTGTTATCTTTAGGAAATGAGAACGTAACCGGGACTAGTCGGGGAACGAAGTGACGGTCCAGATGATAGCATTAGTAGTCCTCACTATTCTGTTAAATAGTGTGACAATAAATGTAATGAGAACTCCATTGAGTGTGGATATTGTCTAGATGACAATATTCTTATTAAAACTCTCAGATTATGTTTTGTCGTATTTTACACGACAGTTGTATTATTAAGTTGTATTTGTATTTCAGTACTATGTATCTGGTGACCCAAGATGGGTGATGTATACCTATTTTGGGGGCGTCATAGTTGGTATCAAAGCTTAGGGATATGATCCCTGGCTGAGATATGAGACAAGAACTAGGAGGGGAGAGACGGGAAATTCCTTCGCTAGTATGACCTACCTAAGTTTATTTGATATTTAATTGGTCGGTCAGAGTATAGGGATAATATGTGATATGTTAATTAACCCTTGTTTTGTGGCAGTATTTGAAAATGACATCCGAGAATGTTGAGAATATCAATGGAGCACAGGAGACCGTTGAGTCTCCACAGATCAATAATTAGGATAATGTGCATCAGAAAGGCGACAATCCTCATGCAAACAACAACACTGACCAAATGATAAACAATGGAATGTTCAGAGGCTTTATGCAATTCATACAACATCAGGTAAGGGAGACTCCTGTTCAAAATATAGGTGGAAATAATGGCAACCCACGGTCGATCACCGCTAAGCAGTTCAAGGAGCTTGGACCACCGGAGTTTTTGGGAAAGCCAGAACCACTTAAGGCGGAGACGTGGATAAAGCAGATTACCAAGATATTTGATGTCTTGGAATACTCAGAGGAGCGAAAGGTTTCCTTTGTCACCTTTATGTTGCGTGAAGAGGCAGATTACTGGTGGGAATCTGTAAAACGTACCCAGCTTGACGCACTCAAGATGTCCTTGGAGAAGTTCCAAGAGCTATTCAACGACAAGTACTGTCCCGAAAGTATTCGTCACATGAAGGAGGTGGAGTTTATCAAGTTGGAGCAAAATAATATGACCGTGTCGCAATACGAGGCTAAGTTTGCGAAGTTATCCCGATTTGCATCCCATTTGGCTGATAATGAGGAGAGAATGACGCGAATGTTTCTAAGAGGTTTGAAGCCCGATATACGTCAATACCTCATTTCTTATAAACTTTGTTTATATTCAGATGTCGTGAATAGGGCTCAGTTATTGGAGCGCGATAATGAGTCAACCTGACAAAAAGGCACGACCAACAACACGATAATAATCGTCACGGTGGCAACCATCATCGAACAATGATAACCATCGTGGGGGAAATTATCATGCCAAGAATGGTAACCACTTTAGTGGTAATCATGGCCAAGATAATAGAAGTGGAAATTTCAAGAAGAGAAGGTTCAATAATGATGGAAAGACAGCAGCACCAACACCCATTTCAAAGGAAGAAGAACGACCACAGGTCGTATATTTTAAATGTGGACAGGAGGGACACATCCGTCCAAACTGTACGCAGCAATCCAAAACGTGTTTCAATTGTGGAAGAGAAGGTCACCTAGCCCGATTTTTTCATGCACCAAAGTCAAGTCCAGTTGGGACGGTGGCACCAAAGGCGGATACGGACAAAACAAAGTCGGTGGTTTTAGGAAGAGCGTTTTTCGTGACTTCTCAAAAAGCGAGTAACCCAAACGAAGTTAGCACGGGTTAGTTAATTATAAATTTTTGCGAAGTCTATACCTTATTAGATACCGGTTCTACCCATTCTTTTATCTCTCTTACTTGCGCTCAACGTTTAAATTTGACTTCAGAGAACTTAGACTTTGACTTATTAGTTAAAACTTCGTTAGTAGAAACCTTCATTTCATGTGATATCCAAGTCTTGGATGAGAGTCACAGTTTTGAATGATATTTCTATTATTAATAAATTTCCTAACGTATTCTTGAAGACTTCTTAGCCTACCCCAGAGCGTGAAATCGAATTTTATACGAGACCACAAGATAAAAACCCATTTTAAAACCCTTAAATATTTCTTCACCAAAATGAGCGATAATGCGCCAAAGACATTGGCTCAAGTCATTGAAGATTACGACTATACCATTCAATATCATTATAGAAGTCTTAACGTGGTAGGCGACGCATTGAGTAGAAAGATCGTGTCGTTTACTGTCGTGCGAATATCTGAACCCACGTGAAGATAACAAATATACGATTAGAATCGACTTTAATCGATAAAGTTAAAAGCCGCTTTCAAGCTACATACTCAGGTGATGAATGTGAAGAAGAAGGTTCAAGAGGGCGTTATTCTAGAAGCAAGAATCGATGAAGAAAGGAAATCTCAACCCTCGATTTTATTGGCCTATTTAAAATCCTTGATCGAGTAGGAACTGTAACCTATAGACTCGTTTTACCGCCAAGTATGTCGCGTGTTCATAACGCGTTTTTCACATATCGATGTTACGTAAATATGTGGATGACCCAACCACGTTATTAAATTAGAACTAGGCGAGATAGCGAGAAGATTTAACGTGTGAGGAGATCTGAAGGATCGTATTCAACACTCGAGGGTTATACCTCGAGAGTTAGAATCGAAATAAAGTCAAAGTATCCTCACCTCTTGGCGTACATACGTGTACGTATTTAAATTTCGAGGCGAAATTCCATAAGGAGGGAGATTGTGAGACCCCAAATTTTATGAATAAAGATTTAAATTTCTCAAAATATTTTTTGAATATTATGGTGTGGATTTGATATAATGTTATAGTTGTGGGTAATATTTATAAATTTTGCAAAAATACGCAAGTTGTTATATAATATTCTATTGGTGGGGAATATTCATTTTAACAGGAATATTCGCATACAATGACACAATCATTGGTGGACCCTATTAACGGAATTATTGTCGAATTAAGAAAACGACAAAAATATTTTTATGAAAATAACGGCGGAAGGTTTACCGTCAACTGTTGAAACACCCGGTGTTAAAAGTATAGTAATACGTGTGGTTGCATAGTAGTACACAATATTGATTATTGATGTTTACGTGAGAAGTCACTCAGTTTTGTTCAATTATTGCTACAGTAATTGCTGTATAGTATCTCACGTTATTTGATTCAATTATTGTTGATATTTTATATATTATTATATCAATAATTGAGATGAAAAAGTTATTAATATTATTATTTGCAATATTAACGATGTCTAGAAGTTACGCAGAAGAGTGGTTTGGTCACCTAATTATGCGCCAATAGGAGAAATCCTTATTGAAAGCCCCTCTTTCGAGAAACGACACGGTCGATTAATATTGTGAATTATAATAATGATGTTAAATATTGTTAAATATATTGAGGTGTCTTTTTATGAAGTCACGAAGTTTATATATATATATATATAAATTTTGTTTTATTAGTTTTATTAATGTAATAAAACAGAAAAGCTTTTTATATAAAAATGTAATACTTTTATAAAGTTATTTATTTTATTAGGACTATAAATAGAATATATTATATTCTATTATGCATAGTATTTTGCATAGTAAAATCTTTTTATATAAAATGAATACTTTTATAAAGTTATTTGTTTTATTAGACAATAATTAGAATATATTATATTTTATTATGCATAGTGTTTTGCATAGTAAAATCTTTTTATATAAAAACATAATACTTTTATAAAGTTAATTATTTTATTATATTTTAAATAAAATATATAAATATATATATATATATATATATTATTATATTTTATTGCATAATATCCTTTCTATTTTCCTATAAATAGGATGCTTAGTTAGAATTGAAGTCACACCGTAAATTGAGAGAATTCTCTTATAATCTTGTAAATATTTTTTTAGAGTTTTAAGAAGCTTTGAGCGTGGTCTGAGTTTTTCTTCAAGTATATCCCATACTATCCGTCAAGTACTCTTCTTTATAAGGTAAGGGTATTATTTTTCTTTCAGATTCATGAAGAGAACTTCATTATTCCATTCCTTATTATTCTCATTGGAATAACTTTGTATATCACAAGTACCGCATACATGGTGAAATTCTTCTCATTACTCCATTATTTATTATTACATTGGAATAACTCATGCATGCGGGCCTATCGCATGCATAGTGATTTCATTGTTATTCCATTCTTTATTATTCATTTGGAATATCACATCGGTGCAATTTTGCGACTTGGTTCCGTTCTTTATTATTACTGTTTAATATCTTGTCATGCATTTACGCATGACTTTGGTTCCATTATTTAATATTCTATTGGGAATAACCTTTGTAAGACCCCAACTTATTATTAATGAAATTTAATTTTCTCTATTTATTATTTTGAAATAGTAAGGGTTGATTTGATTAATGTGGATAGTTATGGGTAAAATACGCAAATATTTCAAAATAAGCAGTGGTTATAAAATATTCATTGTTGTCGGGAATATTAGTTTGGTCGTGGAATATTCTTTATTGTCGGGAATATTAAATGACGACGCTTGATCTTTTTATGGGCCCATAACTTGAAAGCGATTGGATGAAGAAAACAGAAATATAAGTTGTTTAAAAATAACAGGCGTAGTTATTCACAGATTATCTTTTATTAAAAATACTCGGTGGTTAAAACACGAAGATTTACGGTATTGCACCAATTATTGATTCTTACGTAAGAAGGCACTTACTCAATAATGGTTACGATAATTCTTATTCGATTATTTTATTGATTTAATAATTGTTGCGTTGATATTTTATATTGTTGTTGTTTTGATAATTGTCATTACACGATATTTTTCATTATCGAAGCAATAATTCATATTATCCGAATAATATTATTAGATAACATTATTGGCAATGTCTAAAAAGTTACATACAAGGAGAGGTTTGGTCACCTAATTGCTTGCCAAGGTAGAGGAGAAATTCTTATTGAAAGCCCTCTTTCCTACAAGAACCGCACGGTTGTCGATATTATGATTACATAATATTATTTGTGAATAATTAATTATTGATTCATATGATGAGGAAAATATTGATTTTATGTGGATATAGATGGAGAAAATTTTTAATGTGACAATTCTTTGAAAATTAAATTTTTTTTGATAAAATAATTATTTAATTATATTATTATATTTTAATAATATAATAATGATGATATTTTTACGATGAATGTGGGATATATGAGTATATGTGGAGGAGGAGTATTTTTGTTACAAAAATATTTAAAGCATGTTTTATGTGTCGGTGAACCCCATTTCTTGACTGAATTTGATTATAGCACAGTAAAATCGCTTGGTTTGTGGATTTGGTTAATTTACTTTTGAATTTGGAAAAACTTTCTTACAGTAAAATTGTAGAGAATTGAATTTCCTATAAAAAATCATGAGTTTGAATTTTTCTCGACAACAGGCTATTTATTATGAATTATTGAAGTTCAAGTTCAAAATAATTGATTTTTTGAAGTTTTAAATATTTATATTTACAAAACGTTTTTTTCATGTGTGGGCCTCATTTTGGATGTGTAATTGCTGAATTCTGAATTCAAAGGTGTGCGTAGGAATGGTTAATATAAATAATAATATTATATTAAATTTTTTACTTTGGTGTCTAGCATTTTCCTATAAATAGGGTGCTTAGGTTAGAATTAAAAATCACACCGTAAACTGAAGTTTTCTCTCTATATTATCGGCGTATTCTTGTGAGTATTTTGAGTATATTTTGAGTATTGCTATCTGATGCTGCAAGTTCAAGTTATAACTTTATATCCTGTGTTTAAATTTGAAGTCTTGATCTTTCGAGGTAAGGGATATTATTTTTTAATGATATTATTTATTCTAATATCATTATCTTCAAGTATTGATCTGAACTTTTTAATCAAATTTGGAACTTTTAGTGTTCTGAGTTACTATTCACGTATCTGGCCTTATTCACGATATCTGATCTTATTCACGAATACGACACTATTCATCAAAAAATGAAAATTTTCCTTTTCGTCCAAAATATCTATTCTGGATACTAGCTTTGATTGTATCCATGTTTTGATCATTCTTGAATTTTACACCACTATGATTATTTTTGAGGTATTGTTGGACATGGATAAAACAAAGTACGAATCCTTAATCCTTAATCCTTGTCATTTTGTTTCACTGGATTTGTTTCTTTAAAAATATTTTTCATCATCCTCAGTCTTAAATGATGATATTATTGAATATCTTTGGCCTGTAGTGCGAAGATGAATGATTTCTGATAAATATCTTTGGTCGTTGTGCAAAGATGAACAGGTGTTTAGATGAACATGACCAATCGATGAATATCTTTGGCACGTTAGTGCAAAGATGAATATTTGATTCGGATATATATTGATTGATGTTACAGGATATAAAGATGAGCGATGAACTTTTAAATTCATACATAGAAGATAGTAGTTTGCATTCTCTACTTAACTCTTCTAATGAATTATTATTTCATTTGCAAATATTGATTTAAAACTTGTTGTCTATTGTATTCTATTAGATTTTTCCTATTGAAGACTAACGATAATTTGTTGTATATTATCTTAGTCATAATATTCTTCTTCGGGCTAGTTGAGCTCACTCTTTTCCTTTTTGTTCCATTTTTCTTCTCGGGATACGAGAATATAAGCGAAATGCTGAGTCGGGTATGGAATGAAGGTTCTAGAGAGAGTTGTTTAGTAGTCATCACCATTTTTGTAAAATAATGTATCAATAAATGTGATGAGGATTTATTTGAGTATAAATATTGTCTAGAAGATAATATTTGTATTCAAACTCACGATTTCTTGTTGTAATAATAAAGTTGTAGTTATTTTTGTACCATGTATTGACAACTTTCGTAATGGGTGATGTATACCTATTTTGGGGGCGTCACGCGTTAGTATCGAGCTTAGGGATATGATCTCCAGCGGAGATCGAGGAATAGAACTAGGAGGGAGAGACGAGTAAATCATTCGCTAGTGTGTCCTACCTAAGCTTATTTGTTAGTTGGTCGATATATAGGGATATTATGTGATATATTGATTTCCTTAATTAACCCTTGTTTTATGACAATATTTGAGAATGTCGTGAGAATATTAACAATGGAGTAAATGAGACCATGGAGACGCTGTCTTTCACCAACGAGGAGAACGTGCAACAGTTGGCAATGTTCCTCCCGAGAACAACACCACCGAGCAGATGATGAACGAGGGATGTTTAGAAGCTTTTGCGATTCATGCAAAATCGAGACGAGGAGACTCGTGTTCAAAATACTGAGGAGAAATGATAGCAATTCACGGGTTGTCACAAAAGCGAGATTCAAAGAGTTGGGACCACGAAATTTAAGGAAAGCCGAGATCCGATCGCGGCGGAAACATGGGTCAAGCAAATTACCAAGATATTCGATGTCTTGGGATGCACGGAGAACGAAGGTTCCATTCGCCACCTTTATGTTCCGTGGTAAAAGCGACTCTTGGTGGAAGTCATGAAGCGTACCCATCCGGCCACACTCGGCGATATCTGAGAGACATTTCAAAAACTATTTAATGACAAATACTTTCCGAAAGTGTTCGTCATATGAAGGAAGTGGAGTTTATTAGGCTGGAGCGAGAATAACATGGCGGTGTCCCAATCTGCGAGGCAAAGTTTGCGAGTTATCGAGTTCAGACCTCATTTGGTGGAGAATGAGGAGCGTATGGCGGATGTTTCTTAGAGGTTTGAAACCCGTACGTCCGAATCTCATTTCTCATAAATTTTCTCTCTACTCGGATGTTTTAAACAGGCTCAATTATTAGAAGCGAGATAACGAGTATGGTCAACCGAGGGACCACAACCGAGGATAATCTGGGAGATAGCGATCAACAAAACAACGATAACCAAATGGAGAAAGAAAAAAGACGGACAAAAATGGTAACCACTCTGGTGGTAATCATGGCCATGAAAATAGAAGAAGCGAGTCGGGAGAAGATTTTAAAAGAGGAGATTTAACAACGACCATATGAAGACGGCAGCGGTCTGCGTGACAAGAATCGGTTCTAAGGAGGAGAAACGACCACCGGTCATATGCTATAAATCACGGGAAAGAGGGACATATCGATCCAAACCGCCCTAGCAACAGTTCAAGGTATGCTATAATTGTGGAAAGGAAGGACATATCGCCCGAGATTGTAAGGAAATGAAACCTAGTTCAATGAGGACGGTGACTCAAAAGATCCCCCAAAAAGTCAAAGTCAACGGTTCTTGGAAGAAGCGTTTGTTGTGGTGGTCAAAATCGAGGAACCCAAATGAGGTGATCACGGGTAAGCTATTTATAAATTCTTGAAGTTTATACCTTACTTGATACCTGGGTCTTACCCATTCATTTATCTCTCCTGCTTGTGCTCAACGTTTAAACTTGACTCGGAGAAATTAGACTTTGACCTATCTGTGGAAACTCCGTTAGGAGAAACTTTCATCACATCCAATTTTTTATAAATCTTGTTTGATTCAAGTTGGCACCATCACCTTACCGCATTGACCTTATCTCTTTAAAGATACTTGCTTTTGATGTGATTTTAGGGATTGATTGGTTAACTACTCATCATGCCAAAATTGATTGTTTTCGTAAGGTTGTTAGTTTTCATATTCCTAACCAACCTGTTATGCAATTTAAACAACTAAACCATTAAAATCAATCAACATGTCATATCTAATCATAAAGCTATTCGTTTATTGAAAAAGCGGATGTCAAGCTTTCTTAGCCCATGTTATGGATTTGAATAAAGACACGTCCAAATTTGAATAATATTCTGTTGTCATTGACTTTCCGGCGTATTTCTGAAGAACTTCCCGTCGACCCCCGTAACGTGAAGTTGAATTTTTTATTGATCTTGAACCTGGTACAAAGCCCATTTCTAAAACCCCATATCGAATGGGTCCTATTGAACTTCAGGAGTTAAAGGTTCAACTACAGGAGTTGTTGGACATCGGTTTCATTCATCCTAGTACATCTCCTTGGGGTGCTCCTGTTTTATTCGTAAAGAAGAAAGACGATAGTATGCGACTTTGTATTGACTATCGGGAATTGAACCATGTCACCATCAAGAATAAGTATCCTCTACCTCGTATTGATGACTTGTTTGACCAGTTGCAAGGAGCACAATTCTTTTCAAAAATCGATCTTCATTCTGAATATCATCAGCTGAAGATTAGAATTGAGGATATTCCAAAGACTGCCTTCAGAACTTCGATGCGGCATTATGAATTCTTAGTCATGTCTTTGGATTGACTAATGCTTCTATGCGGCTTTAATGGATATGATGAACCGAGTATTCAAGGAATATTTGGATCGATTCGTTGTTGTCTTTATTGATGACATCCTCATATATTCCAAAAGTCATGAAGATCATGAGCACCATTTAAGTTTGGTACTCCAAAGGTTTCGTGAAAACAAACTATATGCCAAATTAAAGAAATGCGAGTTCTGGCTTGAGGAAGTAGCATTTCTTGGGCACGTGGTGTCAAAACATGGAGTATCCGTGGACCCGCGAAGATTGAAGCAATACAAAGTTAGGAGCAACCGAAGTCGGTGGCCAAGACGTAGTTTTACGGGCTTAATTGGTTATTATCGGAGATTCGTGGAAGGATTTTCTCGAATCACTACTCCATTAACTCAGCTGACTCGGAAAGATATAAAATTTGTATGGAACGAGGAATACGAGAAGAGTTTCCAAGAGCTCAAGAGGAGACTCATTTTGGCACCTGTTCTAACGATACCTTCTGGTTCGGATGGATTTGTTATCTACAGCGATGCTTCGGGCAAAGGGTTAGGATGTGTTCTCATGCAACGTGGGAAAGTTATAGCCTATGCCTCGCGACAACTTAAAGAATATGAGAGGAATTATCCTACTCATGATCTAGAGTTGGCAGCAGTCGTTTTCGCGCTAAAGATTTGGGGGCACTATCTATATGGGGAGAAAGTAGAGATATATTTAGACCATAAAAGCCTTAAATATTTCTTCACTCAAAAAGAACTCAACATGCGGCAGCGACGTTGGCTCGAGCTATTGAAAGACTACGACCACACTATTCAATACCATCCTGGAAAAGCGAGCGTAGGTACGCGTTGAGTAGAAGATCATATCAGAGAATGAGTGCGATGATGTCAAGTATCGCGTAGAGCCAACTTTAATAGAAAAAGTTAAGGTTGCTCGAGCCACCGAATCGGAGGCGATGCGTATGAAGAAGAAAGACAAGAAGGTCTATTCCGAGCGAGAATTGATGAAGAAGGAATACTTGAGTCCACTCCGGACTTTGTGTCCCTAACGACTCGATTTGAAGTACAAGATTATGATGGAGGCACACAATACACCATTTGCGATCCATCTGGAAGTACCAAAATATATCGTGATCTTGACATACATTTTGGTGGAACAATATGAAGAGAGAGATTGCAAAGTTTATCTCAATGTGTTTAACTTGTCAACGTGTAAAGCGCGAGCATCTAGTACCTAAGGGTCCGTTGCAACCACTTGAGATTCCGAAATGGAAGTGGGAACACATTACCATGGATTTCAAGTCTGGGTCTTCTTACGGTTTCTCATCAATGCTATTTGGGTTATTGTTGATAGATTAACCAAGTCTGCTCATTTCTTGCCGATACGGAGACTTATTCCTTGAACGTCTTGCTAGTATATATATATAAATGAGATTGTGAGGTTGCGTGACATGCCAATATCCATAGTTTTGGATCGTGACCTAAGATTCACTTCAAGATTTTGGGTTAGCTTGCAAAAAGATATGGGCACGCATTTCTTATTCGATTCAGATACCATCCTCAAACAGACGGACAATCGAGAGGACTATTCAAACTCTTGAAGATCTATTAAGACTTCTATGTCCTAGACTTCAAGGCGCGGTTGGGATAAGTATTTACCATTGGTGGAATTCTCCTACAACAACAGCTTATCGAGCAAGTATAGGTGTGGCTCCATTCAAGCATTATATGGACGAAAAATGTCGCTTCCAAAGATGTTGGGGACGAGGTGGGTGAAGCAACATTGTTGGGACCCGAGGTGAATGCGTATGACTACGAAAAAGATCCAAATGATTTGACAACGATATCAAAGCGGCACAAGATCGACAAAAGAGTTATGCGGATCTTCATCGAAAGGGCGTGGAATTTAGTATAGGAGATCATGTATTGTTGCGAAGTTGCTCCATGGAAGGGAGTTACAAGATTTGGGAAGAGGGAAAGCTCAATCCACGATTTATTGGTCCATTTCAAATTCTTGAGCGAGTAGGAAATGTAGCTTTATAAACTCGCTAACCTCCGAAAGTATGTCTCGTGATCATAATGTGTTTCACATATCGTACTTTGTAAATATGTGAAAGACCCGAACCACGTTATAGAGTTAAAACCGGACGAGATAGCCAAGACTTAACGTGTGAAGAGGTACTGTCAAGATCTTGGATAGGAAGGAGCATGTCCTACGCATGGTCATACCACAAGTTAAAGTTTTGTGGAGGAATCATGCTATAGAGAAATGACACGGGAATTGAAAACGGAAATGAAAGCGAGGTATCCTCACCTTTTCAAACACACAGAATCGTCGTCAATTTCGAGGACGAAATTTCATAAGGAGGGAGGTTGTAAGACCCCAACTTATTATTAATGAAATTTAATTTTCTATTTATTATTTTGAAATAGTAAGGTTGATTTGATTAATGTGGATAGTTATGGGTAAAATACGCAAATATTTCAAAATAAGCAAGTGGTTATAAAATATTCATTGTTGTCGAAATATTCGTTTGGTCGTGGAATATTCTTCTTTGTCGGAAAATATTAAATGCATTTACGGCGCGATCTTTTGTGAGCCCCATAACGAAAAAGATTGGATGAAGAAAATGACAAATATAAGTTGTTTAAAAATAACGGCGTGTTATTCACAGTTAATCTTTATTAAAAATACTACGGTGGTTAAAACACAAGAAGACACCAGTATTGCACCAATTATTGATTCTTACGTGAAGAAGGCACTACTCAATAATGGTTACTGATAATTCTTGTTTAGTATTTTATTGATTTAATAATTGTTTGCGTTGATATTTTATATTCTTTGTTGTTTCAATAATTGTCATTACACATGATTTTTCATTATCGAAGCAATAATTCATATTATCTGAATAATATTATTAGATAACATTATTGGCAATGTCTAGAAAGTTACGTCTAGGAGAGGTTTGGTCACCTAATTGCGCGCCAATGAAGGAGAAATTCTTATTGGAAAGCCCCTCTTTCTGAGGAACCGTCGGTTGTCAATATTGTGATTCTGTAATATTATTTGTGAATAATTAATTATTGATTCATATGATGAGGAAAATATTGATTTTATGTGGATATAGATGGAGAAAATTTTAATGTGACAATTGTTGAAAATTGAATTTTTTTTATAAAATAATTCATTTAATTATATTATTATATTTTAATAATATAATAATGATGATATTTTCTACGATGAATGTGGGATATATGAGTATATGTGGAGGAGAAGTAATTTTACACAACTATGATTATTTTTGAGGTATTGTTGGGCATGGATAAAACAAAGTCACGAATCCTTAATCCTTAATCCTTGTCATTTTGTTTCACCGGATTCGTTTCTTTAAAAATATTTTCATCATTCTCGGTCTTAAATGATGATATTATTGAATATCTTTGGCTTTGTAGTGCGAAGATGAATGATTTCGATGAATATCTTTGGTAGTTGTGCAAAGATGAACAGTGTTTAGATGAACATGACCAATCGATGAATATCTTTGGCTGTGGTGCAAAGATGAATATTTGATTCGAGATATATATTGATTGATGTTACGAGGATAAAAGATAGACGATGAACTTTTAAATTCATACAAAGAAGATAGTAGTTTGCATTCTCTACTTAACTCTTCTAATGAATTATTATTTCATTGCGCGAATATTGATTTAAAACTTGTTGTCTATTGTATTCTATTAGATTTTTCTGTTGAAGACTAACGATAATTTGTTGTATATTATCTTAGTCATAATATTCTTCTTGGGCTAGTTGAGCTCACCCTTTTCCTTTTTGTTCCATTTTTCTTCTCGGGGATGCGAGAATATAGCGAGTACGAGTCGGGGTATGGAATGAAGGTTCTAGAGAGAGTTGTTTAGTAGTCCTCACCATTTTTGTAAAATATTGTATCAATAAATGTGATGAGAATTTATTTGAGTATAAATATTGTCTAGAAGATAATATTTGTATTCAAACTCACAGTTTTACTGTTGTAATAATAAAGTTGTAGTTGTTTTTGTACCATGTATTGATAACTCAGAATGGGTGATGTATACCTATTTTGGGGGCGTCACATAACCTGTCTGTGCGATCTATCGCATATATGGTGAATCCTTCTTTTATTCCATTCTTTATTATTATGTTGGAATAACTTGTCTGTGTGGATTACCACATGCATGGTGAATGATCCTTTGTATTCATTTCTTATTAAATTATGGAAATGATCTGGCTACGTGGATTACCACATGGCGGGCAAAAATCTATTTGCAGTTTCATATATTCTATTATACACAGTTGGTTAAAGTTTTGGCTTCTATATTCCTTGAAATTAGTGGAATATCCTGAATATTTGCCCTTCATCCAGTATCTTTTCGTGGAAATATTCTTCTGAACATTCTTGAATTTTTCTCCACAAAGCAGTGTCATGTTGACAATTTGGACATTATTGAGTTCAGGATAAATTAACTTATAATTCTTTAAAATTTATTCTTGAACTTGTTTTATTGAATTATTATGTCATTGTCATGATGAGTTATGTTGGTTATTATGTGAAAACATGAAAGTTTCTTAGAAATCACAAAGGGTTGAAAATTAAATTTTTGTGAAAATAGAATATGAAATTCAATTGACCATATCTCCTATTATATTTTGAATTTTTGAGTGTGGTCAAGTTCTAGAGTTAGATCTATGAGTTTTCTAACTTATTCAAGTGGAATCACTGAAAAAGGTGTTTGTAGATTTTCGTGTGGACTGATTTTAGCAAAGGAGTCAAAAACTGCAAGTACCAAAAAGGCTACAGTCCAAAATTTTAAAAGGGCATTTTTGGCCACTTAGTTTGTGAGAAAAATTTTGGCCTTTTGGGACATAAAAGTATATGGTATAAAGTACCTCCTGTTCAAAAATGAGCTCATTCCGACTTAAAAATGAGCAAGTTATGACTATTTCAATATTTAGGTTTTTTCTACGAAAAATGCTATAACCGGAGTTCTATAACTCCGATGACCATGAAATTTAAACTGGAAGCTCACGTTAACATGTGTAAGATCCTGCCAAGTTTTGGGAATTTCTGAAGTTAAACTTGAGATAGCTAATTTCTTAAGGATTTAATTAGAAATTGATTTTTGAAAAATACTTAAGGGAGTTGAAAAAAAAAATACTTGTTGTGTATGAAATATATGTATATATGTTTGGGTAAAGGATAGAAAAATAACAAGTTGATTTGATAATTTTTCATGAAAATGGTTTAGTTACGAACATATGAGTTAAATATGTTATGTGAAGTAACGAAATTAGTAAATAGGATTTTATGGCTTGGGAATCCTATATAGGGTATATGCAGATTTTTTATAAGGAATTTGATCATTGGTGATGAAATCTTATGAGTATGGCATTTTTGAATGATTAAATGCATTATTTGGTAAAGTATAAACAATTGAAATAAATTGTTTATAAGTTTAAAAATTGATTAAAATATTGTTATATATTAATAATATTAGATTATGAGTTTATTAAGTGATTGATAATATTTGGATAAATTTAAAGTCTTTAATATTTATCCTTGTTTTTGTTTGATTAATGTTTATATCATTGTCATCATTCTCATACTTTTATTGTGATAAAAAGTCATCTTTGGCTTACGTGCATAGATGGACTTGGTGTGATTATGACCAGGGATTATTCGGTATAGTCATAACCGTAATGTGACGGATGATGTGGGCTAGTTGAGCTCACCCTTTTTTTCACTGTTCTCTTCAGGAAATGAGAATATAGCTGGGATGAGTCGGGGAATGGATTGACGGTCCAGATGGTTGTTTTAGTAGTCTTCACTATTCTATAAAATAGTGTGATAATAATTATAATGAGGACTCCATTGAGAGTGGATATTGTCTAAACTCTCAGCTATATTTTGTCATATTTTACATGACTGTTGTATAATTAAGTTTGTATTTGATTTATGTACCATGTATTTGGCGACTCAAGATGGGTGATGTATACATGTTTTGGGGGTGTCACAATATGGTTCAATGGTAACGTGACAATGAATTTGGTGTATGCAGTTATTGGCAAAGTTAAATTTTTGTTGTCATGCTTCTTGAATTATTTCAGGTGCATCATGGATTTTATTCTACTTAGCACAACAAAACTTTGCGCCTTGCAATTCTAAATACTGTTGAAAGTGCAAAGCAGTTATATGAAGACCTTCAGATTATGATGAAAGTGCATTCAATGGGAGGGGCTATGACTTCATTTTGTGGACTATATCTCACGATTTTTATATTTATGGCTTCTTAATTTATTGCATTCTATTATCTAGATTCTGGTTTTGCATAATTTGTTAAGCACTAGCATCTGGTAAATTATTTTCATCATCATTAATATTTTTTTGGCATTATGGTAAAACTGTGAGTGTCTATACAATTGTCAACAATTGATAAGAAAACTAATGAGGCAATGTATTCGTTCTTTAACTATAACATTGTGTTATGTATGACACGGTGTTACACTGCTATGTTTTTAGACATGGTGTTTGTTTGACATGAAGATCCAACATAATTATTAATTCTCGTGCTTTTTAATTTTCGCATGTAACATGTGCTTTTCCTTCATGTCTGAGGACTGAAATTGGGACATTCTTTCGTTGTTTTCCCTTTCGTTTGGATGTTAGAATTCTGGTACAAGTAAGCGTATACGAGACATGGACTCTTCAAAATGCATCAAGTACATGTGTCAGATATTTGAGGCTTGGTGAGGTTTGTGTAATGTGTAACAGACATCAAATATACTAGCAAGCATATCAATATAACAACATGAAGACATTGTGCATTACACTTTCTAAATATTTGTTAGTGCTTTAGAATGAAAGAAGTACCCATTTTTAACCCTATTGGTTACATTATAAATATTTTTATAAAAAAATATTTATCTATCTATATATATATATACACACACACACACACACAACTGTTATATAATATCATGGGGTTTAATGATCAGATTAATTATATACTTGGATATGTATTTGCGCATAAAATTTTTATCCAACACTATATAACATATGCTACCAAAATTTGATAATTGCACAACAATTTATCATTTTTTTATTATATTTTAATTTATTAATTGCATGTATAAATTTATTATTAACAAAATGAATAATCCCGCCGCAACGCGCGGGTTTGTATCTAGTTTATTATTATTTTCAAGTGTAATTTTTAGGAGTTAATTTCTCATTCATTACTCTATAGATTTAAACTTTCATATACTTAATTTTAACCTACTTATTAAGTAGAACATATTGACATGTGAATCCATTTTATATAATTAATAAAACTCATTTTAATTTTTACTCAAATTCTAAAATTAAAATTTGAAATTACGTACGGTGTTAACATAGCTAAGTACTAGTCACACTCATATTTTCTAATATATTTATCATTTAATTTGAATTAATTGAAAATTTTTACTTGTGTGCAACAGTAAGATAAGAATACACTTTTAAAATGATAACTTTTGTAAAAGTTATGTTTTAAATATATATATAAAATTTAAAAGTACAGTAATAATGATATGATGATATGATAATATATTTAATTCGAATAACAATATATTAAGAAATTCATATCGTTTTTTAATTTAAATTTTAAAATAATTAAAACACAAATATATATATATATATATATATATATATATATATATATATATAGGGAATGATCAATGGTATACGTTAATTATGGGCACTGTCCCAGCTAATTGATATCTAGGCGTCCAATATTAGATCAAATGACTAAGATGAGAGCTCAGCCGCGTCTATCTAGCGGTTAGAAAAATTATTTTTTTGCTGATCGCTACTTCCTCTAGCGGTCAGAATAAAATTTTTTTGCTGGCCACAATAATAGAGAGTAAATGTCAGGAGAAATTTTTAAAATACCCCTACCCTTAGTTAGATTTAAATAGTTTCAATATACAAAATAGTAATATAAATAATTTTAACTTATAAAAACTAACATTATCAACTATATATAATGTATTTATTTTTATAAATATTAAAATTTAAAATTATTAATTATATTCAATGTATTTATTTGTACAAATAATTTCTTAAGTATAATTATTAAAATATAAATACATTAAAAATTATTACTTAATAAATTATTCATACAAATAAATACATTGAATATAATTAATATTTTTAAATTTTAATATTTATAAAAATATTTATAAAAATAAATACATTATATATAGTTGATAATGTTAATTTTTATTACTTAAGAAATTATTCATACAAATAAATACATTGAATATAATTAATATTTTTAAATTTTAATATTTATAAAAAATATTTATAGAATAAATACATTATATATAGTTGATAATGTTAATTTTTATTACTTAAGAAAATATTTATACAACTTTTTTGTACATTAAAATTATTTAAATTTAATTAAAGGTGGGGGTATTTTAAAAATTTCTCCTGGCCTCTACTCCCTCTCGTGGACAATAAAAAAAAATTCTCCTAGCCGCTAAAGGGAGTAGCGACCAACAAAAAAATAATTTCTCTACCCGTTAAAGGGAATAGTGGTTGGGCCCTCACTTTAACCATTCGATATAATTTTAAACAGTTAAATAATTATTAGCTAAAATAGTGTCATAGTTAACGTGGACCATGAATCATTTTCATATATATATATAGTCCGAACTACCGAATTTTAATATTGTTCAGACTTTTTTTTTTGTTTGTTTTAAACAACAAAAAAAAATTCTAATATTTTATGAAATTGTAATTTTTTCATAATACAGTGTTTTGAGTGTGATTTGGATACATATAACAAAATATGTATATACGATGCATATATACATATTTTTTATATATATCCAAATCACACCCAAAATATCAGACATGGAAAAATTACAGATTCATAAATATTTAAAAAAAATTATTTTAAAAAAAACAAAAAAATAAAATAAAATATGATCTATTTTAATCAATTGCTTTGGAGTCGGATGAGATCCTCAATATATATATATATATATATATATATATATATATATATATATATATATATAGTGAGAAGGTAGATAGTTAAGTCGCATGAAGTTTAAATGGGCGCATGATGTCACGGCTGGTTCGATAGGTCGCTTTTTAAGTACAGAAGCAAACATTCTTCGGCGCTCAGAGTCTGCCACGGCGTCGTTTGCGTAATCACATGCTACTTACACCTACAGTGACCCCTCCGCCGGTGAACCTTTAGCCTTTATGTATACACCCATCATTACTACAAACAGCACACCTTGTATCTCTCTTATCATTGGCCACCTTTTTTTATTAAAATTAAGAACCAATGGAAAAAAATAATACAAAATTTTAAAATATCATATATATATATATATATATATAAACCATGTGGTGGGTGTCTTAGAATTTGAATTTTTTTGTGAGAGAAAAAGAAAAGTAAGTTGTGAAAAATATATAAGTCGATCACTTTCTTCTCAAAGTTTTCTTGAGAAAAACTTGGTTTAGTAATATATATTTTCATAATACTAACTGTTAACGCCAAGATCTTTCTCTACGTTCCAATCACCAAGACGCGCATCCAATATCCTGCGTAGTTCAATGATCAACACCAAAAGCGACGGCTACCGACCATCGGGGATAGCTCCAAGCGTGAGAGTCGATGTCAGCGATCACAAGGTTAACAATGGAGGATAAAATATATCTAGTGTATTGAGAGGATAAAATTTCGATTAAGTGTTACCTTTTAGATTGTGTGTGATCCTTGCTCATATACTACTGAGGTCCCCTGATGTGGATGATTTCTGCCCACAACCTTTAAATTTGTAGTAAGCCTTGTCCATCCTCATTAATGCCACGCAGAAATGTCGATCAAAGTTCTATCCCAATCTACACCCCATCAAAGCTCGAGTGGAACCATACTCATCTAATCATTCTACCAATCGTCACGTAATTCAATACTTCATAAAGCCCTAAATAAAGATAATATCCACTAAATGGGGTGGCCCGATGAACCAACCTAATACTTTCAAGACCCACCTCAACATATACAAAGTATTATACCAACATTGCCCCAGGTCTTTTATTAAACAGGAGGTTTAATGAAAGAGTATAAGTGGAATTGGTCCAGAATAAAAGGAATTATAATGAGATCAACAAAGGCCCAAGATACAACTTACCGAGGCCCAATAGGTAAATCTCAAACAACAATTCAAATAGAAATCGGAAGCCCAATAGAGAAACTCACTCCGGTTAACAATGAAGCAAATTCACAATCACTGTTGGCATTAAATGAACCGCCCTTGAACCTTGTGAAAAGTTGAAGGGAACTCTAGTATAAAAGTTGCTTTCTCCCAAATCTGACAGTTTTACCAACTTAATTTAAAATTCGGATATTCCTAGCTCCTCTTCTTCTCCAAATTTCTCTCTGCAACTAATTAACAATGGCTTCTCAGAATACTAATCAAAGTTCCCCACTTCTCGCATAACCCCCATTACCATTGTTCTTCCCAATCCGAGCCCTAGCAAAAAAGAGGCTTCGAGTTCAAATCCCAAATCTGTTGATACTCACAGTCAGAATCAACCACCAAAAACTATTCCTAATCCTTCAGAATTCTTCAAGAGTGAAGAATACTTCTCCCATGCCAACACTCCTTCCACCGTTACTGAGATTGAGTTGGGTAACCTTTGGATCCGCTACCAGATTCTGGACACCCATATGGTAAGTGCTCCAGCTCCCCACGAACGAATGTACTAGCGACCCAAAGGCTGGACCGCCATGTCGGTGACCTTTCTCGAAAAGGGAGTTCACCTACCCCTCCATATCTGACTGGACCACTTCCGATCGCATCTCTCCAAACTTCAGAAATATTTCAATGGAACGAGTGAGAGAAATGGCGAGCCTTCTAGAGAAGATTCACATTAAGAAATGGAGCTTCGGACTTCTGAGTAAACAAGCATGGTTGTACGACCATAACTGTAAGTCTCGAACCCACTTTATTGTTTAACTCCCAATTTCCTTGATGGTTATCGTAAACAATTATTCATCATCATTGCGTTGTCTCTCTGGTCAAACCAACGTCAATCGAATCAAGGGATCTGAGCAATTTCTTTCTAATACATCTTCGCCAGCCTCTGCCAAGTATCAATTGAAGATCTTCAAGCCACCGAATCAACTCCTATTGAAGGGACAAGCCAACCTCGTAGAAAGCAAGCAAATTTGCCAAAACCTAAACACACCCCCACACAAACTCACACCGAGTGCCTCCTTGATATGCCCTCCTCGACGGATCCAGTATCCTTGGCAAAAAGAGGAAAACCCAAGCGAATCCTCCCATTCCAGAAGAACCACAAGTACCTCTAACAGAAATCGATCCTCCGCCAACCACCCCGGCTGAAATTGTTGTTTCTGACGAAGAGCCCGAAGAACAAGTGGAGCGATCACTCAAACTTTCTCGAAAAAGACAACCAACCTCCTCGGACTTCAGGCCCGAAGCCTCGGAATCCCCCACTCTCTGGCCAGAATCCGAAGAGAATTTTCCCTTTGAGCTCTACAACTCCTTCGTCCGTAATACCGACGACCACCGATTCGGCAACAACTCTATCATGGACCTGCTCAACGAGGGAATGAAGTACCAAGCTAGAGTAAGCTTAACTTATCCATTTTCATATCGGCCCATTAATTTTGAACTGATAGATTAACACTGATCATCCGCAGGCAAACACTGTCTTCGGACGCCTCCGTCCCAAATACCAAGAGGCCGAAGTCGAAGAGAAAGCCGCTCGAAGAGAGAATACCCTGCTTAAGTCTGCTTTGGCGAAAGATAGAAGTAGTCTCAAAGTTGCTATTCACGACAATGAGTGCCTTCAGAAAGACCTTGCCCAAACCAAAGAAGATTTGAAGACATCCCGAGCCACTCATTAAGTCATCACTGATATAAATATCGATTTTCTGAAGAAAAACGAAATTTTGGTGAAGAAAATCGAAGATCTGACCCAATCCAATTCGATTACATCGAAGCAAAATAAAGATATCAAGCTAAAGATCAGAGCGAATGGCCCATCGTCAAAAGCTTGAAGAGAAACTTCGAGAACTCAGGACTCTTAGGGATTTGGGCCCACCACTAAGCGGATCGATTCATGAGGAGATTGAAGTAAATTACGGAAATCCAACGAAATTTGAACAATGAAGTTGTCCACATGTACTCAAAGAAATGCGAGGTCTCTGCCAAGTAAATAAAAAGCCAAACTTGTAGTGGCCAAAGTAAACCCGACTCTCCTTGACTCTTCGGACAGCGAGGACAAAAAGGAAGCTTAAAGATATCATCCGAAGCTTTAGGATTCCTGAAAAGACATCTCCTTTGTAAATGAAGTTAGATATCAATGAAATAATTGACAAATTCTTATCCTTATTGCACCTTTGAACATTTCTTGTCAATAATTCATCATCAATCAACGTGAAAAATGTATAATCTTAAACCGTTAGTCAATAACTAAAAGAAGTCATATAACATATAAGATCAAGTAATAATGCGACCCGAAAACTCAACACTTAAAAATCGGGTAATAAAGTAATGCAATACTTATTCGTTACCAAAGTGAGAGGTAGATCTGCTTCATAGGGAATTTGTTTACCACGAAGGGCCTAACAAACCCACAGGATGACATTTGCCTACCACGAAGGGCCTGACAAGGTCTAAGTGTCGACAATTGCCTACCACGAAGGGCCTGACAACGTCTTAAGGATGACACTTGCCTACCACGAAGGGCCTGACAAGGTCTTAAGGATGACACTTGCCTACCATGAAGGGCCTGACAAGGTCTAAGTGACCACCTGCCGAAGAGGCTACCATCGAATGGTCAGCGAGTCCTCCCGAACCTCCTTACACCGATGACATTTGCCTACCACGAAGGGCCTGACAAAGCCTGAAGTGTCGACATAATTGCCTACCATGAAGGGCTGACAACGTCTTAAGGATGACACTTGCCTACCACGAAGGGGGCGACAAGGTCTAAGTGACCACCGCCAAGAGGCTACCATCGAATGGTCAGCGAGGCCTCCCGAACCTCCTTACACCGATGACATTTGCCTACCACGAAGGGCCTGACAAAGCCTAAGTGTCGACAATTGCCTACCACGAAGGGCCTGACAACGTCTTAAGGATGACACTTGCCTACCACGAAGGGCCTGACAAGGTCTAAGTGACCACCTGCCGAAGAGGATACCATCGAATGGTCAGCGAGTCCTCCCGAACCTCCTTACACCGATGACATTTGCCTACCACGAAGGGCCTGACAAAGCCTAAGTGTCGACAATTGCCTACCACGAAGGGCCTGACAACGTCTTAAGGATGACACTTGCCTACCACGAAGGGCCTAACAAGGTCTAAGTGACCACCTGCCGAAGAGGCTACCATCGAATGGTCAGCGAGTCCTCCTGAACCTCCTAACACCGAGGTGACATTTGTTGTGCCTGTCAGACTATGGATGAGCTACCGAAGTCCCTCATGAATGTTTTAAACTTCGATCCCATGAGCTGGCGTCTGTTAACCTGATCCCTAGGCAATGGACCCATGCGACTACCCCCTGACGGCAAAGAGGTATAGGAGATTAAATCGAAAATAGCTTTTTGGTGGCTGATGTGGGATCGAACCATTTACCTGACACAAAGATCCACATGAACCCTCCGAATAACATCTGCAGCTTCGGGCGGCACCCAAAATTCCTCAATAGTGAGAGATGGGTCCAAAGTGGAATACCGGCCTGCAAACAACGCCCACGCATTCGATTACAGTTAAGAAGCCTGCTTAGCGGTTTTGTCGGACTCTTCGATTCTCGCATAATGATCATCATCTTATTTCTTCATCCCTAAGGACACGACTTACATATAAACCGGGTCTTTCTTACTTCCCAACTTCTTGCACCAAAATCGCTCCCACTTGTCAATCGAACTAGTTGCGGATACAAATAATATATCTCGGCGGGATCGGGCTTCACCAACAAAGGTACCGAATAAAGATAGGTTGTTTATTCCTGGAAGGCGACTTTCATGGCAGAAGTCCACTTTGGAGCATATAGCATTCTTGACCCTTTCCACGTACAAAGATTGGCAAACATCTTTCTGCCGATTTGGACAGAGACCTCAAAGTCTCTTCCGAGTAGTCTTGTCTTTTCCATTCGAACCTACAGCTTTAGATGGGCCTCTCCGAAGATGAGTATCCACAGGGCGGTGTGCCCTCGGTGGATTCTCGAGAGTCGGCTTCGGGTCTGCTTGACCATAATCCGAAGACCAATAGGGCGGAATACCCTTCTTCTACCAATCGGAAAATGGTACGTTGGGTCTTCGTCTACTTTCTCTTCGACCATAATCCGAAGACCAATAGGCGGAATACCCTTCTTGACCAATTAGGAAAATGGTACATTGGGTCTTCGTCTACTCTACTTCGACCATAATCCAAGAAGACCATAGGCGGAATACCGCTTCTTCCGCCAATCGGGAAAATGGTACATTGAGTCTGCTTGATCCCAAGGACGGCCTTGAGACATGTCTTTAAAGTGTAGACTTCTTTCTAACTTGATCGGTTCATCGATCGACCACTTCGATATAGGATTCTAAGCAACATGCCTTCTACCCTTTTCCTAACGTGGTCGGGTCTTCTCCAAGAAAAAAATCAATCTTCTTCTAGCATCACCTTGGGTTCTCGAGCGAGAACCCCGTAAACTTTCTTATGGCGATACCGGCATGAGCATTCTTTGAAGGACCCAATCAATCCTTGACATATACTCATTGTGTGAAGCGAAGTCATAGTCATCACCATCCTTTAGAAATAAGCGCTTCTACTCTTCTTCACCATGGATTCCGGCGTAGAAAGTACTACAATACAATTTGTGATTGAAAATACTCGGGACACTGTAACCCGACCCTCCTTCAATACCAATGTTAACGCCAAGATCTTTCTCCACGTCCCAATCATCAAGACGCGTCGATATTACGCATGATTCAATGTCAACACTAAAAGCTTGATTTTGGCCGACTGAGGATAGCTAGCTCCGTGAGAGTCAAAGATCTGAGCGATCACAAGGTTAACAATGGAGGATAAAAATATCTAGTGTATTGAGAGGATAAAATATCGCTTAAGTGTTACCTTTAGATTGTGTGTGATCCTTTCATATATCTAAAGGTCCTCATGTGTGATGATTTCTCGGGCCCAACTTTTAGCCGATTAAGTCTTTCATCACATCCTCATTAATGCCAAATGCGAAATGTCGACCAAAGTTCTATCCTCGTCTACACCGGCAAAAGTGGGCCATACTCATCTACAATCGTTCTACTTAATCGTCATGCGTACGTCGTTATAGGCCTTCAAATAAAGATAATATCCACTAAATGGGGTTTGGTAAATGAACCAACCTAATACTTTCAAGCACCCACCTCAACGTATACAAATATTATGGCAACACTAACTTTACCCTTAAATTTTTAACTAATCACAATTTATTAATTTTTATACGTACGCATCTTAGGGATATTAACATAACAATTTATTAAAAGTGTAAATTTTTTTGTCTTTAAATTTCTTGTCATTAAAAACTCCCGGACCCAATGTTAGTGTTGCTTTCATGCAAAAGTTTGAAATGTCCACGCTTGCTCTATTCTTGCATTGGCTATTTAAGTATTTATGCTATATATATTCCACATCCCCAAAAAATACTAAATAAAAGTATATATATTAAGTGACTCCAAGTAGTAATTAATTAGTCGAATATATATATATATATATATATATATATATATATATATGTAAAGTAGTAAACAGAGCAGAATCTAAGGTGAAATATAGGAAACTGATATTTTTACAAGTTTTTTGATATTTTTACAATAAAAATGTCGTTATAGGTGTATAGCGACGAAAAAAACCGTCGCTATATGATCTATACCGACGATTTTATTATAAAAATATGATTTTTTTATTGTAAAAAATCAATTTCCATATATACATAAATGATCTGCGTCAGGCTTAAATAAAGTACTATATCTTGTTTTTTTACATGAAACCGGATAATTTAATTCTGTTCAAAAAACAATTGAATTACATGACGATAGAGTTACTCCTACTCACCAGTGAATTGGAGAACCAAAAACCTAAGAAAACAATAACTGTAAGAAAAAGACG
Source organism: Panax quinquefolius (assembly GCA_020205615.1). Taxonomy (NCBI): domain Eukaryota; kingdom Viridiplantae; phylum Streptophyta; class Magnoliopsida; order Apiales; family Araliaceae; genus Panax; species Panax quinquefolius. Next base: position 22,215,763 of record CM035161.1, read on the forward strand.
GAACAAATTACTTGCTGAACAAAAGGCCAAAAACCCCAACTAGTAAATTTGACCCTTTGTGAAAAGCTCTCTCTTATATATATATATATATATATACAAATTATTTTGAAATGATTTTTTTCAAAAGCGTCTACTTAATGTAATTTTACATCAACAAAATCAATTTTGACTTTTTATCATTGTAATAAATTTATACAACTTCAATATATTTTAGTCATTTTAATTACTTAAAAAGAATTAATTAATTTATAAATTTATACCATTAAAATTATAATGTAAAATTTTAGTACATAGAACAAGGGGTTTAGTTGATCCACAATCACATTTTGATCGTAGCAAAAAGTATAATAGACAATATTTTAAACTAGCTCCTCCGTCGAACAATTTGATAAACCATATATTATTTGACAAATAGAATAGTTAAAAGAGTAAAATACAGTGACACCCTCTCTAAATAATTATAATAATATTTATCTCCTTTTTACTTTTTTAAGTAACAGTTCATACCCCTCTAGTTTATAATATGTAATATTCACTACCCCTAGTGTGCATGCACTAATCACTATTAGGGGTGAGCATGAATGCGGTTTGAAGTCCAAACCACACCCGAAATCGCTTCGGTGCGGTTTGATAAATTATGAAGCAAATTATAAATTATTTGACAAATAAAATAGTTAAAAGAGTAAAATACACTGACACCCCCTCTAGATAATCATAATAGCACTCATATTTCTTCTACTTTTTTAAGTAACAATTAATACCCCTCTAGCTAGTTTACAATATGTAATATTTACTATCACTAATGTGCACACACTAATCACTATTAGGGGTGAGCATAGTTGATGTTTGGTGCGATTTGAAGCCCAAAGTACATACAAAATCGTTTAGGTGTGGTTTGACAAATTTAAAATCGCACATAAAATTGTTTGTGATTGGTGCGATGCAATTTTAAACTGTGAGGTGCAATTTCATTTGGTGCGATTTCAGTTCCAAAACCAATTGAAACAACAAAATTTTATATATATGCAATTTATTACACAAACAATGATAGGAAACAATGAGAAATGCATAATAACAAAGATTAATCCCGTCAACTTTTGATCATGCTCAATTACTACAAATATCATTAACAAAGATAATAATAAACAAATCAAATTAATGGACAATCTTAGTCGCTAATCAGGGAAGACTAATTATATTAATGTTAATTAGTTCCGAAAATTATGAAGCAAATTATTTTCGTATAATTAGTAGACAATATTAATAATAGCTTATTTGAAGGAAATTATATGAAAAAGGTCATTAGTAGATGCAGAGCATTCATACTACAAATTAAGTAATACAACTTGTAAGAAACAACCATGAAAGAGTAACGAGAGACAACGAGTTGTTAACTCCTCGCCTCCAGCATACTTCTCGCATACTTCATGTAAGACCCCGAATTTTATAAAATAAAATAAAAGTATTCAAATTTTTTTAATTATTATTTAGTAAATGGTTAAATTGATAAAAAGTTAAAGTTAAGGGTGATATATGATTTTTTTTTTAAATACGCAAGTGGTTATAAAATACTCATTGTTGTTGGGGAATATTCGTTTGGTCGTGGAATATTCTTGTTATCGGGGAATATTAAATGCGATCAGTGCGGCGACCATTTGTGGGCCCCATAATGAGAATAACTGTCGGATGAAGAAAGCGACAAGTTTTGTAAGACCATGTAAGAAGACCGAATTTTATGAAATAAAAGTATTCAATTTTTTTAATTACTATTCATGAGTTCTTATTCATGAGTTCTTATTCACGAGTTCTTATTCATGAGTTATATTCACGAGTTCTTATTCATGAGTTCTTATTCACGAGTTACTTATTCACGAGTACTATTCATGAAGCATGATAATTTTTTTTTTTGTGAAGGCATTACTCGATAATTGTTACGATAATTCTTTATTCGATATTTTATTTTATTGATTGATAATTGCTACGTTGATATTTTATATTATTGTTGTTTGATAATTGTCACGACAGATATTTTCCATTATCGAGACAATAATTCATATTATCTGAATAATATTATTGGATAACATTATTGGCAATGTCTAGAAAGTTACATCTAAGGAGAGGTTTGGTCACCTAAATTGCTTGCAGGTGATGAGAGATCCTTATTGGAAAGCCCTTTCTCAAAGGAGCGCACAGTTGTTAATATTGTGATTATGTAATATTATTTGTGAATAATTAATTATTGATTTTTATGATGAGAAAAATATTTATTTTATGTGGATATAGATGGAGAAAATTTTTAAAGTGACAATTGTTGAAAATTAATATTTTATCTTTTACGATAAAATAATTCATTTAAATATATTATTTTAATAATATAATAATGGTGATATTTTACGATGAATGTGGAATATATGAGTATATGAGGAGGAAGAATATTTTGTTACAATAAATGTTTAAAACATATTAAACATGTCGGTGGACCCCATTTCTTGGTTGAAATTTGATTATAGGCATAAAATCGTCCAGTTTTGTGGATTTGGTCAATTTCTGTTTGGAATTTGGAAAAACTTTCTTCTGCAAAGTTGTAGAAATTGAATTTCCTATAAAAACTCATGAGATTCAAATTTTTTTTGATAAAAGGGCTATTTATTATGAATTATTGAAGTTACGAAGCTACTGAAATAATTGATTTTTGAAGTTTAAAATAATTTAAATAACAAAAAACGTTTTTTGTGCAAGTCTTGTGAGGTGGGCTGTTTGGTGGCTGAGGTTTTGAAGCAAAATAAGTGTGCTTTGGAATAAAAATAATATATATTAATATTTTATTAAATTTTACGCTTTGGTGTTCTAGTATTTTCTATAAATAGGGTCTTGGGTTAGAATTGAAAATCACACGAAAAGTTTTCTCTCTCTATATTATCGGCGTATTCTTGTGAGTATTTTGAGTATACTTTGAGTATTGCTATCTGATTGCAAGTTAGTTCAACGTTATTCAATCGGAAATCTTTTCTTTTTTGAGGTAAGGGATAGTAAAGGATTTTTAAGGGTGATTATGTTTTTAGTTTTGTATTTTTCCGGACCTTCAAAATTCTGGAAAAATTTGAAATGATAATTTGATGAGTTTTATATATTGTGTCCAAAAATGGCGATTTTGGATGTATAGATTGAGAGTTATGAATTTTATGAGAAAAAGACTATTTTAAAAGTAACAAACTTATAACTCCTTGTGATTAACTCCAAAATTGATGAAATTTTTATTGGGAGTACATCTATATAATATCAGTATACCGTGTAAATTTCAAAATTTTTGGATAAAAGTATAATTTATGATAAATGTTTAAATATTCGGTGGTTTTGGCCATATGAAAAATAGTAAATGAATTTTTAAAATTTTGAGAAAATATATATTCAATATGGGACTATGTTATGCTAAATCCCAGAAAAAGAAATATTTTTGGAACTGATTTGGTATTTTTCATGAAAATATTCTAGTTATGAGTAAATGAATTAAATATGTTATGTGAAGTAAGAAAATTGGAAAATATGATTTTATGGCTTGAGAATCATATATAGAGGTATATCTGAGATTTTTGATGAGGTTTTTGGTTATTGGTGATGAAATCTTATGAGTTTGGCATTTTATGATGATTAAATGCATTAATTAGTAAAGTGTAAACAATTTAATTAAATTGTTTATAAGTTTTAGAAATGATTAAAATATTATTGTAATATTAATAATATTAGATTATGAGATTTCTAAGTGATTTATAACATTTGGATTAAGGTGTTATAAATATGGATATGAATTTTATTATGAAACTTTATCTTTTAGGTTATTGAGATTCTTATGCGCGTTATCTGATCTATGTATAAATACGAGTCTTATTTCACGACAAATTGGTTTCTTCTCTGACCAAATTATCGTTGATTTATGAATCTTACTCTTGAAATTAAAACCATGTTTTGATTATATTGTTTTATATATAACATTCTTATAACCCTAATGATGATATTTCTCTTTGACTTGAGTGTAAAGATGAGTAGATTATTGGTATGATCGTGACTATAGGTTCTCTTTGGCGATGGTGCAAAAGTTGAATTGTTGGTTGGTATGATCATGACCATTGAATTTACAATTGAATATTTTTTAGCTTAAGTGCAAAGGTGAATTGATCAACATGGTTATAATTATTGTTATATAACTTACGAAATGATTATGTATTTCTTTGATATATGAATATCTTTGGCTCGTTGTGCAAAGATGACTTGTTGATGAATATCTTAGCTTTGTAGTGCAAAGATGAATTATTGATGAATATCTTTTGCTCGTAATGCAAAGATGACTTGTTGTTGAATATCTTTGCTTTGTAGTGCAAAGATGAATTATTGATGAATATCTTTGGCTCGTAATGTGCTTTGTAGTGCAAGATGAATTATTGATGAATATCTTTGGCTCGTGTCTGCAAAGATGACACATTGTTGAATATCTTTAGCACAGTAGTGTAAAGATGAGCTGTTGATGAATATCTTTGGCCGTGGTGCAAAGATGAATTTATTAATATGATTATGAGCAGGAGCGTGATTTGGTATAACCATGATATTTGATGTTTCGGTAAAGGCAATGATGAAAATTATCTTAGTCTGGATGAGAAGAGAATTTAGAATCACAATTATGATTATGAGTTATTACGTATGATTGTGGAAAGGAATTGTTGATTGATGTTACGAGGATAAAACATTGTTGGTGGACTTTTAACATGGAGAAGATAATAGATTTTATGGTCTATTTGACTCTTAAATGGATTGCTCATTCAAGCTATGACTATGGTTGAAAAGTTTTATCATCTACCATATGTTCTAAATCTACGATTTATTCTTGATGAAGACTATTGATAATTTATTTATCTTTAGTCATAATATTCTTCTTGAGTTAGTTGTGCTCACCCTTTTGTTTCACAATTCCTTTCGGGTAATAAAAGTGTATTTTGGGTTGAGCGGGGGATAGCGAGGGAATAGAATGGTGGTTTTATAGATGTTGAGGTGAGGTGAATTTAACTTGGAAGGGTGTTTTGCCACTATCATACAAGATGTTTAATGACATGTCTGACCTCGTGTTATCATAAGACATGGTTGTGCTCATCCACTTTGCTGAGTATATTTACAAGCATTACTATATAATCTTGGTGTTTGTTTGGAGTATAATACCCGATTAGAGGCAGTGGAGATAATGATATGTCGAGAGAAGACTCACCATTGGGAAGAATATGATAGTAATCTTCTCGTTTTTCTTTGGGGTCTATTAGATTGACGAGGATAATTACATGGCCATATGATATCTACCATAACCTAAAAGCATGGCCTCCCATATACGAAGGTTTCATTGAGCACTTCCCAAAGATTCTAATTTCTAAAAGCAGTTTTGACTATACCTTTATGTAAGGTGTCATTGTGACGTCTTCTGATTGGTATATATTTGTATCGAACTCACAACATATGTGTTGTTGTATTTTGCCACGACAATTGTTGTAATAAAGTTGTAGTTGTTTTTACGTACCATATATTTGGCGACTCGAGAATGGGTTGGATGGAATGGACCTATTTTGAGGCGTTACATTTGAATATCGAGCTATAAGTAAAGAGCCCCGAGCCTCTCCATTTGGTGACTTCTGTTGATGGGGATGCAAAGCCCGACTCTCGTGGGGGCCTTGCAGATTCTGCGGTGTAAAGCGATAGTATCAATGTGAGGTCTTGACACACAAGTTGGTGTCGAGTTACATTTAAATCGAGCTTAGGGATATGATCTCTGGCGGAGATCGGGATTAGAACTAGGAGGAGAGATGAGTAAATCCTTGTTGGTGTGTCTACCTAAGCTTATTTGTTGGTTAGTCATAATATCGGGATATTATGTGATATATTAATTTGTTAAATTAACCCTTGTTTTGAAGTTGTATTCTAGAATGATATCTGAAATACGGGAGATGAGCGATGGAGAAATCGTGATGACGGGAAAGATAGAATGCGAAATGAAAGCAAGGTATTCTCGACTCTTTGAAATACAGTGCGTAAATTTAGGGACGACGAAATTTCATAAGGAGGAGATTGTAAGACCGAATTTTATGAAATAAAAGTATTCAATTTTTTTAATTACTATTAAGCGGAGTTCTTATTCATTAGAGTTCTTATTCACGAGTTCTTATTCATGAGTTCTTATTCACGAGTTCTTATTCATGAGTTCTTATTCACGAGTTCTTATTCACGAGTACTATTCATGAAGCGTGATAATTTTTTTTTTATGAAGAAGGCATTACTCGATAATTATTACGGTAATTCTTTATTCGATATTTTATTTTATTGATTGATAATTGCTACGTTGATATTTTATATTATTGTTGTTTGATAATTGTCACGTACGATATTTTCCATTATCGAACAATAATTCATATTATCTGAATAATATTATTGGATAACATTATTGGCAATGTCTAGAAAGTTACATCTAAGGAGAGGTTTGGTCACTAAATTAATTGCGGCAGATGAGGAGAGATCCTTATTGGAAAGCCCTCTTTCTGAGGCTGCACAGTTGTTAATATTGTGATTATGTAATATTATTTGTGAATAATTAATTATTGATTTTTATGATGAGAAAATATTTATTTTATGTGGATATAGATGGAGAAAATTTTTAAAGTGACAATTGTTGAAAATTAATATTTTATCTTTTTACGATAAAATAATTCATTTAAATATATTATTTTAATAATATAATAATGGTGATATTTTTACGATGAATGTGGAATATATGAGTATATGAGGAGGAAGAATATTTTTGTTACAATAAATGTTTAAAACATGTTAAACATGTCGGTGGACCCCATTTCTTGGTGAAATTTGATTATAGGCGTAAAATCGTCCGTTTGTGGATTTGGTCAATTTCTGTTTGGAATTTGGAAAAACTTTCTTACGCAAAGTTGTAGAAATTGAATTTCCTATAAAAACTCGCGAGATTCGAATTTTTTGATAAAAGGCTATTTATTATGAATTATTGAAGTTACGAAGCTCTGAAATAATTGATTTTGGAAGTTTAAAATAATTTAAATAACAAAAACGTTTTTGTGCAAGTCTTGTGAAATTGGGCTGTTTGGTGGCTGAGGTTTTGAAGCAAAATAAGTGTGCTTTGGAATAAAAATAATATATATTAATATTTTATTAAATTTTACGATTTGGTGTTCTAAGTATTTTCTATAAATAGGGTCTTGGGTTAGAATTGAAAATCACACGAAGCTGAAGTTTCTCTCTATATTATCGGCGTATTCTTGTGAGTATTTTGAGTATACTTTGAGTATTGCTATACTGGTGCAAGTTAGTTCGGCGTTATTCGGTCGTTCGAATTTTTCTTTTTTGAGGTAAGGGATAGTAAAGGATTTTAAGGGTGATTATGTTTTTAGTTTTGTATTTTTCCGGACCTTCAAAAATTCTGGAAAAATTTGAAATGATAATTTGATGAGTTTTATATATTGTGTCCAAAATGGCGATTTTTGGATGTATAGATTAGAGAGTTATGAATTTTATGAGAAAAGACTATTTTAAAAGTAACAACTTATAACTCCTTGTGATTAACTCCAAAATTGATGAAATTTTTATTGGGAGTACATCTATATAATATCAGTATACCGTGTAAATTTCAAAATTTTTTGGATAAAAGTATAATTTATGATAAATGTTTAAATATTCGGTGGTTTTGGCCATATGAAAAATAGTAAATGAATTTTTAAAATTTTGAGAAAAATATATATTCAATATGGGACTATGTTATGCTAAATCCCAGAAAAGAAATATTTTTGGAACTGATTTGGTATTTTTCATGAAAATATTCTAGTTATGAGTAAATGAATTAAATATGTTATGTGAAGTAAGAAAATTGGAAAAATATGATTTTATGGCTTGAGAATCATATATAGAGGTATATCTTGATTTTTGATGAGGGTTTTGGTTATTGGTGATGAAATCTTATGAGTTTGGCATTTTATGATGATTAAATGCATTAATTAGTAAAGTGTAAACAATTTAATTAAATTGTTTATAAGTTTTAGAAATGATTAAAATATTATTGTAATATTAATAATATTAGATTATGAGATTTCTAAGTGATTTATAACATTTGGATTAAGGTGTTATAAATATGGATATGAATTTTATTATGAAACTTTATCTTTTTAAATTATCGAGGAGTTCTTATATGCACGTATCTGGTCTTATGTATGAATACGAAGTCTTATTCACGACAAATTGGTTTCTTCTTTGACCAAATTATCGTTGATTTATGAATCTTACTCTTGAAATTAAAACCATGTTTTGATTATATTGTTTTTATATAACATTCTTATAACCACTAATGATGATATTTCTCTTTGACTTGAGTGTAAAGATGGGTAGATTATTGGTATGATCGTGACTATAGGTTCTCTTTGGCGATGGTGCAAAAGTTGAATTGTTGGTTGGTATGATCATGACCATTGAATTTACAATTGAATATTTTTAGCTTAAGTGCAAAGGTGAATTGATCAACATGGTTATAATTATTGTTATATAACCACGAAATATTATGTATTTCTTTGATATATAATATCTTTGGCTCGTAGTGCAAATGATTATGAATATTTCTTTGATATGAATTATTGATGAATATCTTTTGCTCGTAATGCAAAGATGACTTGTTGATGAATATCTTTGCTTTGTAGTGCAAAGATGAATTATTGATGAATATCTTTGGCTCGTAATCTGAAGATGACTGTTGTTGAATATCTTTGCTTTGTAGTGCAAGATGAATTATTGATGAATATCTTTGGCTCGTAATCTGAAGATGACTGTTGTTGAATATCTTTGGCTTGTAGTGTAAAGATGAGCTGTTGATGAATATCTTTGGCGTGGTGGTGCAAAGATGAATTTATTAATATGATTATGAGCGAGGAGCGTGATTTGGTATAACCATGATATTTGATGTTTGAGGTAAAGGCGGTGATGAAAATTATCTTAGTCTTGGATGAGAAGAGAATTTAGAATCTACAATTATGATTATGAGTTATTCATATGATTGTGGAAATGAATTGTTGATTGATGTTACGAGGGATAAAACATTGTTGGTGGACTTTTAACATGGAAAGATAATAGATTTTATGGTCTATTTGACTCTTCTAATGGATTGCTCATTCATTGCAACTATGGTTGAAAAGTTTTATCATCTACCATATGTTCTAAATCTACGATTTATTCTTGATGAAGACTATTGATAATTTATTTATCTTTAGTCATAATATTCTTCTTGAGTTAGTTGTGCTCACCCTTTTGTTTCACAATTCCTTTCGGGTAATAAAAGTGTAGGCTTTGGGTTGGCGAGGGATAGCGAGGAAATAGAATGGTGGTTTATAGATGTTGAGGTGAGGTGAATTTAACTTGGAAGGGTGTTTTGTCACTATATATACAAGATGTCTAATGACATACTGAACTTCGTGTTATCATAAGACATGGTTGTGCTCATCCACTTCTTGAGTATATTTACAAGCATTATCTATATAATCTTGGTGTTTGTTTGGAGTATAATACCCAATTAGAGGCGGTGGAGATAATGATATGTCGAGAAGACTCACCATTGGGAAGAATATGATAGTAATCTTCTCATTTTTCTTTGGGGTCTATTAGATTGACGAGGATAATTACGTGGCCATATGATATCTACCATAACCTAAAAGCATGGCCTCCCATATATGAAGGTTTCATTGAGCACTTCCCAAAGATTCTAATTTCTAAAAGCAGGTTTGACTATACCTTTATGTAAGGTGTCATTGTGACGTCTTCTGATTGGTATATATTTGTATCGAAACTCATGACATATGTGTTGTTGTATTTTGCCGACAATTGTTGTAATAAAGTTGTAGTTGTTTTTACGTATCATATATTTGGCGACTTCGATATGGAATGGACCTATTTTGGCGACTATACAAGAGATGGGTTGGATGGAATGGACCTATTTTGGGGTTTCAAATTTTTGGACCAAAGTACGATTTATGATAAATGTCTAAATATTCTAAGATATTGGCCGTATGAAAAATAGTAAATAAATTTTAAAATTCTAAGAAAATATATATTCAATATGAGACTATATTCTGCTAAATTTCAGAAAAAAAAAATTCTGGGATTGATTTGGTATTTTTCATTAAAATGGACTAGTTATGAGTAAATGAATTAAATATGTTATGTGAAGTAAGAAAATTGAAAAATAGGATTTTATGGTTTGATAATCCTATATAAGGTATATGCAGATTTTTGATGAGGGTTTTGATTGTTTGTGATGAAATCTTATGGGTTTGGCATTTTAGGATGATTAAATGCATTAATTAGTAAAATGTAAACAATTAAAATAAATTGTTTATAAGTTTAAGAAATGATTAAAATATTGTGGTAATATTACTAATATTAGATTATGAGATTATTAAGTGATTTATAACATTTGAATTAAGGTGTTATAAAATCATTGATTAAAAATATTATTTAATGATTAATAATATTAGTAAATGAATTTAATGTTATTATATAATGAATAATATTAAATGAAGTTTATAATATAATGAATAATGTTATTATCTTCGTTAAATATTCGTTGAAATATTATTTTTTGTTCAAATCATTTTTGATATAATATTATTCTTGAATTTTACTCCACAAAGCAGTATCATATTGACAATTTGGATATTATTGAATCTGGATAAATTAAATTGTTAAAGTCTTTAAAAATTTATCCTTTATCTCATGTGATTGATTCTTTATATCTTTGTCATGATCCTTATGCTTATATTGTGATGAAAGTCATCTTTGGCCCGTAGTGCATAGATAGACTGTTGTTATTAGTTTTACAATTGTATGCCTTTGGCCCGTAGTGCAAAGAAGAACTGTTGATTGATATCTTTGGCCTGTAGTGCAAAAATGACATCTTGTTGAATATCTTTGGCCCATAGTGCAAAGATGACCTGTTGTTGATTATCTTTGGCATGTAGTGCAAAGATGACCTGTTGTTGAATATCTTTGGCCTGTAGTGCAAAGATGAACTCCTAATGAATATCTTTGGCCCGTAGTGCAAAGATGAACCTATTAGTATGATTATGAACAGGAACTGTGATTTGGTATAACCATGATCTTTGATGTTTCAGGTAAAGACATGTAATGAAAATTATCTTTGTCCTGGATAAGAAGAGGAATTTAGAACCACAAATATGATTATGAGTTATTCACATGATTGTGGACAGGAATTGTTGATTGATGTTACAGGAATAAAACATTGTTGGTGGACTTTTAACATGGAGAAGATAATAGACTTCATGGTCTATTTGACTCTTCTAATGGATTGCTCGTTCCGCTGCAACTATGGTTGAAATATTTTATCATCTACCATATGTTCTAAATCTCAGATTTATTACTGACGAAGGCTATTGATAATTTAGTTATCTTTAGTCATGATATTCTTTACTGGGCTATTTGTGCTCACCCTTTTGCTTCATAATTCCTTTCGGGTAATAAAAGTGTAAATTTGGGTCGAGCGGGGATAACAGGGAATAGAATGGTGGTCATAGTTGTTGAGGTTCTCTAAACAGCGAAAGTGGTAACCCAACTTTGGAAGGGTGTTTTGCCACTATCATACAAGATGTCTAATGACATACAACCTCGTGTCATCATAAGACAGAGTTGTGTACATCCACTTGCTGAATATATCTACGAGCACTACCTATATAATCTTGTAGTTTGGTTGAAATATAATTTTCAATTGCAGACAGTGAAGATAGTTATATGTCAAGAGAAGACTCACTTTTGGAAAGAACATGATAGTAATCTTCTCATTTTTCTTTGGGGTCTATTGGGTCAAGCAAAGATAATTCTCCATTCATACGATATCTATTATAACTTAGATGCATGGCATCCCATGTACGAAGGTTTTCTTGAGCATTTTCCAAATATTTTAATTTCTAAAGCAGTTTTTGATTGTACCTTTATGTAAGGTGCCATTGTGGCGTGCTATCCAAGTTGGTGTCCAGAGTCACAGTTAGTATATATTTGTATCAAAACTCACAATATATGTGTTGTTGTATTTTGCACGACAATTGTAGTAATAAAGTTGTAGTTGTTTTCTGTACCATGTATTTGGCGACTCAGAATAGGTTGGATGGATTGGACCTATTTTGGGGGTGTCACACTTCATGCCCATGTACTCCATCCGCCCTTGCATACATACACACTTTAAGACTCCAACTTTTATAAATAAAGATGAATAATTTTTCTCTAAATATCATTTTTGAATATTATGGTGTGAATTTGTTATAATGTTATAGTTATGGGTAATATTTATAAATTTTATAAAGTATGCAAGTTGTCATAAAATATTCGATTGGTCGGGAAATATTCGTTTTACCAGGGAAATATTTCATTGTGGACCCCACAACGAAATTATTGTCAGAATGAGAAAATGACAAAAATATCTTTTTATAAAAATAACGGCGAAAGTTTTACCGTTAAACTGTTGAAAAATTCGGTGGTAAAAGTATAGTAATACGCGTGGTTGCATAGTAGCACACGGTATTGATTATTAATACTTATGTGAGAAGTCACTCAGTTTTATTTAATTATTGCTACAGTAATTGCTGCATAATATCTCATGTTATTTGATTCACTTATTGTTACAATATTTTATATTATTAAATCAATAATTGAGATGACAAGTTATTCATATTATTATATGCATAATTAACAATGTCTAGAAAGTTTTGTCGGGAAAAGGGGTGTTTGGTCACCTAATTGTGCGCCAATAGGGAGAAATTCTTATCGGAAAGCCCCAACTTTTCTGGGAACGATCTGGTTGTTAATATTGCAAGTTATAATAATGATGAATAAATGTTGTTAAAAATATTGAGGGAATTTTTATGAGGTATTTGTTATAAAATTTGCTTATTATATGGACCCCCCATTTACTCATTTTTTAAAATAATCGTTAGAAATTTATTCGGTATATATTTATATAATAAATAGGTGGGGCCCACAAGTGGAAGAAAAATGAAATGAGAGGGAAAAAAAATGGATTCACGGGTGGAATAAGTGGTGGTGGATTTAATGGTGTGTGTTGTGTATAATATATATTGTCCCAGCGCTACAAGTTGTAGCGGCTGGAGTTATTTTATATTGTCCCAGCGCTACAAGTTGTAGCGGCTGGTTTCATTTTAATTGTCCCAGCGACTCAAGTTGTAGCGGCTGGAGTAATTTTGCTATTGTGGGTTAAATTTTTCCTTGTTCATAGCATGTGGGACTGCCTTGAGAGGTCACTAGTTTGATGAGTGGTAATTAGTTTTATTGAATTAAACTAAATTATGAAACTAATAAGGAGAAATAATTATTAATTATAAAAAATAAATAATTATTAATTATGAAATAATTAATAATTTATAAATAAATAATTTATTTATTATTTTATTAATTATAACCTTTTATTCACTCAATTAAAAATTATATAATAAAAGTTTTATTTTTAATTTATATAAAACTAAATAAAAATAAAACTTATATAAAGCTAAATATAAATAAATTGATGAAAGTAAAAGTTTTATTTATATAAAACTAAAGTTTTATTATATAATTAAAAGTTTTATATTTAATTTATATAAAACTAAAAATAAATAAAGCCTTTACTTATTAAATATAAAACTAATATAAATAAATTGATGAAAGTAAAAGTTTTATTTATATTTTGTTTTATATAAACATACGATGGAACTGTTGGTGCGGTTTGTGTGATTTTTAGTGCAGTTCTAATTTGGTTCCTTGCTCAGCCTTAATCACTATGATCCAATTAAATATTCCCTCCCTTCATTCCCTTAATATAAGTCATTTTAGAACTGTGTACAAGTATTAAGAAAATGATTGTATAGTATTAAATATAATATCAATTGTTTATAATCTTTGTATAGGAAAAAAATAGTGTTATTTATTAAGCAAAAAATAGTGAGAGAACCAAAGTTATATTTAATATTTGGGATAATATTAGAAACTAAGGAATTAATGATTACTTGAAATTCTCAAACGACTTATATTAAAGAACAAAAATACTTCTCTAAAATGACTTATATTAAGGGACCCAAAGGGAGGGGGGTATATAATACTCTTAACTTATCATTTATTACTATACTTATCTCATACTCTCTTTCTCATATGTAACATTTTCTCATGAGGGGTAATTTTGAAACAATTATAATTAATTATACTAGATTATATAAAACGATAAATAATTTAGGACAAATAAAATGATCTAAAACATCATATATTATGAGAAAGAAAAAGTAGTTTTTTTCACAAACCCTTTAGTGCATCTCCAATAGCCTCTTCAACCACTTTGGAATACTCAAATTGGTGAGCCACATCAAAAAAATTCTCTCCAACAGTCTCTTCAGCTTTAGTCATCAAATTTGCAACATCCTTCTCACTCTTCAAATCTGCAACTTCCTTAATTCTCACTATTCAAATATATAATTAAAGGCCAAAAATATTTATTACGCTTGATGGGTTTGATGTACGGCTCATTAAATTGAAGAGACTGAAAAGACACAAAATATAAAAGAAATAAATAATGCTCTTCAAATTGTCACATAGGTCAACAAACTTCAATTTTAAATTTTTTTTTTTTGCTATTATTCTTGGAGATGTTCTTATATGTTGAGTCGCTACCCATTATATGACTATTATATACGTTTAGAAGTAATACTCTAAGGTTATGTTTGTTTGCAAGGATTATAATAGGGATAAAATTATTAATCTCAAATGTCTTGTTTGTTTTTAAATTTAGATTTGAGACTATTAATCTCGATATTATAAAATGGCTTAATAGTTTTGACATTATAATTATAATCTCGGGATTATAATCCTAGGATTAATAGTCTTGAGATTATAAAGTTATAAATTATAATTTGAATTATAATATATTTTTATTTATTTTATTCTTTTATTAGTATTAAAGTATATTAAGGACAGACTTGTTAAAGAAATAATTTTTAGTAACGAAAATTGCACAAATTATTTTTTTTAAAAAAAAGTAAAAAGCAAAAAGTATCCTCGTTAATCAAACAAAGATTGTGAAAAAGAAAAAATGATTCAACAAAATATTTTTCTGATACACTAATCAAACGTAAGGATTCTTGTCATTTATTTAAAAATTATTAGTACTTAGATATTTTGTCGAACAATTATTAAGTAAAGATTCTTGCCATTTATATAAAAACTAAACACAAATTAACTGCTGCTATTCCAACTTTGGTGAAGAAAAATAATGGATCTGATCATCAAGTGTGCAAGTAGATGGTGGTGAGCGATTTGACAATTGACAGTAAAAGCACAATGCGAGCGTGCGGGTGAAGAGGTGCACGTGCGTGTTATTTTGCTGGAGAGAAATAATGGAACTTATCAAGTGTGCAAGTAGTAGATGTTAGATTAATTTATTATATATATATATATATATATATATATAATAAAATACAACCAAATTTAAATCTAAAGCACAATAACAGTTTAGATTGTATCTCAATTTTTACAACTTAATCCAAAGATTAACATTTTATTTCACAAAAAAAAGAACCGCCCAAATTTAAGAGAGCTCTCTCTCGTTCTCACGCTTCTCTCTTCAGAGACAGAAATACACTAGGCCACTCCAAGAGAGACTCCATCACCACCACTGCCATCTCCTGCTTCATCGCGGTCGTCGTCGTTGCATCCCCGCTTCCATCCCCATCCGAATTTCTCTCATTCCTTGGCGACGCTTCCTCCTCTGCCTCCGCAGTTGTTGCTCCAGCCATTGTCACGTTGCAGGTAAACTTTAAATGTAACTGATCTTCTTTCTTATTTTTAGAGTGAAGCCTATTATATTTTACCATTTAGTGTTAGAAAGTTGATTCATTGCCTCAGAATTTAGTTAGGGTTTCGCAATAGATTACCTCATATTCTCTTGGTTTTCATGGCAACTCCAATCCCATATCGCATTGTAGCTCTTGCTATGACCTCTTCGTGGCAACTCCATCACTTTTGAGTTGAGATATAGTGGGCAGTGGGGTAAAATAGATCTAAATTCTAAAGAAATATAGTGGGTAGTTGTGAAACCCCAAATTTTACGAATAAAGATTTAATTTTTTTAATATTATGGTGTAGATTTGAGATAATGTTATTAGTTGTGGGTAATATTTATAAATTTTGAAAAGTATACAAGTTGTTGTATAATATTCGATTGGTCGAGAAATATTTTTATCGGAAATATCCGTATGAATGATACAATCGTTGGTGGACTTACAATGAAATTATTATCGGATTGAAAAACGACAAAAATATTTTTATGAAAATAACGGTGGAAGTTTCTTTATTAAAACCGTTGAACTACTTTCGGCGATAAAAATATAGTAATACTGGCGTTAGTTGCGTAGTAGCACACCAGTATTGATTATTGATCTTACATGTAGAAGTCACTCGGTTTTGTTCAATTATTCTTCATATAATTGTTGCGTAGTATCTCACGTTATTTGATTCAATTATTGTCGATATTTTATATATTATTAAATCAATAATTGAGATGATTGAGTTATTAATATTATTATTACAATATTAATGATGTACAAAGTTCTGTTAAGGAGAGGTTTGATCACATATTTAACGCTACCGATAGGGAGAAATCCTTATTGGAAAGCCCTCTTTCTTTAAGCGACACCAGTCGATTAATATTGTGAATTATAATAATGATGATAAATGTTGTTAAATATATTGAGGTGTCTTTTTATGAAGTCACGAAAGTTTATATATATATATATATATATATATATATATATATAAATTTTATTTTATTAGTATTATTAATGTAATAAAAGCGAAAAAAACTTTTATATAAAGCAGAATACTTTTATAAAGTTATTTGTTTTATTAGGCAATAATTAGAATATATTATATTTTATTATGCAAGTAGTTTTGTATAGTCTGCGTAGTAAAATCTTTTTATATAAAACAAAATACTTTTATAAAGTTATTTGTTTTATTAGACAATAATTAGAATATATTATATTTTATTATCGTAGTATTTTGCATAGTGCTGCATAGTGTTTTTTAGCGATAGAAAATCTTTTTATATAAAAAATGAAATACTTTTATAAAGTTATTTATTTTATTAGACTATAAATAGAATATATTATATTTTATTTAAAAGATTTTGTTTTATTAGAATATTTTATTAATCTTGTATAATAAATCAATATGACCGTCTGCTTAAAAAGTAAATCAATCTGGACCGCTTCATGAATTAGTTCTTATTCACCCATTCTCCTATAAATAAAGCTCATTCCTTCATTATTTCTTACGAATTCAATTTGAAACTCTGAGAGAGAAACTATAGAGAAATGAAGAAAAGTATTCGCCACTTCACTACTCCTATATCTAGTTTCTTCTAAGGTAAGGGATATTATTTGTTGTACTTTCGTAGGGGGTATTATTTCTTTCGTATTCACGAAGAGAACTTACATTATTCCATTCTTTATTATTACGTTGGAATAACTTTTGTATCTGTGAAATTTCTATATACTGGTGAAATTCTTACATTATTCCATTCTTTATTATTATGTTGGAATAACTTTGTCTATCTGATCTGCGCGCATATATGGTGAAATTCTTCTCATTATTCCATTCTTTATCATTACATTGGAATATCCTCATAGACGTGATTATTCGACGACTGGTTCCATTAATTATTATTACATTGGAATAACTTTTATCTGTATGGTCTATCGTTATGCGTGGTGATTTACATTGTTATTCCATTCTTTATTATTACGTAGAAATATCCTGCCGGTGCAAATTTTTTGCGACCTTGTTCCGCTTCTTTATTATTACGTTTAATATCTCTTATGCTCAGCGTTCTGCACGTGACTTTTTTTCATTCTTTATTATTACATTTGGGAATAACCTATCAATGCGATCTATCATTACTGCATGGTGAATTCTTCTGTTATTCTATTCTTTATTATTCTGTTGGAATAATCTATCTATGTGGATTACCACATGCATGGTGAATGATCCTTCTTATTCATATAAATAGTATTTTCATTCAAAAGGGTTTACGCTGAAGGCGCTTTGTAATTTTTTCTGACCCTAAAAAATTCTGGAAAAATTTGAAATGATAATTTGATGAGTTTTCTAGATTGTGTCCAAAAATTGCAATTTTTGAATGTATAGATTAGGAGTTATGAATTTTATAGGAAAAAACTATTTTAAAAGTAAACCCTTATAACTCCTTGTGGTTAACTCCAAAATTGATTTTTATTGGGAGTACATGTATATAACAGGAGTATATCCTGTAAATTTCAGAATTTTTGGACAAAAGTACAATTTATGATAAATATCTAAATATTCGACAGTTTTAGCCATATAAAAAATAGTAAAATGAATTTTAAAATTACGAGAAAATATATACTCAATATGGGACTATATTCGCTAAATCCCGGAAAAAAATATTTTTGGGAGTGATTTAGTATTTTCATGAAAATAAACTAGTTATGAGTAAATGAATTAAATATGTTATGTGAAGTAATAAAATTGGAAAATAGGATTTTATGGCTTGGGAATCCTATATAGGGTATATCTGATTTTTGATGAGGATTTGATCATTGATGATGAAATCTTATGAGTATGACATTTTGAATGATTAAAAGCATTATTTGATAAAGTGTAAACAATTAAAATAAATTATTTATAAGTTTAAGAAATGATTAAAATATTGTTATAATATTAATGATATTAGATTATGAGATTATTAAGTGATTAATAACATTTGGTTATTATTGAGCTATTTGGATAAATTGTATTATAAATGTTTAATATTTATCTTTTATCTCATTTGATTGATTCTTTATATCATTGTCATTATCCTCATGCTTATATTATGATGAAAGTCATCTACGTGGCACATAGTGCGTAGATGGACTTGGTATGATTATAACCAAGTTATTCGGTATAATCATGGCCGTAATGTTACAAAAATGATGTGGTAAAAGTCCTCATTGGCGTAGTGCATTGATGGGCGCTTTTTGGTATGATTATGGCTATGGATTCTCTTAGTCCAAGTGCGAAGATGAATTGTTTTATGGCATGATCGGGGCCAATTAATGAAAATACGATTATCTTTGGCCCGTAGTGCATAGATAATTCATGGTCGTGATATTAACGAATATCCTTGGCCTGTAGTGCAGGGATGATTCGATGATGTGGATTAATTATTGAGCTGAGTCTCAACAATGAAATATTAATTCATGGATGTGATATTAACGAATATCCTTGACCGTAGTGCAGGGGTGATTCGATGATGTGGATTATTTATTAAGTTGAGTCTCGGCGATAAAATATTGATAATAAATTTTTAATTCATAAAAGATAGTAGATATCATACTCTACTTGACTCTTCTAAAATATAGTTGTATGTCTTTGGCCTGTAGTAAAAAGATGAATTGTTAATGAATATCTTTGGCCATAGTACAAAGATGAATTTATTAGTATGATTATGAGCAGAAATTGTGATTTGGTATAACCATGATTTTTGATGTTTCAGGTGAAGATAAGTGATGAAAATTATCTTCGTCCTGGGTGCGAAGAGGAATTTAGAATCACATTTATGATTATGAGTTATTCATATGATTGTG
This sequence comes from Panax quinquefolius, assembly GCA_020205615.1. Classification (NCBI taxonomy): domain Eukaryota; kingdom Viridiplantae; phylum Streptophyta; class Magnoliopsida; order Apiales; family Araliaceae; genus Panax; species Panax quinquefolius. Next base: position 22,235,508 of record CM035161.1, read on the forward strand.
GACAGGAATTGTTGATTGATGTTATAGGGATAAAACATTATCGGTGGACTTTTAACATGGAGAAGATAATAGATTTGATGGTCTATTTGACTCTTCTAATGCATTGGTCGTTCCGCTGCAAGACTATGGTTGTAAAGTTTTACCATCTATCATATGTTCTAAATCTCTGATTTATTTCTGATGAAGGCTATTGATGACGTAAATTATCTTTAGTCATGATATTCTTTACTGGGCTATAGTTGTGCTCACCCTTTTGCTTTCATTGTTCTCTTCAGGAAATGAGAACGTAGCAGGGACTAGTCGGTGAACGGAGTGACGGTCCAGATGATAGTATTAGTAGTCCTCATTATTCTATGAAATAGTGTGTTAATAAATGTATTGAGGACTAATTTTGAGTTTGAATATTGTCTAGAAGACAATATTTGTATTAAAATGCACAGCTCATGTTGTATATTTAAGATTATATTTGTATGTTGTACCATGTATCTGGCGACCCAAGATGGATGATGTATACCTGTTTTGAGGGCGTCACAGTAGTGGGGTAGATGATAACAAGGTTTTGGTTGTCCAATTTTATTTTTTCCCCCTTTTGAAAACATTTAAATAGATTGTTTCATACTTTTTTACACTTCTTGCTATTTAAATGTATTCATTCACAATAAGTAAAAGGTAAAAAATAGAGTCAAAGGAACAAAAATAAATTAATTAATAATTAATAAACTAACAAGAAATATTCATATGCAGAATCAAATAGAAATGCTCCCTTCAACCATATGCGAATTGATACAATTATGCTTATATATGTATTGATTTCATGTTTTTTGTTTTGCTATTTATTTATTCATTTCTTGAACAACTTCACTATGTATGAATATATGCAATTATGCTTATATACAGTTCAATTTTTTGTGTTGTTTTGTTAAATCCTGTATAAATTTCGGACATGTAAATTAAAGTGGTATCTATATAATAAATTAAAGTGGTATCTATATGACTGAAATCAAATGATTTGAGTCTCCACCATGCTTTCTGGATTTTAAATTGAGTAGTACTGTTAGATTTTTTTAATTTGTTATTGTGAAAAGATTTAGAAGCAAACACCTTTGTGAGAAGGCAAAAGTAGTTTATCTTATTATTTATTTTTTATCGTTTTCTTTTTATTGAATGAGTTTGCTGAACTACTGATTAAAATGGTGATTTTTTAAAGGTTGAGTGTAATACCCGAAAAAAAAATAATAATAAATAAATATTAAATATTAACAATTATTTTGTTTTAAAACATATTAATTAGACTTTGTTATTTATTGGGTCAACTAATCATTTAATGTATATGGGCTAATAAACGTTAATAAGGGATGGATAAATTAATTTGGTAAAAATTAGGCCCTAAAATTTATTTGCGTCTAATGTATATTTGTGTAATTTTAAATCCTATTAAATTAAAAGAATCAGTCAAACATATTAATTAATAATTAAATAACTAAAACCTAATTATGCTTTATTAAGTCTGATGAGACAAATCGTGGGAATAAAACTTAAAAGAAAGGAGGAGGCGGCGAGAGAGATCGGGAAAGAAGAAACAAAGCAGGTGACATTTTTTTTTTGTATATCATTAACTGTTGGCTAATGGACATAATTTGTTTATTCCTTAGAAATGAATTACTTTGATTGGGTCATATCTTTTTAATTGTGTGATTGAGAGGTCTGAACAGATGGTACATATGTATAGGTATGTTCACAATTGTAAATTATAAATATATAGAATAAAGACAAAGTTTTAATTGGTTTTGATCGAATGTATATATATATATATATAATAATTTATTAGATTAACATGGTGTATATATATATATATATATATATATATATATATTTTGAACTCATTAAAAAAATGAATCATGATTAACTGTGGTTACTTTGATTCATATATATATATATATATATATATATATATATATATATATATATAAGATAATGCTTGAATTTTTAAATAAAACGAAAGTAATCATTAAAAGATTAATATATTGTAATGTGAGTTTGTATTGTAGTTTGGTGTAGTTGAGGAAAATAATTTTATATTAATATAATTTATAATAAATAACTCACTTATAATTGTATTATTATTATTTTATTAGATTGGATGGAGGGAATTTAAAGAGTATTTGAAATATAAATTTGGGTATTGCATTATCGATTTCAGGTATGGATTCCGTACTCTTTTAGCGAGACTCTTTTGTTTTTGATTCGTTCGTTTCGTTATTCGTTTCAAAAATTAGTATCACCTCTCATAATTGTTCCCTGTCAATTGATTGTGATAAATTTGTTTTGGCGTTATATTAGAACTCATATTTGTACTCTTTAGACTAGTGTATCATGTCTAAAATTTATTTTGATATTTATAGTGATGTACATGTTATTATATTTTTTAGAGACTTGTGTTGATGATTCGTTCGATTTAATACGTGTACGTTAGAACCCTTTGTGTTGATATTTTGTCGCATGTGTTGTGACATTATATTTTGTTAGAATAAAGCATAGGGTATACCCGAGCTATAACCACCTATAAATTACCACAGTGCATATCCTCTTGGCACCGAGGCATGACACCTTCCGCAAAGCAGGTGTGATCATCCACAGCGTCTCCGCTTTTGTGCTCCGGTGGGAGTTGGCCATTTGGTGTTTTGTTGTGGGAGGCGTATGGGTCGACCCTAGTTTTTGTTCTCAGGCTTTGATTACGTGGAGTGGTGATGTTTGTGTCAAATCGCCTTAGATTTTGTACGATCCGGATTACGCATCAGATGTGTGATTGCATGTGTGGCATTATTTTGATTACACAATGTGGCATTATTTGACTTGCTGTGTGGCAAGGTATATTACTATTTATTTTGAGCTCGGTGTGAAATAACACCCACCCATTTGAGTCGTACCTTATCTTTTCGTTGTATTAGTTTTGTTAAATAATTCATTCATTTAATTATGTTAGTTATTTCGTTTCATCATTCTTTTATTCTATATCTGTACTGGGCATTTGGCTCATGCTGTATTTTTTTCGGCAGGTAATCAGGGGGATCAAGGGCAAGTGTGATGAGAGAGCTTCCTTCATTCCAATGGTTTATATATATTTTGTTAGGATTTGATAAATTGATCTATTTAGAGTTGTAATAATTAGTTCAGATTGTGGTTTGAGCCAGTGTAGCATTTATTATGGTTTGTCTTATGACATTTAATCATTATGAGATTATTCTTTTAAGATTTATAGCCTTGTTATATATATATTCATTAGTTTTGTTATGTTTTGAGTAACCTCTCTTTCTATTTCGGAAAGGGAGTGTTACAGAGTTGGTATCAGAGCTTAGGTTCTTTCTTATAGAAAACCTATTTAGGTTTGACTTGTGAGTTATGGGTAGACTTCTGGGTTAGGTTTTTATTCTATTTGATTTTCTGTTCAGCTATCATATCAGCTATATTCAAATTTGTCTCTAATCTGCTTTGTTTATGTTCATGATCTCTTCCTTAGATGGCTCGTAGATCCGCTAGAGTTGCTGGGAGGCGAGGTAACAACAGGGAAAAAAGTGAGGGTCAGCCTAATGAGCAATCTAATGATCAAATAAATGCTCAATTGGCTACCTTAGTGAATCAGGCGTTACCTCAGTTGGCGGCACAGGTTGTACATGCAATGCAGCAGCCGCCACCAGAAATTAACGAGCAAGAGAACTCGGGAAATAATGGTCAGCATGCAAATGTTGAGGAAGGGAATGCAGATGGCCTTGATCAGCAGGGGGTTGCGATGTATGTATGGTTGGAGAGGTTCCAGAAGCAGAAACCACGGTCATTTAGTCACTACAAGAAATAGGACTATTTACGATGGAATTAAGGTCGACTGAATGGTTTCGCTCGGTATTACCTTATTGTCGACGGAATATTCAGTCGTTCATAATTCCCTCGAGAATACTATTACTTTGACTGAATTCAGTCGATCTTATACCATGTATGTGGCGCAAAAGTTTCCCTCCAGCGCCAATAACAACCTCGACGGAAGAACTATTAATATCGACTGATTGTCCTTCGAGGATACGTTTTCATCGACTGAATTAATCTCGATTGAGTTCCGTCAGAAATAGTCCTTAAAACCTACACACTAACAGACGCGAGCCTCACTTCAGCTTCTCTTCATTTCTTTTTCCTCTTTTCTCTCTCTGCTCTGCTGCTGCGTTCTCTGTCCCTCCTCTTGTCCCTCTCCTCGCGGGCTTTGGGCCGCATTTTTTTGGCCCACAAAAATTCGGGCCTTTTCGGCCCGTCCCGGCCTGTTCACTCTTGGGCCCAAAAAATGTCAAAAAAATAGGCATAAAACACCGGTTTGGGCTTACCATGGGCTTAAATTTTATGGCCATGCCAAAACCCGCCATTTTGGCTCTACCATAGAAAACTGCCCATACCTCGTCGCTCGCTTGCACAAGTGTACTTTAAATGTTGTTGAAAGTGTTGAAATATTGTTGATAGTGTTGAAATATTCTGTTGAAATGTTGTTGAAACCTAAATTTCCTTTGCAGTGTTGTTGAAATTGGGATTTTCTGTGATAGTTTGCTAAATTTCGTTTGGTATGAAACTGATTTTGAGACTGAGATGTTGCTCGGTGACTGATATTGATTTACTGATATTGGTTTACTGTATTGGTGTTTAATTTGTGCCCAACCAGTTATAATGTCTATATTGAGAAGTTATAATGCAGTGTGATAAACTTAATTTGCAGTGTCCTGATTTCTGCCTTTTCTAGTTTGTGAATCAATGAACACTTCCTTTATTTTGGTGTTAAGTATTAATTCCAACGGAATTTCCCACTGAATTTCTGTGGAAGTTATAGATGGTAATAAATAAATATTTAATTAACTATATAAAAGACAATATATTATAATATAATAAATAAATATTTATATAAATTAATAAATTAATACAAAAAAATGCTAGGGCGTTAAATAACTTTAATAAACTATATAATATATTATAATATAATATAATAAACTTTAAAATAAAATAAATTTACTTTATTATTTAATATATTATAATTAAAATAAAATAAACTAAATTTAATTTAATTTAATACAATAAGATAAATTTACTTTATTATTTAACATAATATTATAAAAAAAAATATAATATAATATAATATAATAAATAAATCAGTCTAAATAAATAAATAAATTTAATTTAATTTAACTAAATTAAATTAAAGTAAAACATATATAGTAAAATAAAATAAAATAAATTAATACAAAATTAAATATATTAAATTAAAATACATAAATAAATAAAAGTATAATAATAAATTAATTTTAAAATAAATTTAATAATAAACTAGAATATATTAAAATTAATTAATTTAAATAATATAATATAATAAAAAATAAATAACATATAAAATAAATATAGTAAAATAAAATACAATAATTATCTTAAACTAAGTAACATTTGTTTAGTTTTCCATTACATAAAAAACTGAAGTAACTGAATAAAATAATAAACTAAGTAGAATTTGCTTAGTTTTCTACAATTAAAAGTAACTGATCGAATAATAAGTTGTCTACATATTCAATAAATAAAATAAAATACTTGTTAACTGGGTAGCATTTACCTAGTTTTTCATTGGTAAAATAAACCAAATACCATATTTGCTTAGTTTGCCACAATTTTCAAATATACATATAAATTAAATGAGGCACTTCCTTTTATGCAGGGTTTGACATAGTTGCAGCTAATAGTATTCCAACCGGTTCCTCGACAACAATTTAAAAAAAAAGGGTCGTAGTTTCTGTTTGTGTCTTATACTCGAATAATAAAGTTAATTGAATTATTGAAGACATCCCTCACTGTTCCATCATAACAGATGCCAACATACGGAAGGAGTGCCATTAAGTTGTTGAACAAAGTTATAGGTTAAGCAACTCTCTAGATGAACGAACGATCACTTCTCTACTAGGAATGAATCATTGTCTGATATGGGTCCAATCCATGACATAGACAGCTTCTCACCATTCAAAATTCCTCAGATGGGTATTTGGAGTGGTGAGAAGCTTTCTATGGCATGGATTGAACACATATCAGGCAATGATTAATTCATAGTAGAGAAATGATCGTTTGTTCATCTAGAGGGTTGCTTAACTTGGAATTTTGTTCAATAACTTAATGGAACTCCTTCGGGATGTTGTCATCTCTTATGGTGGAACAGTGAGGAATGTCCACAGCAATTCAATTAACTTTATTAATAGAGTATAGGACACAAACAGGAACTACGACCCTTTTTTTGTCCGACATCGCTTGAGGAGCCGGTTGTAGTACTATTAATGTGAATCGCAACTAATATGAAACTTAGATTGACTCTTCTCCTAAACTTATTACAAATTTATTTCGCTATGAAACTTAGAAACCTGTTTGATAATTGTGTTTATAGGAGTGGATGTCGAACAATAATCTCTATAGATTCCAAATAACAATTCTCATAAACTAATTAAGTACCACTTACTTAGTTTATCATAGGCAAAATAAACTAAGTAGCATTTGCTTAGTTTGCCACAATTTTCAATAAACTCAATAATACTCTCCCTTTGCTCTTCAATACACTCATAAATATATATATGTAATATACTTTGAAACTTAGAAACCCGTTTGACATTCACTCAGTAGGAGTGAATGCCGAATAGTCCCCAGTTTGGGACTGTTACTAGATGTTATGTCTCTCACTTAGGTCGGTGCTAATTCACAAGGTGCGTACGAGTTTATAATATTTTGAGGATTTTTCAGCTGGTGTCTCTACATATGTTTTTTGATTGCATACTTAGACTAAGTTGTCTTGGTCTATTTCGTGTACTTGGAGACCATGGAGAGGTGATGCTGAAATTTTCTTAAAATATTATAAACACGCACCTTGTGAATGGCATTAGTGAGGAGACGCATCCAGGAACGGAATAGAAGCCTAACCCCTGTAGAGTGGAGATATATACTAGGTAAACTAAATACATGCATATATATTCTAATTGGGTATTTTCTTCAATTAAAGATGTCAGCCGACCGGAGATGGATGTACCGTAGGATACCAATTGATGGGAGGGGATTAGTTGATGCGTACCGTGAAAGGGGTGTCCAATTTTATGAACAAAGTAATAGAACATGTTGATGATCCGAACGGAAAGATGAGTTGTCCGTGTTTCAAATGTAAGAACATGATATGGAAGACAGCCGATGAAGTTAAATTTGACTTATATTCACGTGGGTTTGTGGATGGGTATTCGGTATGGATTCATCACGGGGAATCAACTGAGTTTAGAGAACGGACAGATAGTAATGTAGACCGATCAGATCACGGGGATTAGCAAGCAGATAACTATGACGTCGTGCAGATGTTGGTTGATGCGTATAGCCCTACCAATATTGATTGGGCTAAAAACGAGCATGCGTCAAGCAGTGCTCAGCAAAAGCCAAATGATTCAGCAGTTGCTTTCTACAAGTTGCTATCTGAATCGGGTGTTCCATTGTATCCTGGAAATGACAAGCACACAAGGCTTTCTGCAGTTACTAAGCTTTTACATTTTAAGAATGAGCATGACTGCATTGAGAGAGGATTCAATGATTTGCTTGATATTCTCAGTGAGTTCTTACCCAGGGATAATATATTTCCCGCGAATTACTATGAGGTGAAGAAGATGGTTAAGGGGTTGAATCTCGAGTATGAGAAGATCGAAGCTTGTGAGCAGGAATGCATGTTATATTATGGGGAGGACAAAGATAAGGTGCAATGTGATATCTGCAACTCGCCAAGGTACAAGATCACAAAACGTGGGGGGAAGGAGAAACATGTTCCAAAGAAGATTTTATGGTATTTTCCTCTTGCGGCCGAGGGAGTTACGGCTATTCATGTCTGCTGTAAGCACCGCTTTCAAAGATATGAGTTGGCATAGAACAAGGGATGTCGTGCCTGGTCAGCTGACTCACCCAGCAAATGGAGATGAATGGAAGAATTTTGATGCCAATTTTCCATAATTTGTCGAAGAAGTTAGGAATGTCAAGCTTGGCATGGCTACAGATGGATTCTGTCCATTTAATAATTTTAGTCAGCCTTATTCTGTTTGGCTAGTGATTATGGTAGCTTACAATCTTCCATTGTTAATGTGCATGAGGGATCCGTATCTTTTCTTGACCTTACTTATACCGGGGGATAAGAGTCCTACAAAAGACATTAACGTGTACCTCAGGTCGTTAGTCGATGAACTTAAGATGCTGTGGGAAACAGGTGTTCAGACTTTTGATAAATATGTCGGGCAGAATTTTGTGATGAAGGCAGCCTTGTTGTGGACTATCACTTACTTTTCGGCACTTGGGATGATTAGTGGTTGGTCGACTCATGGAAAGTTGTCATGTCTAGTCTGCATGGGGGATGTGCAAGGAACTCAACTACGTCATGGTCGGAAAATAAGTTTTTTTGGAATTGCTCGTAGATTCTTGCCTACTGAGCACAATTATAGAAAGATGTCTACACAATTCAACAAAAAGACAGAGAAGAAAGGGTTTGTTGGTCGCTTGTCGGGCAATGACATATTGGGATAGTTAAATGATCTAACATTTCCACCCCCTGGGAAGGATCATGGTACGTTGAGAGCTATAGGATATGGGAAAAGTCATAACTGGACTCACTCACCAATTTGGTTTGAGTTGCCATCTTTGGGTCACACTAGCAGACTTCGTTTGTATAGATGTTATGCATACAGAAAAGAATATATTTGAGAACTTGTTTTACACCGTACTAAATACAAGTGGTAAAACAAAAGACAATGATAAAGCACGTAAAGACTTGGAGGAAATGAATATCAGGCGGGAATTTTGGCTCCGACCTAACAACACAAAAAACCAAAAGCTCCATTTTGTCTTACCAAGCAACAGTTGAAAACATTTTTGCAAGTGGCTTAATGCGCATTGAAGCTCCCGATGGATATGCTTCTAACATATCTCGTTGTACTAAGGTTGAAGCGGTTTGAAAATTACCGGGTTCAAAGTCACGATTGTCATGTATTCATGCAGAAGTTGATGCCAATTACATTTCGTGAAGTGTTACCCAGGAATATTAATGATACTTTTACCGCACTTTCAAATTTCTTTCGGGATATTTACTCAACTGTTATAAGGTATAGTGATGTGGAGTAGATGGAGAAAAACATAGTGTTGACAATGTGCAAGCTCGAAATGATTTTACCACCGGGGTTCTTTGACAGCATGGAGCATTTGCCTATTCATCTGCCATATGAACTTAAGCTTGGAGGACCGGTGTAATATCGATGGATGTATCCATTTGAGAGGTAATATCACATACATTGTGCAATATTCGTCATCGTTATATTTAACTTATCAGGTAATATATATCACATACTTTCATATTTCAGGTATATGCGTCAATTAAAGCAGAAAGTTAAAAATAAAGCGCGCGTAGAAGGTTCTATTGCTGAACGCTATACAAAGGAAGAGCTTGTCAACTTCTGCTCGTTGTACTTTGACGATGTAGTCACAACAAAGCATAACCGTCTAGGTCGGAATGAGGTCGGGGATCCGTCTGGTCGTGCTGATGATGAGTTGTGGTATATGATGACGATGTGTTGGGTGATGATGTCGTTGACGTACTCGATGTTGACGAAGTGGAGAAAGATGTGGCTGTTAGTCCGTATGTGATGGTAAAAGATGATATTGAGGAAGAAATTGATACAGAAGAGGAAGAGACAGAAATAGAGGATGAAAATAATTTTGATTTTGACGGGTTTGACGACGTACTACTTCTTCACTAATTGGTGTTTTCTAAATACTATACAACTAAAATCAATCATTATATATATAAAATCAATCATTTGATGGCCATTTGATCGTTCATCGTATCTATATTTGTTATTTCAGTAGTACAACTATATATGCCTCGACATAGCGGTGGAGTGGCCGTGGTGGCGGCCGCTCCAGATCAGGTGACGGCTCCCAGGGAGGGTCGTCTTCAGATGCTAGTGAGTTGATTTCTTTTTTGGCTCAGTAACATTATTTTCATAACTATATTATACATTCATTTATTATTTTTGGACAATGTCATAACTATATATATTAACATACAGATGCTAGACGTCGGCGTTCGCGAGGGCCTAACCTCCGTCGATTAGGTCGTCCATCGGCAGTGCCTAACACAGTTCCAGTTGATGTCGGCTCGTCTGTGTAGGTTTCAACTATAATATATCACTTATGTTCAATTAGAATGATATTATCATGTGATTAATAAATTAAAATGTTCTTAATAAAATTTGTATTCTAGTATTATGGATCCTGTCGCTAAGGCGATCGTACACGCCATCTGCCTGGCGTATCTCCCTACTGACTGCATGCAATTTAGTCAGTACGCGCGCTACGATGCCGGCTTCGTGGTGACAGTGTTGCGGGAGTTTCACGTAAGTCGACTTACATATATTAAATCAAGGTCCGTGCATGTTATTTACATATTGTTCAAATAATAAATTATATGTATATTATGTCTGTTTGATAGAGATACTACAGATACGAGGCTAGTATCACTGAGGCGGATAGTGACGCCGTTATCATTGTTCACATCTCGAAGAATTATGTCTACCGGGTTATGCGAGATGCGACGGAGGCGATCCAGGCGATAGAAGAAACGCCGGGACTACTTTCTTTACGAGATCATCGCTAATTCTACGGCGATGATCGAGATACAACATGGGTACATGATGTGTGCGTCTTTGGGATGATCTTTGCGTTCAAGACCAAGTCAGAGCAGATGAAGAAGAATCGTGGCAAGCTGCGAGTTGTACATACTTTTGGCTCGCAGTCGTTTCAAGAGGTTAAGTCGGTAAGTATTTCTCTTTAGTTTAGTTTAATCTTATATTGCAACTATAGTAAATTAAGGTGATCTTATTTAATGTATTTGATCTAGGCCATACGGAGTAGCTTGGGCCGACCTCCTAATATGATCAAGTTCTGGGATAGAGTCCATACGCCGAAGGGCTCTACTTCGGGGTCGACGATATCTCCAGCAGCACTAGCTATATGGCTAATACATTTACTATAATAGATATTATTTAGGATAATATTACGTAATTTATATGATGATACCAAGATAACTCACTTATATATCAAATTACAGGAGCGGTTTGAGAAGCTCGCACCAATGATATAATGAGTTGCGGTGTCGCTAGGGGGCGATCTTGAGACGTTAGATTGCACTATCCCTCCGCCCGAGATTAGTTTATCTCAAGACGAGGAGACTGTTATTTGGGTTGCATCTCAGGATATTCCCACTGGTACTACCGACCGGTATCGAGTGATGGGGTTACCGAGGATACCAGCCTATACACTGCCAGGATGTATAATATTGTGTTTATTTCGTGTTTATGTTTATAAATAAAGTAAACTTGTAATATTATTCATGTTATATTTATTTTTGTAGGCTCTAGCCAGCGTCTGTGTGACGCCCCCAAAATAGGTCCATTCCATCCAACCCATTCTAAGTCGCCAAATACATGGTACAGAAATAACTACAACTTTATTATTACAACATATAAACTGTGAGTTTAAATACAGATATTGCCATCTGGACAATATCCACACGCAAATAAATTCCCATCATAATTATTGATACATTATTTTACAAAAATGGTGAGGACTACTAAACAACTATCTCTAGAACCTTCATTCCATACCCCGACTAGTACTCGCTACATTCTCGCCTCCTGAGAAGAAAAATGGAACAAAAAGGAAAAGGGTGAGCTCAACTAGCCCAGTAAAGAATATTATGACTAAGATAATATACAACAAATTATCATTAGTCTTCAACAGGGAAAAAAAACTAATAGAATACAATAGACAACAAATTTTAAATCAATATTCGCAATGAAATAATAATTCATTAGAAGAGTTAAGTAGAGAATGCAACTACTATCTTCTATGTATGAATTTAAAAGTTCGTCGTCTATCTTTTATCCCTGTAACATCAATCAACATACATCCGAATCAAATATTCATCTTTGCACTACTGTGCCAAAGATATTCATCACCGGGTCATGTTCATCTAAACACTGCTCATCTTTGCACTACGGCCAAAGATATTCTTCAAAATCATTCATCTTTGCATCTACAGACCAAAGATATTCATCAAGAAATCATTCATCTTTTACACTTCTGGACCAAAGATATTCATCAAGAAATCATTCATCTTTTGCACTACTGTGCCAAAGATATTCATAATATCATCATTTAGATCGAGGATGATGATGAAAATATTTCAAAGAAAACGAATCCAAATGAAACAAAATGACAAGGATTAAGGATTAAGGATTCGTACTTTGTTTTATCCATGTCCAAAAATACCTCAAAAATAATCACAAGTGGTGTAAAATTCAAGAATGATCAAAACATGGATACAATCAAAGCTAGTATCCGAATTGATATTTTAGACGAAAGAAAAATTTTTTCATTTTTCTATGAATAGTGCCGATTTTAAGTGAATAGTCAAGTATCGTGAATAGTCTTAGTATATGTGAATAGTAACTCACACACAAAAGATAGAAATTCCACAAAAAAATATCTTCACGCTTACTTAATAATAGTACTCGTGAATAGTAACTCGTGAATAATAACTTCGTGAATAAGAACTCCCAGAGCATGAAAAAGTTCCAAATTTGATAAAAAGTTCCAACCAATATTTCAAAGATAATGATATTGAAGAAATAATATCATTTGAGAAGAAAATAACATCCCTTACCTCGAAAGACAAGATTTCTAGTTGAAACACCTGATATAAAAGCTATGACTTGAACTTGCACCGTATATCAACACTCAAAGTATACTCACAAGAATACGCTCAAAATATCAAGAGAAATAGAGAGAAAACTTCAATTTCTGGTATGATTTTCAATTCTAACCTAAGCTCCCTATTTATAGGAAAATGCTTAGAACACCAAAGTAGAAAATTAAATATAATAATATTATTTATAAACAAAATTCCTTAGCCCACCTTTTGGTCAAAAACACCAGCCACACATGTTAAATAAGGTTCACAAACTCACCAAAAACGTTTTTGTTGATATAAATAATTAAAACTTCCAAAAATCAATTATTTCGGAGCTTTGGAACTTCAATAATTCATAATAAATAGCCCTTTCATCAGAAAATTCGAATCTTGTGAGTTTTTATAGGAAATTCAATTCTCTACAACTTTTCAGAAGAAAGTTTTTCCAAATTCCAAATGAGAAATTGACCAAAATCCATAAACCAGACGATTTTACAAGCTATAATCAAATTTCACAAAAAATGGGGTCCACCGACACACAAAACTTGTGTTAATCATTTAATGCAACAAAAATACTCTTCCTCCTCATATACTCATATATCCTACATTCATTGTAAAAATATCACCATTAATATATTATTAAAATAATATATTTAAATAAATTATTTTATCAGAAAAAGATAAAATATTAATTTTCAACAATTGTCACATTAAAAATTTTCTCAATCTATATCCACATAAAATTAATATTTTCTCATCATATAAATCAATAATTAATTATTCACAAATAATATTACTGAATCACAAGATCTTGTGACCGTGCCGCTCCTCAGAAAGAGGGGGGCTTTCCAATAAGAATTTCTCCTTACTGGCGCACAATTAGATGACCAACCTCTCCTTAGACAGAACTTTCTAGACATTGCCAATAATGTTATCTAATAATATTATTCAGATAATATGAATTATTGCTTCGATAATGGAAAATATTTGTGTAATGACAATTTATTGAAACAACAAAGAATATAAAATATCAATGCAAAGAATTATTGAATCAATAAAATAAAATACTTGAATAGTAATTATCTGTAACAATTATTGAGTAGTGCCTTCACGTAAGAATCAATAATTGGTGCAATACTGCGTATCTACTTCAACAACGCCAGTATATTAGTGTTTTTAACCACCGGTATTCCAACAATGATAATTGATGTGAATAACTACGCTACGCTATTTATAAACAACTTATATTTATCGTTTTCTTCATCTAATCGCTTTCCAGTTATGGGGCCCACAAAAGATCATACTGTCAAATTTAATATACCCGACAACAAGATTTAATATTCCACGACCAAACGAATATTCCCTAATAATAATGAATATTTTATAACCACTGCTTATTCAAAAATATTTATGATTTTACCCATAACTATCCACATTAATCAAATCGACCCTTACTATTTCAAAATAATAAATAGAGGAAAATAAATTTCATTTATTAATAATTTGGGGTCTTACAACCTCCCTCCTTATGAAATTTCATCCTCGAAATTGACGTGACGTACCGGTGTTTTCAAAAGATGAGAATACCTCGCTTTCATTTCCGCTTCCAACTCCCGTGTCATTTCCTCAATAAAGATGGTTTCTCCACAAAACTTTAACTTGTGGTATGACCTTCAGACGTAGGACATGCTCCTTCCTATCCAAAATCTTGACAGTACCTCTTCATACGTTAAGTCTTCTATTATCTCGTCTGGTTTCTAACTCAATGACGTGGTTCGGTCGTCCACATATTTACGTAACATCGATACGTGAAAAAACGTTATGAACACGCCATCATACTTGGCGGTAAAACGAGTCTATAGGCCACGCCCTATTCGATCGAGAATTTTAAATGGATTAATAAATCGAAGGTTTGAGCTTTCCTCACCTCACCGATTCTCTCGCTTTTGAAATAACAACTTCTTGCACCTCCTTCTTCAAATTCATCACTTCTGGTGTGTAGCTTGAATAACTTTAACTTTATCAATTAAAGTCGATTATACTCAGATATCATCACGTGGGTAACTAGAGTTTTCATCTCCATCTCTATTATTTGTAAATTATACTGAAATGAGTCTTTGACAATATCGTACTCAGATTTGTATACGATCTTCTACTCAACACGCCGCCTACCACGTTCGCTTTTCCAAGATGGCATGGTCGTAACATGTGTTTGAAATGAGTCTCCTCTTGAGTTCTTCAAGCTCTTCCCACATTCTTTGCTCCATTCAATTTTGTATCTCTACGAGTTAGTCATAAGTTAATGGAATAACGATTCGAGAAAATCCTTCAACGAATCTCCGATAATAACCAACTAAGCCTGAAAGCTACGTATTTCGATTACCGACTTAGGTTGTTCTCAATGTGACTTATATCCCAACCTTGGATAAAGACGTCACAATGACACCTATCGCTTTACTATCGCATCGAATATGGCGTCCCCTACAGAGAGTCCGGCTTAGTGAATTCCACAAAGAAAGTCACCAGATAAAGGCTCGGTACCAAATTCTATAGTTGAATTTTTAACTCCTCAAGTTCAATAGAGCCATTCGATATGAGATTTTAGAAATGAGTTTTGTACGGGTTCAAAGTCGATACAAAATTTAATAATCGATCTTTGGGAGTAAACCAAGAAATTCTTCAGAAATACGTCAGAAAAATAAATAACAACAGGAATATTATTCAAATCTGACGTGTCTTTATTCAAATCCATAACATGGACTAAGAAAACTTGACATCCGTAATAAACGAATGACTTCATGGCTTGATATGAAAATGTTTGACTACAATGGTTTGATTGCTTGAATTCGAATAACAGGTTGCTTAGGAATATGAAAACTAACAACCTTACGAAAGTAATCAATTTCGGCATGATGAGTAGTTAACCTTAAAATCACATCAAAAGCAAATATCTCTATAGAAATAAGGTTAACATGTAATGTGATAGTGCCAACCTGAATCAAGCAAGATTTCTAAACAACGGATGTAATGAAAGTTTCTCCTAACGGAGTCTCCATAAATAGGTCAAAGTCTAATTTCTCCATAGTCAAGTTCAAACGTTGAGCGCAAGCAAGAGAGATAAAAGAATGGGTAGAACCGGTATCTAGTAAGGTATAAACTTCGCAAGAATTTATAATTAACTAACCTGCTAAACTTCGTTCGGGTTCTCGCATTTTGAATTCCACACCACGACAAACACTCTTCCAGAACCGCTGACTTTGACTTTTCTCGGGACATCCTTTTGAGTCACCATTCCCATTTGACTGGGTTTCGATATCGTACAATCTCGAGCGATATGTCCTTCTTTTCCACAATTATAGTATACCTTAAACTGTTGTAGGCGGCGCTTGAGGTGATATGTCTCTTTTTCCCGCATTTGTAACATACGTCCGGTGGTTTTTCTCCTCCTTGGAACCAGATTCTTCTCTGGCGCCGACGCCTTCACATGGTCGTTGTTGAATCTCCTCTTTTAAAATCTCCTCCCGACTCGCTTCTTCTATTTTCACGGCCACGATTACCACCAGTAGTGGTTACCGCTTTGTCTCGTATTCTTCTTTCTCCAACCGGTTATCGTTATTCGATGATCGCTATCTTCTGATATGATCCTCGGTTATGGTCCCTCGGTTGAACGTATCGTTATCTCGCTTCTAACAACCGAGCCCCGCTGACAACATCCGGATAGAGAGAAAATTTATGAGAAATGAGATATCTTGGCGTATCTTGGGTTTCAAACCACTCGTAAATATCCGCGTCATATACGCTCCTCATTCTCCACCAAATGAGGTGCAAACCTCGATAACTCCACGAACTTCGCCTCGTCTTTGGGACACCGCCATGTTATTCTACTCCGCCTAATAAACTCAACTTCCTTATAATTTAATACTTTTAGGGAAGTACTTGTCATTGAACTGCTTCAAACGTCTCCCACGACATCGCCGAGTGCAATTGGATGGGTACGCTTCACGATTTCCACCAAGAATCGCCTCGTTCTGAACATAAAAGTAGCGAATAGAACTTTCTGTTCCTCCGCCGCATCCCAAGACATCGAATATCTTGGTAATTTGTTTGACCCATGTTTCCGCCATGATCGGATCCGCTTTCCCCGCAATTCGTGGTCCCAACTCTTTGAATCGCTTGTTTGTGACCACCCGTGAATTGCTATCATTTCTCCTCATTTTTTGAACACGAGTCTCCTCGTCTGATTTTGCATGAAATCAAAAAAGCTTCTAAACATCACCTCGTTCATCATCTCGCTCAGCGGTGTTGTTGTTCACGGGAGGAACATTGCCACTTTGTTGCACGTTCTCCTCATTGGTTGAAAGTACAGTGCATCTCCACGGTCTCATTTACTCCATCATTAATATTCTCAATCGACATTCTCAAATATTGTCATAAAACAAGGGTTAATTAAGAAATCAATATATCACATAATATCCCTATATACCGACCAACTAACAAATAAGCTTAGGTAGGACACACTTAGCGAAGGATTTACTCGCCTCCCTCCTAGTTCTATTCCCCGATCTCCGCCAGAGATCATATCCCTAAGCTCGATACCAACCGCGACGCCCCAAAATAGGTCTATTCCATCCAACCCATTCTAAGTCGCCAAATACATGGTACGTAAATAACTACAACTTTATTATTACAACATATAAACCGTGAGTTTAAATACGAGATATTGCCATCTGCATAATATCCACACGCAAATAAATCCCCATCATAATTATTGATACATTATTTTACAAAATGGTGAGGACTACTAAACAACTATCTCTAGAACCTTCATTCCATACCCCGACTAAGACTGCCACATTCTCGCCTCCGAGAAGAAAAATGGAACAATAAGGAAAAGGGTGAGCTCAACTAGCCCAGTAAAGAATATTATGACTAAGATAATATACAACAAATTATCATTAGTCTTCAACAGGGAAAAAAACTAATAGAATACAATAGACAACAAATTTTAAATCAATATTCGCAGCGGAAATAATAATTCATTAGAAGAGTTAAGTAGAGAATGCAACTACTATCTTCTATGTATGAATTTAAAAGTTCGTCGTCTATCTTTTATCCCTGTAACATCAATCAACATACATCCGAATCAAATATTCATCTTTGCACTACAGTGCCAAAGATATTCATCACCGGTCATGTTCATCTAAACACATGTTCATCTTTGCACTACGGGCCAAAGATATTCTTCAGAAATCATTCATCTTTGCACTACAGACCAAAGATATTCATCAAGAAATCATTCATCTTTGCACTACAGGCCAAAGATATTCAGTAATATCATCATTTAGGACTGAGGATGATGAAAAATATTTCAAAGAAAACGAATCCAGTGAAACAAAATGACAAGGATTAAGGATTAAGGTTTAAGGATTCGTACTTTGTTTTATCCATGTCCAAAAATACCTCAAAAATAATCACAGTGGTGTAAAATTCAAGAATGATCAAAACATGGATACAATCAAAGCTAGTATCCAGAATAGATATTTTAGACGAAAAGAAAAATTTTCATTTTTCTATTGAATAAAGGTCAGATTCGTGAATAGTATAATCGTATATCACGTGAATAAGAACTCTCACACCAAAAGATAGAAATTCCACAAAAAAAACATCTTCACGCTTATGAATAATAGTACTTGAATGAAATAGTAACTCGTGAATAGTAACTCATGAATAGTAACTCGTGAATAAGAACCCCGATATGAAAAAGTTCCAAATTTGATAAAAGTTCCAACCAATATTTCAAAGATAATGATATTGAAGAAATAATATCATTTGAGAAGAAAATAACATCCTTACCTCGAAAGACAAAGACTTCTAGTTGAAACACCTTGATATAGGCTATGACTTGAACTTGCACCGTATATCAACACTCAAAGTATACTCACAAGAATACGCTCAAAATATCGAGAGAGAATACGAGAAAAACTTCAGCTTACGGTATGATTTTCAATTCTAACATAAGCTCCCTATTTATAGGAAAATGCTTAGAACACCAAAGTAGAAAATTGAATATAATAATATTATTTATAAACAAAATTCCTTAGCCCACCTTTTGGTCAAAAACACCAGCCACACATGTTAAATAAGGTTCACAAACTCACCAAAAACGTTTTTGTTGATATAAATAATTAAAACTTCCAAAATCAATTATTTGAACTTGAACTTCAATAATTCATAATAAATAGCCCTTTCATCGAAAAAATTCAATCTCACGTGTTTTTATAGGAAATTCAATTCTCTACAACTTTTCGTAAGAAAGTTTTTCCAAATTCTAAATGTAAATTGACCAAAAATCCACAAACAGGCGATTTTACAAGCTATAATCAAATTTCAATCAAGAAATGGGGTCCATCGACACACAAAAAATGTGTTTAATCATTTAATGCAACAAAAATACTCTTCCTCCTCATATACTCATATATTCCACATTCATTGTAAAATATCACCGTTAATATATTATTAAAATAATATATTTAAATAAATTATTTTATCGTAAAAAGATAAAATATTAATTTTCAACAATTGTCACATTAAAAATTTTCTCCATCTATATCCACATAAAATTAATATTTTCCTCATCATATAAATCAATAATTAATTATTCACAAATAATATTACAGAATCACAATCTTGCAAACTGGTAGTTCCTCAGAAAGAGGGGCTTTCCAATAAGAATTTCTCCTCATTTGGTAGCGCAATTAGATGACCAAACCTCTCCTTAGATGCGAACTTTCTAGACATTGCCAATAATGTTATCTAATAATATTATTCAGATAATATGAATTATTGCTTCGATAATGGAAAATAATCGTGTAAATGACAATTTATCAAAACAACAAGAATATAAAATATCAACGCAAAGAATTATTGAATCAATAAAATAAAATACTAAATAGTAATTATTGTAACAATTATTGAGTAAAGCCTTCTTTACGTAAGAATTAATAATTGGTGCAATACTGCGCGCCATCTTCTCAACAACGCCAGATATTAGTGTGTTTTAACCACCGGGTATTCCAACAAAGATAATTGTGAATAACTACGCTGTTATTTATAAACAACTTATATTTGTCGCTTTTCTTCATCCAATCGCTTTTCCAGTTATGGGGCCCACAAAAGATCACTACTGTCAGCATTTAATATTCCCCGACAAAGATCTAATATTCCACGACCAAATGAATATTCCCGACAATAATGAATATTTTATAACCACTGCTTATTCAAAATATTTGCGTATTTTACCCATAACTATCCACATTAATCAAATCGACCCTTACTATTTCAAAATAATAAATAGAGGAAAAGAAATTTCATTTATTAATAATTTGGGGTCTTACAGTCTGCGTCCGAGAACCCCCGTGGGACCATCACATACGGGCGCTAGCTTAGATGATGTTTTGTTCCAGCGTGTTATGGCTGTGGTGTCGGAGAGGTTTGAGACCGATCCGCTGTTCCATCATCAAGACCCGCCCAGCCGTTCTCGTCTCCATCAGCTTGCGCAGAACGTTGCAGCTGGTGCCACCGCCGAGAGTACGGGTATCCCTCCGGAGCAGTGGGTCGCGATACGCTACGAGATTGTTCGGATGGTGGTTACCTTAGTCGAGGACGCGTTTGGGCTGATGTTGAGTCATTTCATTCGCTTTCGGTATATTTCATTTTAAATACAAATATATATTCTCGTATGTTATTTAATTTTCATTTAGTTATCTTTAATCAATTATATATATGGACTAATGAGTTACAATATATTGTATCAGCGGGGTGTGAAAGCGGTGACGAGCGGGATGACGATTTTTATACTCGGGCGCATGTCGGCGCTTTTAGATGATCCTCCTCACACCAGGGGCTCTACTAGCTTGATTTAGTTTACATTCTTTTATAGTTTAAATTCTTTTGTATTAAATTTACTTTTGACGTACATATTGTAGTTTAAACCTTATCATTAATTACTTTGGTTTTGTTGCGGTGTGACACTTGGCTTAATTTAGCTTAATGGGATGTTTGTTATAGTTAGTTTAGATTAATGGGATCTTTTGTAATTTACCTTAGTTTAATTTACTTTGATTAATGCGGTTTTATATTTCATTACTTTGGTTTGTTGCGGTTATGCTAGTAGTAATGGGATGTTTTTGACATTTAGCTTAATTTAGCTTGTGTATGTGATGTTGGGAAAACAGGTACAGGTACAAGATGTGGGTTAAATCCCTGGATATTGCAAAAACAAATGAAATATTTTTTTAAAAAAAAACAGTAACCTCGACGGAATGATGTTATTCTCGACGAATAACCGTCGAGGTTAAGGTGTTTCCTATTTTTGACATACTGCCATGTGGAATACATATCCTTGACCGAATATCCTCGACGGACTAGTTATAGAATCGACAGAATTTCGTCGCGCGTAAGGTGTTTTTCCATTTTTATCAGGCTATCATGTGGCATGATTATCATCGACCGAATATCCTCGACAGACACATTTCAGTCGGGGATATATTAACTCCAACTAAATATTCGGTCGACAATAAGTCCGTCAACGCTAAGTATTTTCGACCGAAGAATCGATGAACTTATTTTCGACGTGTTTATATACGACCGAATTTCCGACCGAATGTTCCGTCAGAAATGATATTACCCTCGACGGAATATCCTTATTACCGACGAAATATTTCGTCGAAAATAAGCCTTTTTGTTGTAGTGAGTTATGCTCTGACTCCAATTAATGCATAGAATTGGATTACCCATTTGGAGAAGATTTTTGATGTGTTGGGGTGCTCAGATAATCAGAGAGTGCTACTTACTGCTTACAAGCTGGAACGGGATGCACAGAGGTGGTGGAAGGCGACAAAAGTAACAAAAGGTGATGGTTATCTTAGGCACTTCAATTTGAAAGCGAGTTTTGTGAGGTATTTTATCGCCAGATACTTCCAAATTGGCGATAAAGAAGCCTATGCTAGAGACTATCTGTCTATTCGACAGAAAGATGATGAGTCCATCACGGATTTCATGACGAGGTTCACTAGGTTGGCCGATTTTGCGGGAACCTCAGCAGGGACTGCAGCGGAACAGGCGGAGAAGTTGAAGTGGAGGATTCATTATAGGTATCGGCAGCATCTCATTAACACCAAGTTTGCAGATGTGTTAGCAGTGGCTAATGCAGCCAAGAATATTGAAATATAGTGACAGGATTTTCGGTCTTCTAAACCAGAGGGGAGTCAAAAGAGGGACAGAGATGACCAACAGGGTCAAACTTTGGGACAACATGGGAAAATTCAGGGTGGTCAGTGGAACAGGAATCGTGGTGGCCAGCAGGGGCAGTGGCGTGGCTAGAATTAGAACAGGGGTTATCAGCAGATGCCTCAGTAATGGCAGAATTGTCAGCTTCAACTACCCTGGCATGGTCAGAAACGTCACCAGGGGCATAATCATCAGCAGGGGCAGAATCAGGGTCGTTATCCGGGACCAGCTGGTGGGGGTAACCCGAATCTTATTCCGATAGCTCCTTGTGCTACTTGTGGGGATAATCATCCGGGGAGGCAGTGCCACAGACTCACCAGTGCATGTTTCTTGTGTAAACAGATGGGTCATATTGCTAGGGATTGTACCGGTCCATGTGGTAATGGTTGAGGTGGTGAAAATGGTGGCAATGGAGGTCAGCGTCAAGGTGGTCGAGTTTTTGCTTTGACATATAACCAGGCGGTAGGTGCACCAGGTACTGTTTCTGGCACTCTTTTAGTTGGCAATCGTGAGGTGTCTATTTTATTTGATACGAGTTCTACTCATTTCGTTGTTGCTCAGTCTTTTGTTCGGCACCTGGGTATGCCATCTCAGCCTTTAGATTCTGTTATGTCTATTGCTACCCCGATGGGGACTTTGGTTGTTATTTCTGATTTGTATTGAGGGTGTCCGATCAGTTTTGGGGATAAGATTCGTAGGGCAAATATTCTTCCAATGAGTATGCACGATTTCGATGTCATTCTTGGGATGGACTGGTTAGATAAGCACCAAGCCACTATCAATTGTCAGGCGAAGAAGGTTAAATTTGGAGATGTGAAGTCTCCAGAGTTCGTGTTTCAGGGTTCACAACCGAGTAGGGTGGTGAAGTTAATTTCAGCTTTGAAGGCTGAAAAGTTTGTGGCAAAGGGTTGTGAGGGGTATTTGGCGTTTATAAAAGATACCTCTAAGGGTGAGTCTCGTATTGAAGATGTTCCAATTGTTTGTGAATTTTTAGATGTGTTTCCTGAGGAGTTGTCAAGGTTGCCACCGCAGCGAGAAGTGGAGTTTGCTATTGAGCTTGTTCTGATGCGAACTTATCTCTAAGGCGCCAGATCGGATGGCAATCGCTGGAGTT
Organism: Panax quinquefolius; assembly: GCA_020205615.1. NCBI lineage: Eukaryota > Viridiplantae > Streptophyta > Magnoliopsida > Apiales > Araliaceae > Panax > Panax quinquefolius. The sequence goes on from CM035161.1 coordinate 22,258,727, forward strand.
CAGCGAGGAGTTGAAGGAGCAGTCGCAGGAATTGTTAGATCGTGGGGGGTGCTATAGTTTTGTTTGTGAAGAAGAAGGATGGGTCTATGAGGCTGTGTATAGACTACAGAGAGTTGAACAAGATTACCATCAGGAATCGATATCCATTGCCGAGGATTGATGACTTGTTTGACCAACTTCAGGGGGCGAAGTATTTTTCGAAGATAGACTTGAGGTCGGGCTATCATCAGTTGAGGGTGAGGGATGATGATATCCCTAAGACAGCTTTTCGCACTCGATATGGGCATTACGAGTTTCTTATGATGTCATTCGGGTTGACTAATGCTCCAGCGGTGTTTACAGATTTAATGAATCGGTTTTTCAGGGAGTACTTGGACCAATTTGTTATTATCTACATTGATGACATTTTGGTTTACTCCAAGTCTAAGGAAGAATATGAGGAACATCATCGTATAGTGTTGGGGATTTTGCAGAAAGAGAAGTTGTATGCTAAATTCTGTAAATGTGAGTTCTGGTTAGAGCAGATTGCATTTTTGGGCCACGTTGTTTCTGCTGAAGGCATCAAAGTGGATCCTGCGAAGGTTGAGGCTATCACTAAATGGACAAGACCTACTACAGTGACAGAGATTAGGAGTTTCTTGGGTTTGGCAGGGTATTATAGGCGGTTTGCGGAAGGGTTTTCCTTGCTTGCCTTACCATTGACTCAGTTGATGAGAAAGGGAATGAAGTTTGAGTGGAATGAAGAGCGTGAGAAGAGTTTCGAGGAGTTAAAGAGACGACTTGTGACAGCTCCTATACTTGCATTGTCGTCGGGGACTGGAGGTTACCAGATTTATGGTGATGCTTCTAAGAAGGGTTTGGGGTGTGTTTTGATGCAACACGGTAAGGTGATTGCTTATGCTTCTAGGCAGCTTAAACCTTACGAGGTGAACTACCCCACACATGATTTGGAGTTGGCAGCGGTGATCATTGTCTTAAAGATTTGGAGGCATTATTTGTATGGAGAGACTTATGATATCTTCACCGATCACAAAAGTCTTAAATACATCTTCACTTAGAAAGAGCTCAGCATGAGGCAGAGGCATTGGTTAGAGCTTTTAAAGGATTATGATGCTAGGATTCAGTATCACCAGTGTAAGACACCAACATATTATTAATGAAATTTAATTTTCTCTATTTATTATTTTGAAATAGTAAGGGTTGATTTGATTAATGTGGATAGTTATGGGTAAAATACGCAAATATTTCAAAATAAGCAAGTGGTTATAAAATATTCATTGTTGTCGGGAAATATTCGTTTGGTCGTGGAATATTCGTATGCTTTGTCGGAATATTAAATGCGGCGACGCCTAGTACCCATGTATGGGCCCATAACGAAAGCGATTGGATGAAGAAAACGACAAATATAAGTTGTTTAAAAATAACGGCGTAGTTATTCACAGATTAATCTTTGTTAAAATACTCTGTGGTTAAAACACGGTAGCAGCACGTATTGCACCAATTATTGATTCTTACGTAAGAAGGCACTACTCGATAATGGTTACGATAATTCTTGATCGATATTTTATTTTATTGATTTAATAATTGTTGCGTTGATATTTTATATTGTTGTTGTTTCAATAATTGTCATTATACAGTATTTTTCATTATTGAAGCAATAATTCATATTATCTGAATAATATTATTAGATAACATTATTGGCAATGTCTAGAAAGTTACATCTAAGGAGAGGTTTGGTCACCTAATTGCAAGGCCAAGAGAAGGAGAAATTCTTATTGAAAGCCTCCTTTCACTGAACCGCTCGCACAATTGTCGATATTGTGATTACAGTAATATTATTTGTGAATAAATAATTATTGATTCATATGATGAGGAAAATATTGATTTTATGTGATATAGATGGAGAAAATTTTAATGTGACAATTGTTGAAAATTAAAATTTTATCTTTTTCTCGATAAAATAATTCATTTAAATATATTATTATATTTTAATAATATAATAATGGTGATATTTTTACAACGAATGTGGGATATATGAGTATACGAGGAGGAAGAGTATTTTTGTTGCAATAAATGTTTAAAACATGTTAAACATGTATCTGCGGACCCCCATTTATTGGTGAAAATTTGATTATAGCACATAAAATCTCCCGTTTATGGATTTCGAACAATTTCTGTTTGGAATTTGGAAAAACTTTCTTCTGCAAAGTTGTAGAGAATTGAATTTCCTATAAGAATTCGCAAGATTCTAATTTTCTGATAAAAGGGCTATTTATTATGAATTATTGAAGTTTCGAAACTCCGAAATAATTGATTTTTGGAAGTTTAAAATATTTTAAATTGGAAAAACGTTTTTATTACTTTTTCTAGAAGGTGGGCATGTGGGAAATGCTAGGAGCTGAATTCTAAGAGGCGTAGGAAATTTTATTATAAATAATAATATTAAATTAAATTTTCTGCTTTGGTGTTCTAAGCATTTTCCTGTAAATAGGGTGCTTAGGTTAGAATTGAAAATCACACCAGAAATTAAAGTTTTCTTTCTCTATATTATCGAGCGTATTCTTGTGAGTATTTTGAGTATACTTTGAGTATTGTTATACGGTACAAGTTCAAGTTATAGTCAATATCCTGTTTCAACTAAGAAATCTTGTCTTTGTGAGGTAAGGATATATTATTTTTTTCGTAATGATATTATTTCTTCAATATCATTATCTTTGAAATATTGATCTGAAGTTTTATCAAATTTGGAACATTTGGTGTCGGAGTTACTTATTCACGTATCTGACCTTTATTTACGAATCTGACCTTTATTCATAGAAAAATAAAAAATTTCCTTTTAAATCTAAAATATCTATTCGGATACTAGCTTTGATTGTATCCATGTTTTGATCATTCTTGAATTTTACACCACTATGATTATTTTTGAGGTATTTTTTTGGAAGTGGATAAAACAAAGTACGAATCCTTAATCCTTAATCCTTGTCATTTTGTTTCACTGGATTCATTTCTTTAAAAATATTTTTCATCATCCTCAGTCTTAAATGATGATATTATGGAATATCTTTGGCACGTAGTGCAAAGATGAATGATTTCGATGAATATCTTTGGCCTTAGTGCAAAGATGAATGTGTTTAGATGAACATGACTTAATCGATGAATATCTTTGGCACATAGTGCAAAGATGAATATTTGATTCCGGATATATATTGATTGATGTTACTGAGGATAAAAGATGAGCGATGAACTTTAAAATTCATACATAGAAGATAGTAGTTGCATTCTCTACTTAACTCTTCTAATGAATTATTATTTCCTGCTGCGAATATTGATTTAAAACTTGTTGTCTATTGTATTCTATTAGATTTTTTTTTCCTGTTGAAGACTAATGATAATTTTTTGTATATTATCTTAGTCATAATATTCTTTTACTTGGGCTAGTTGAGCTCACCCTTTTCCTTTTTGTTCCATTTTTCTTCTCAGGAGGCGAGAATATAGCGAGTGCAGTCGGGGTATGGAATGAAGGTTCTAGAGAGAGTTGTTTAGTAGTCCTCACCATTTTTGTAAAATAATGTATCAATAAATGTGATGAGGATTTATTTGAGTATAGATATTATCTGAAGATAATATTTGTATTCAAACTCACAGCTTTCTTGTTGTAATAATAAAGTTGTAGTTGTTTACATACCATGTATTGACAACTCAAAATGGGTGATGTAAACCTATTTTTTGGGGTGTCACGGTTAGTATCGAGCTTAGGGATATGATCTCCGGCGGAGATCGGGAATTGAACTAGGAGGGAGAGACGAGTAAATCCTTCGCTAGTGTGTCCTACCTAAGCTTATTTGTTAGTTGGTCAAGATATAGGGATATTATGTGATATATTGATTTCCTTAATTAACCCTTGTTTTATGACGATGTTTGAGAATATCGAATCGAAAATATTAACATGGAAATGAGGCCAGTGTAGACGCTTTGTACTCACCAACGAGGAGAAGCGTCTGCAGCAGTGGCAATTTTCCTCCTGTGAACAACACCATTGGCGAGATGATGAGCGAGGGGATGTTTAGAAGCTTTTTGCGATTCATGCAAAATCGACGAGAGGAGACTCGTGTTCAAAATACTGAGGAGGAAATGATAGCAATTCACGGGTTGTCACAATGAAGCGATTCAAAGAGTTGGGACCACCAATATTTAAGGGAAAGCGGATCCGATCATGGCGGAAACATAGTCAAGCAAATTACCAAGATATTCGATGTCTTGGGATGCACGAAGGAAACGAAGGTTCCAATCGCCACCTTTATGTTTAAGTGGCGAGGCGGACTCTTGGGAGATGCAGTAAGCGTACCCATCCAAACCGCTTCAAAGATGTCTTGGGAGACGTTTGAAACTATTTAATGACAAATACTTTCACGAAAGTGTTAAATCATATGAAGGAAGTGGAGTTCATCGATTAGAGCAAAACAACATGGCGGTGTCTCGATGCGAGGCAAAGTTTGCGAGTTATCCAAGTTTGCACCTCATTTGGTGGAGAATGAGGAACATATGACGCGGATGTTTCTTAGAGGTTTGAAACCCGGCGATACGTCGATATCTCATTTCTCATAAATTTTCTCTCTATTCAGATGTTGTAAATGAGGCTCAATTATTAGGCGAGATAACGAGTCTGGTCAACCGAGGGACCACAACCGAGGATCATATCTGGGAGATGGCGGTCAACAAAACAACGATAATCGGCGGAGAAAGAAAAAGACGGACAAAAATGGTAACCACTCTGGTGGTAATCATAGCCATAAAAATAGAAGAAATGAGTCGGGAGGAGATTTTAAAAGAGAGATTTAACAACGACCGTGTGAAGAAGCAGCGGTCTTGCAATGACAAAGAATCGGTTCTAAGGAGGAGAACGACCACCGGTCATATCTTTAAAATCACGAAAAAGAGGGACATATCGATCCAAACCGCCCACAACAGTTCAAGGTATGCTATAATTGTGGAAAGGAAGGACATATCGCCGAGATTATCTGAGGCGAAACCTAGTTCAATGAGGACGGTGACTCAAAAGATCGTCCCGAGAAAAGTCAAAGTCAACGATTCCGGGAAGAAGCGTTTGTTGTGATTGGTCAAAATCACGAGGAACCCAAACGAGGTGATCACGGGTAAGCTATTTATAAATTCTTGCGAAGTTTATACCTTACTTGATCCTAGGTGCTACCCATTCATTTATCTCTCCCTTGTGCTCAACGTTTAAACTTGACTCGGAAAAATTAGACTTGACCTATCTCGTGGAAACTCAGTTGGAGAAACTTTCATCACATCCATTGCTTTATAAATCTTGTTTGATTCAAGTTGGCACCATCACCTTACCTGTTGACCTTATCTCTTTAAAGATACTTGCTTTTGATGTGATTTTAGGGATTGATTGGTTAACTACTCATCATGCCAAAATTGATTGTTTTCGTAAGGTGGTTAGTGTGACGCCCCCAAAATTAGGTATACATCACCCATCTTGGGTCGCCACTTACATGGTACATAAATTCAAATACAACTTACTAATATAAGCGTAGGTATGCAATACGACATAAAGCGTGAGTTTGAATACAAATATTATCTACTAGATATTATACAAACTCAAAAGGAGTCCTCATTACAACTATTATCACACTATTTCACGAATAGTGAGGACTACTAATGCTATCCTCTGGACCATTACTCCGCTCCCAGGCTAAGTCCCGGTATGTTCTCATTTCACGAAAGAAAAAAGAAAGGGTGAGCTCAACTAGCCCGATGAAATATTAGGACTAAGATAATGCGAGAATAAATTATCATTAGCCTTCAACAAATGTTAAACCGATAAAATACAATAGAAACAACCGGTTTAAGCTGCGGTGGAATAAGCAATCCATTAAAAAGTCAAGTAGAGAATAAAGTCTACTATCTTTTAGGTTTTAAAAGGTTTTCATCAATTTTATATCATTGAGACTCGACTTAATAAATAAACCACCATATCTAATCATCCACATACCACGGTCGAGGATTTTCATCAAATTATCAATGGTCATGACTATCTTAGAATCACCCCCGGTCATAATCATACCAAAAACTATCCATCAACGCATTACAGAACCCACCGAGGACTTTTGTCACATCATTTATATCAAGTCGTGATTATCTTAAGAATGATCCTGGTCATAATCATACTAAGTTCATCTATGCACGTAAGCGAAAGATAACATAATATAACATGAGGATGATGACAATGACATAGTAATTCAATAAAACAAGTTCAAGAATTATTTAATCCATGAATTATTAACGTCCAAATTGTCGACATAATCTTTGTTTACGTAGAGTAAAATTCAAGAATGATCGGAAGAATATTTCCATGAGAAGATCTTTGGATGAAACGCAAATATCGAGGATATTCTACTAATTTCATGGAGTATAGAAGTCAAAGTTTTAACCAACCCGAGTATAATAAAGAATGGAATAACAAAAGAAATCACCATGCGTGCGGTGCTTAGCATACGGAGTTATTCAATAGAATAATAATAACGGAACGGTCGGTGAAATTCACCGAAGCGGGATGTTCCAACGAGAATAATAAAGATGGAACCGGATCCGGTGTAAAACACACGATAGGATATTCCAACGGAATGATAAAAGCGGAACCGTGTCCGGTGTAAAACACATGCATGCGAGGATGTTCCAATGTAATAATAAAAAGCGGAACCAGTCCCGGTGTAAAACACACGAGCGAGGATGTTCAGCGAGAATAATAGAAGAATGTCACCAAGTATAGGGTAAACCGCGTATACGAGTTATTTCAATGAGAATAATAAGCAATGGAATAACATAAGGATTTCACCAAGTATAGGGTATCTGGCGTATCTGAGTTATGTATAGGGTATGCCACTTTTACGAGTTATTCAATGAGAATAATAATGAATGGAATAACGAAGTTCTCTTGAAGAAGAAAAGAATAACACCCACTGCACCGTAAAAAGAACCGAATATAGAAGTAGTGAAGTAGCGAGATACTCTTCTTCTTTCTATAATTTTCTCTCTATAAACTCTCTCTATAATTTCTCTCTAGAGTTTCATGAATTAAATAAGAAAATAATGAAGGAATGAGCTTATTTATAGGAAAATGGAATGCATAATAATTAATCCATGAGCGGTCCAGTTGATTTACTTTAATCGGCGGTCCATATTTAAAGAAAAATCTTTTAAATAAAATATAATATATTCTATTTATATAAAAACATTTTACTATGCAAACACTTTATGCAATTATACAAAAACACTATATCAACACTATGCATAATAAAATATAATATATTCTATTTATAGAATAACTTTAATAAAGTATTCATTTTATATAAAAAGATGTTTACATTTTTTTATTACGTTAATAATACGAATAAAACAAAAGCGTCATTATCATTATAATAATTCATATTATTAATCGACAATAATGGAATCAAACCGAGTGACTTCTCACATAAGCATCGATAATCAATCTGTAGTGTGTCTTCTTATGCAACCACACTTATTCTTGTACTTTTACTTCTTAGGGTAGTAGTTCAAGAGTAACCACGGTAAAACTTTTCGTAGTTATTTCAATAAAAATATTTTTGTCGTTTTCTCGATCAAACAATAATTACATTAATAGGGGTCCACCAATGATTGAGTAGTTATGAAATATTCCTGCTAAACCGAATATTCCCCGACCAATCCAATCGAATATAATATAACCACTTGCATACTTTGCAAAAATTTATAAATACTACCCAAAACTATAATATTATCTCAAATTCACACCATAATATTAAAAATTATTTTGACAAAATTTAAATCTTTATTGATAAAATCTGGGGTCTCACAATCTCCCTCCTTATGGAATTTAGCCCTCGAAATTAGAATGCGATACACGATATGATAAAGAGGTGAGGATACCTTGAATACCTTTATCGTTGAAAACATTAAATTCATTTTTGCAATCCCAGGCGAAGATATTCATTAACAATTCATCTTTGCATTCTGGCCAAAGATATACAATTGTAAAACCAATAATCTTTGAGACTCGACAATAGTATCACAACCATGAATTATCCATGCACTCTTGGCTAAGGATATTAGTGTTTTCAATTACTGGTCGTGATTATCTTAGAATAATCCGTGGTCGTAATCATACCAAGTCTATCAATGCACTACTGGCCAAAGATGACTTTTACCACATCCATGAATTAATATTTCATTCTTTGAGACTCAAACTCAATAATTAATCCATATCATCGAATCATCCACCTTTTCTACGGGCGAGGATATTCATTAGTATCACGACCACGAATTATCTATGCACTACTACCAAAGATAATCGTGTATTCATTATTATATCACGACCACAAATTATCCATACTACTACTACCGAAGATAATTGTGTATTCATTAGTATCACGACCACAAATTATCCATGCACTACTGACGAAAGATAATTGTGTATTCATTAAGTATCACGACCACAAATTATCCATGCACTACTGACGAAAGATAATTGTGTATTCATTAGTATCACGACCACAAATTATCCATACACTACTGACGAAAGATAATAATTGTATTCATTAAGTATCACGACCACAAATTATCCATGCACTACGGCGAAAGATAATTGTGTATTCATTAGTATCGCGACCACAAATTATCCATGCACTACGTCCAAAGATAATTGTGTTTTCAATTACGGTTATGATTATCTTAAAACAATCCACAGTAAGTATAATCATACCAAGTCCATCTATGCTTCTTCGAGGCCCACGAGATGACTTTCAACATAATATAAACATGAGGATAATGATATAAAGAATCAATCAAATGAGATAAAGGATAAATATTAAACATTTATAATATAATTTATCCAGGATTCAAGAATATCCCCATGTTATCAATCACTTAATAATATCATAATCTAATAACACTAATATTATAACAATATTTTAATCACTTCTTAAATTTATAAACAATTTATCTCAATTGTTTACGCTTTACCATATAATGCATTTAATCATTCAAAATGTCATACTCATAAGATATCATCACCAATTATCAAATCTCTCAAAAATATGCATATACTACATATAGGATTCTTTAGCCATAAAATCCTATTTTCAACTTTGTTACTTCACATAACATATTTAACTCATATGTTAAGTAACTAAACTATTTTCATGAAAAATACCAAATCAGTCCCAAAAATATTTCTTTTCTGGGATTTAGCATAATATAGTCCCATAATGAAAATATATTTTTTTCGAATTTTTAAAATTCATTTACTATTTTTCAAAAATCAATTTCTAATTAATTCCTTAAGAAATTAGCTACCTCAAGGTTAACTCCAAAATTCCCAAATCTTGACAGGACCTTACACATGTTAACTTGAGCTTCCAGTTTAAATTTCATGGTCATCGAGTTATGAACTCAGGTTATAGCGTTTTTATGTCGGAAAAACCTAAATATTGAAATAGTCATAACTTGCTCATTTAGAAAGTCGAGAATGAGCTCATTTTTGGACAGGAGATACTTTATACCATATACTTTCATGTCCCAAAAGGCCATAATTTTTCTCATAATTTAAGTGGCCAAAACAGCCTCTCTAAAATCATGACAGAAGCTTTTTCGATTTTTGCAGCTTTGCACTCCTTTGCTAAAATCAGTCCACACAAAAATCTACAACACCTTTTCTAGTAATTCCACTTGGATTAGTTAGGTAACTCATAGATCTAACTCTAGGACTTGACCACATTCAAAAATTCAAAATATAATAGGAGATATGGTCAATTGAATTTCATATTACGTTTTCACTAAAATCGATTTTCAACTCTTTGTGATTTCTAAGAAACTTTCATGTTTTTACATACTAACCAACATAACTCATCATAAAACTTACTAATACTTCATATACCCATGATTTTTATTAGTTCTATAATTTTATTATGACTTTCATCATAATCCACGTAAATCCTTCCTTTTAGTTGAAGAAATATTTGAGGGTTTAAGAAATGGGTTTTTATCTTTGGGTCAATACAAAATTCGATTTCACGCTCTAGGGTAGGCTAGGAAATCTTCAAGAATACGTCAAAAAATTTATTAATGATAGAAATATCATTCAAAACTATTACTCTCATCCAAGACTTGGATAGTCGTCACATTGATACTGACTGTGACTTCATCCCTTAACCTAGATAAAGACCTCACAATGATACCTATAAACTTGCCATCTTCATCATGGCGTACGCTTCTGAAAAAAGTGCGCTTGGTGCTTCCACACAAGGAAGTCAACAACGAAAGGATCGGGACTCTTTACTTATGGCTTGATATAACAATGATTAACTTTAGGATTTGGTTACTTTGAATTAAGTATAACGAGGTTGGTTATGAATATGAAAGCTAACAACCATACAAAAAAGAATAATGAGTAGTTAATCAATCGTTTTCAAAAATTACCTCAAAGGCAAGTATTTTCAAAGAGATAAGATAGACAAATAGCGTGAAAGTGTTTATTTGAAACAACAAGATTAATAAGCGATTGGAGGTAACGAAGGTTTCTCCCAACGAAGTTTCAATATATAAATCAAAGTCTAATTTCTCCTGAGTCAAATTTAAGCGTTGAGCGCAAAGCAAGAGAGATAAAAGAATGGGTAGAACCCAGATCTAATAAGGTATAGACTTAGTAAAATTTATAATTAACTAACCCGTGCTAACTTCGTTGGGTTACCCACTTTTGAGAAGTCACGAAAAACTCTTCCTAAAACCACCGATTTTGTTTTGTCAAAATCATTATCGCTTTTGGTGCCACTATCCCAATTGGACTTGACTTCACTATACTGACAAAATCGAGCTAAATGACCTTCTCTTCTTGAAATTTCCACTTATTATCTTTGCCGTGATTACCACCAAGTGGTTACCATTCTTAGCATGATAATTTCCCCACGATGGTTATCATTGTTACGATGGCCGTTGCCACCGATATGATTATTATCGTGTTATTGGTCGTTACCTTTTGTTTGAATCCGAATCAACACTCTCATGTGCTTCATTGCTTATCTCAAATTTTCGGATGCCATTCTCAAACAACTTCACAAAACAAGGGTTAATTGACATTTAACAAATTATCCCTATATTCGACCGACCAATCAAATACCAAATAAACTTAGGTAGGTCATACTAGCGAAGGAATTCCCGTCTCTCCCCTCCTAGTTCTTATCTCGCATCTTAGCCGGGGATCATATCCTAAGCTCGATACTAATTGTGACTCGGACACCAACTTGTGTCGACACCTCACATTAGTACTTATCGACTTGCCAACCGAAAGGCGGCGTCCCTACGAGAAATTTTCGGTGCATTCCCCATCAACAGAAGTCACCAAATGAGAGGCTCGGGGCTCTTCACACTTATGGCTCGATACCAAGCCGTAACGCCCCCAAAATTAGGTATACATCACCCATCTTGGGTGCGCCACTTACATGGTACATAAATTCAAATACAACTTACTAATATAACGTAAGGTATAATCTGACATAAACTCGTGAGTTTGAATACAAATATTATCTACTAGATATTATACAAACTCAAAAGGAGTCCTCATTACAACTATTATCACACTATTTCATAAAATAGTGAGGACTACTAATGCAATCCTCTGGACCATTACTCCGTTCCCAGGCTAATTCCCATTATGTTCTCATTTCACGAAGAGAACGGTGAAAGAAAGGGTGAGCTCAACTAGCCCGTAAGAAAAATATTAGGACTAAGATAATGCGAATAAATTATCATTAGCCTTCAACGATGTTAAACCGATAAAATACAATAGACAACCGGTTTAAGCTGCGGTGAATAAGCGATCCATTAAAAGAGTCAAGTAGAGAATAAAGTCTACTATCTTTTAGGTTTTAAAAGGTTTTCATCAATTTTTATCATTTGAGACTCGACAATAAATAAACCACCACATCTAATCATCCTCGTATACCACGGTCAAGGATTTTCATCAAATTATCAATGGTCATGATCTAAACCGAATCACCCACGGTCATAATCATACCAAAACTATCCATCATTTGCATTCATTACCATGCCACCGAGGACTTTTGTCACATCATTTATATCAAGTCATGATTATCTTAGAATGATCCCAATCATAATCATACTAAGTTCATCTATGCTGCGTAAGCGAAGATAACATAATATAACATGAGGATGATGACAATGACATAGTAATTCAATAAAACAAGTTCAAAATTATTTAATCCATGAATTATTAACGTCCAAATTGTCGACATAATCTTTGTTTTACGTAGAGTAAAATTCAAGAATGATCGGAAGAATATTTCCATGAGAAGATCTTTGGATGAAACGCGAATATCGAGGATATTCTACTAATTTCATGGAGTATAGAAGTCAAAGTTTTAACCAACCGGTATAATAAAGAATGGAATAACAAAAGAAATCACCGTGCATGCGGTACTTGCGCATGTAGGCGAGTTATTCAACGAATAATAATAAACGGAACCGGTCGGTGAAATTCACAAGCGGGATGTTCAAACGAGAATAATAAAGATGGAACCAGGTCCGGTGTAAAACACATGAATAGGATATTCCAACGTAATGATAAAAAGGCGGAACCGGTCCGATGTAAAACACATGACGGATGTTCCAACGAATAATAAAAAGCGGAACGGAATTCGGTGTAAAACACACGAGCGGGATGTTCCAATGAATAATAGAAGAATGTCACCAAGTATAGGAATAAACCCAGCGTACTGAGTTTATTCAAATGTAATAATAAGCAATGGAATAACATAAGGATTTCACCAAGTATAGGGTATCTGCATGATCACGAGTTATGTATAGGGTATGCCACTTTTACGAGTTATTCCAATGAATAATAGTGAATGGAATAACGAAGATCTCTTCAAGAAGAAAGAATAACACCCTTACCACCAAGAACCTTAGAATATAGAAGTAGTGAAGTAGCCAGAATACTCTTCTTCTTTCTATAATTTTCTCTCTAGCTAAACCTATCTATAATTTCTCTCTCTGTAGTTTTGATGAATTAATTAAAGAAAATAATGAAGGAATGAGCTTATTTATAGGAAAATGGAATGCATAGTAACTAATCCATGAGCGGTCCAGATTGATTTACTTTAATCGGCGGTCCATATTTAAAGAAAATCTTTTAAATAAAATATAATATATTCTATTTATATAAAAACATTTTACTATGCAAACACTTTATGCAATACTTATGCAAAACACTATGCAACACTATGCATAATAAAATATAATATATTACATTTATAGAATAACTTTAATAAAGTATTCTATTTTATATAAAAAGATGTTTTTGTTTTATTACGTTAATAATACGAATAAAACAAAAAACGTCATTTTATCATTATAATAATTCATATTATTAATCGACAATAATGGAATCAAACCGAGTGACTTCTCACATAAGCATCGATAATCAATACTGGTGTCTTCTTGTATGCAACCACATTATTACTTTACTACTTTTACTACCGAAAACTAGTAGTTAACAAAATAACCACGGTAAAACTTCCGCCAGTTATTTCAATAAAATATTTTTGTCGTTTTCTCGATCAAAATAAATAAATTACATTAATGGGGTCCACCAATGATTGGTAGTTATATTTGAATATTTCTGCTAAAACTAATATTCCCAGACCAATCGAATATAATATAACCAACTTGCATACTTTGCAAAATTTATAAATACTACCCACAACTATAATATTATCTCAAATTCACACCATAATATTAAAAATTATTTTGACAAAATTTAAATCTTTATTGATAAAATCTGGGGTCTCACGGTTAGTTTTCATATTCCTAACCAACTTTGTTATCTCTTTATGCGAATTCAAGCAAAATAAACCATTAAAATCAATCAACTTGACTGTCATATCTAATCATAAAATCTATTCGTTTATCTGAAAAAGCGGATTATCAAAAGCGGATTCGAGCTTTCTTAGCCCGTGTTATGGATTTGAATAAAGACACGTCAAATTTGAATAATATTCTGTTGTTATTGACTTTCTGACGTATTTCAAAGAACTTCCGGTCTACCCGAGCGTGAAGTTGAATTCTTTATTGATCTTGAACACAGTACAAAGCCCATTTCTAAAACCCCATATCGAATGGCTCTATTGAACTTGAGGAGTTAAAGGTCCAACTACGAGAAATTGTTGGACATCGATTTCATTCGTCCCCAAGTACATCTCCTTGGGGTGCTCTGTTTTATTAAGTAAAGAAGAAAGAGCGGGAGTATGCGACTTTGTATTGACTATCGGGAATTGAACCATGTCACCATCAAGAATAGGTATCCTCTACCTCGTATTGATGACTTGTTTGACCGATTCTGAGGGCACAATTCTTTTCAAAATCGATCTTAGATTCGGATATCATCAATTTGAAGATTAGAACGAGGATATTCCAAAGACCGCCTTGAGAACTTCGGTATGGGCATTATGAATTCTTAGTCATGTCTTTCGGATTGACTAATGCTCCCGCGACTTTCATGGATATGATGAACCAGAGTATTCAAGGAATATTTGGATCGATTCGTTGTTGTTTTTATTGATGACATTCTCATATATTCCAAAAGTCGTGAAGATCATGAGCACCATTTGAAGTTTGGTACTCCAAAGGCCGTGAAAACAAACTATATGCCAAATTGAAGAAATGCGAGTTACGGCGAGCGAAGTAGCATTCTTGGGCGTGTGGTGTCAAAACATGGAGTATCCGTGGACCCGTGAAAGATTGAAGCAATCTGAAGTTAGGAGACAATAGAAATCGGTGGCCAAGTCGCGTAGCTTTTTGGGTCTAGTGGTTATTATCGGAGATTCGTGGAAGGGTTTTCTCGAATCGCTACTTCATTAACTTTCGGCTAACTTTCGGAAGGATACAAAATTCGTTTGGAGCGAAGAATGCGAGAAAAGTTTCCAAGAGCTTAAGAGGAGACTTATTTATTTGTTCTAACAATACCATCTGGTTCGGATGGATTTGTTATCTCTGGCGATGCTTGAGGCGCAAGGGTTAGGATGTGTTCTCATGCAACGTGGGAAAGTCATAGCCTATGCCTCGCGACAACTTAAAGAGTATGAGAGGAATTATCCTACTCATGATCTAGAGTTAGCGGCCCGATCGTTTTCATATTAAAGATATGGAGGCACTTATCTATATGGGGAGAAAGTAGAGATATATTCGGACCATAAAAGCCTTAAATATTTCTTCACTCAAAAGAAACTCAACATGCGGCGGACGTTGGCTCGAGCTATTGAAAGACTACGACCACACTATTCAATACCATCCTGAAAAGCGAAAGTGGTAGGTGGCGTGTTGAGTAGAAGATCATATCACGAGGAACGAGTGCGATGATGTCAAGTATCTGCGCATAGAGCCAACTTTAATAGAAAAAGTTAAGGTTGCTCGAGCCACCAGGCCGGAAATGATGTATGAAGAAGAAAAAGTACAAGAAGGAGCTATTAGGAAGTGAGAATTGATGAAGAAGGAATACTTGAGTCTACTCTGAGACTTTGTGTTCCTAACGACTACGATTTGAAGTACAAGATTATGATGGAGGCACACAATACACCATTTGCAATCCATCCTGGAAGTACTAAAATGTATCGTGATCTTGACATACATTTTGGTGGAACAATATGAAGAGAGAGATTGCAAAGTTTATCTCAATGTGTTTCACTTGTCAACGTGTAAAGGCGGAGCATCTAGTACCTAAGGGTCCGTTGCAACCACTTGAGATTTTGAAATGGAAGTGGGAACACATTACCATGGATTTTGTTATGGGTCTTCCTACGGTTTCTCAAGGCATCAATGCTATTTGGGTTATTGTTTATAGATTAACCAAATCTGCTCATTTCTTGCCGTCTGGAGACTTATTCCTTGAGCGTCTTGCTTTAGTATGTACGTGAATAAGATTATGAGGTTGCATGGCATGCCAAGATCCATTGTTTGGATCGTGACCCAAGATTCACTTCAAGATTTTGGGTTAGCTTGCAAAAAGCTATGGGCGCAGATTTGCGATTTAGTTCGGTATACCATCCTCAAAGCAGACGGACAATCGAAAGGACTATTCAAACTCTTGAAGATTTATTAAGACTCATGTCCTGAGACTTCAAGGGCGGTTGGGATAAGTATTTACCATTGGTGGAATTCTCCTACAACAACGATTATCGAGCAAGTATAGGTGTGGCTCCATTTGAAGCATTATATGGACGAAAGTGTCGCTCTCTCCGGTATGTTGGGGCGAGGTGGGTGAAGCAACATTGTTGGGACCCGAGTTTGATGCGTATGACTATGGAAAAGATCCAAATAATTCGACAACGTATACAAAGCAGACAAGATCGACAAAAGAGTTATGCGGATCTTCATCGAAAGACGTGGAATTTAGTATAGGGGATCATGTATTGTTTGCGAGTTGCTCCATGGAAGGGAGTTACTGAAGATTGGGAAGAGAGGAAAGCTCGATCCACGATTTATTGGTCCATTTCAAATTCTTGACCAAGAGTAGGAAATGTAGCCTATAGACTCGCGTTACCTCAAGTAGTATGTCTCGTGTTCATAATGTGTTTCACATATCATACTTAAGTAAATATGTGAAAGACCCAAACCACGTTATAGAGTTAGAACCGGACGAGATAGCCAAAACTTAACGTATGAGGAGAGTACTGTCAAGATTTTGGATAGGAAGGAGCATGTCCTACTGTATGAAAAAGGTCATACCACCGAGTTAAAGTTTTGTGGAGGAATCATGCTATAGAGGAAATGACCTAGGAATTGGAAAGCGGAAATGAAAGCGAGGTATCCTCACCTTTTGAAACACCAGTCGTCGTCGATTTCGAAGACGAAATTTCATAAGGAGGGGAGAGGTTGTAAGACCCCAACTTATTATTAATGAAATTTAATTTTCTCTATTTATTATTTTGAAATAGTAAGGGTTGATTTGATTAATGTGGATAGTTATGGGTAAAATCATAAATATTTCAAAATAAGCAGTGGTTATAAAATATTCATTGTTGTCGGGAATATTCGTTTGGTCGTGGAATATTAAATGCTTTGTCGGGAATATTAAATGCGATGGCCAGTAGACCATGTGTGGGCCCCATAACGTGAGCGATTGGATGAAGAAAACGACAAATATAAGTTGTTTAAAAATAACGGCGTAGTTATTCTGCTATTATCTTTGTTAAAATACTCGGTGGTTAAAACACGATGGCTTTACGGTATTGCACCAATTATTGATTCTTACGTGAAGGCCTTTACTCAATAATGGTTACGATAATTCTTGATCGATATTTTTATTTTATTGATTTAATAATTCTTTGCGTTGATATTTTATATTCTTTGTTGTTTGATAATTGTCATTACACATTATTTTCATTATCGAGAAGCAATAATTCATATTATCTGAATAATATTATTAGATAACATTATTGGCAATGTCTAGAAAGTTACATCTAAGGAGAGGTTTGGTCACCTAATTGCTTGCAGAAGAAGGAGAAATTCTTATTGAAAGCCCCTTTTCTTGGAACTTTGCCTGGTTGTCGATATTGTGATTACATAATATTATTTGTGAATAAATAATTATTGATTCATATGATGAGGAAAATATTGATTTTATGTGGATATAGATGGAGAAAATTTTAATGTGACAATTGTTGAAAATTAAAATTTTATCTTTTTACGATAAAATAATTTATTTAAATATATTATTATATTTTAATAATATAATAATGGTGATATTTTTACAACGAATGTGGGATATATGAGTATCTGAGGAGGAAGAGTATTTTTGTTGCAATAAATGTTTAAAACATGTTAAACATGTCGGTGGACCCCATTTATTATTTGAAATTTGATTATAACTTTAAAAATCTCCCGTTTATGGATTTTGGTCAATTTACATTTGGAATTTGGAAAAACTTTCTTACGCAAAGTTGTAGAGAATTGAATTTCCTATAAATAATCGCAAGATTCAATTTTTTACGATAAAAGGGCTATTTATTATGAATTATTGAAGTTACTGAAGCTCAAAATAATTGATTTTTGGAAGTTTAAAATATTTTAAATTGGAAAAACGTTTTTATTACTTTTTCTAGAAGGTGAGCATGTGGGAAATGCTAGGAAATTTGAATTCTAAGAGCGTAGGAAATTTTATTATAAATAATAATATTAAATTAAATTTTACTAACTTTGGTGTTACTAGCGTTTTCACGTAAATAGGGTCTTGGGTTAAAATTGAAAATCACACGAAAATTAAAGTTTTCTCTCTCTATATTATCGAGCGTATTCTTGTGAGTATTTTGAGTATACTTTGAGTATTGCTATACTGTCACAAGTTCAAGTTATAGTCGATATCCAGGTGTTTCAACTAAAAGTCTTGTGTCTTTGTGAGGTAAGGGATATTATTTTTTTTCGTAATGATATTATTTCTTCAATATCATTATCTTTGAAATATTGATCTGAAGTTTTATCAAATTTGGAACATTTGGTGTCTGATAACTATTCACGTATCTGACCTTATTCGCGAATATTTACGAATCTATTCACGAATCTGACTATTCATTCAAAAAAAAAAATTTTCCTTTTTAAATCTAAAATATCTATTACGGATACTAGCTTTGATTGTATCCATGTTTTGATCATTCTTGAATTTTACACCACTATGATTTTTTTGAGGTATTTTTGGACGTGGATAAAACAAAGTACGAATCCTTAATCCTTAATCCTTGTCGTTTTGTTTCCTTTGGATTCATTTCTTTAAAAATATTTTCATCATCCTCGGTCTTAAATGATGATATTATGGAATATCTTTGGCTTTTGTAGTGCAAAGATGAATGATTTCGATGAATATCTTTGGTAGTATTGCAAAAGATGAATGGGTGTTTAGATGAACATGACCCGGTGATGAATATCTTTGGCTTTTGTAGTGCAAAGATGAATATTTAATTCTAGATATATATTGATTGATGTTACATGGATAAAAGATAGGCGATGAACTTTAAAATTCATATATAGAAGATAGTAGTTTGCATTCTCTACTTAACTCTTCTAATGAATTATTATTTCATTGCGAATATTGATTTAAAACTTGTTGTCTATTGTATTCTATTAGATTTTTTTTTCCTGTTGAAGACTAATGATAATTTGTTGTATATTATCTTAGTCATAATATTCTTCTTGGGCTAGTTGAGCTCACCCTTTTCCTTTTTGTTCCATTTTTCTTCTCGGGAGGCGAGAATATAGCGAGTGCAGTGGTCGGGGTATGGAATGAAGGTTCTAGAGAGAGAGTTGTTTAGTAGTCCTCACCATTTTTGTAAAATAATGTATCAATAAATGTGATGAGGATTTATTTGAGTATAGATATTGTCTAGAAGATAATATTTGTATTCAAACTCACAGTTTCTTGTTGTAATAATAAAGTTGTAGTTGTTTACGTACCATGTATTGACAACTCAAAATGGGTGATGTAAACCTATTTTGGGGCGTCCTGACCGAGGATGGCAAATGTGGTTCTGCGAGATGCTCTCTTGGCAGAAAGAATTCGGGGAGTGTAGCGTACATTACACTGACCTCGACTTATTAGGATATGGAGTGGCTCAAGTTGGAGTTGTATGTACGAGGTTCAGATGGGCATTTGGCGGGTATGAGAATGGAACCCTCTCTTATCTCGCGAGTCAAAGAAGCTCAAAAAGAATATGGGAAGTTATGGAGTATAACACAGAATCTAGAGGAGGGCAAGCAATTCGAATTTCATATTGATGACCACGGTGTGTTTGGTTAGGTGAGCGGTTGTGTGTACCGTCAAATCCAATCATTCGGGAGGCTGTGCTGGCTGAGGCTCATAGTTTGCCATTTTTTATTCATCCAGGTTTCACGAAAATGTATACGAATTTGAAGAAGAATTTTTGGTGGAATGGGATGAAACGAGACGTGGCTGAATATGTTTGAAAGTGCCTCACTTGTTAACAAGTGAAGATAGAACATCAACGAGCTAGCGGTTTGCTGCAACAGTTAGACATTCTAGTGTGAAAGTGGGAGGATATCACGATGGACTTTGTGACTGGGTTGCCAAAGACTTTCAAGAAGAATGATGCCATTTGGGTAATGGTGGACTGACTGACCAAATCGGCACACTTTTTAGCTATCCATGAGGGTTACTCGGTGGATAGGTTGGCACATATCTTTCAGCAGGAGATTGTTAGACTTCATGGTACTCCGGTATCTATTGTTTCAGATCGGGACCCACGGTTTACTTCACAATTTTAGAAAGGGTTTCAACGAGCTTGGGCACTCGGCTCAACTTTAGTACCTCTTTTCATCCGTAAACTGATGGGCAATCTGAACGGACTATTCAGACGTTGGAAGACATGTTGAGGTCTTGTGCACTTGAGTGTTCGGGTAATTGGGATGATTACTTGAGCCTAGTTGAGTTTGCTTACAACAATAGCTGGCATGCAAGTATTGGGATGGCTCCATTTGAGGCATTGTATGGTAGAAAGTGTCGGGCACCGACTTATTGGGATGAGGTTGGTGAAAGGGCCATAGAAGGGCCTAAGTTAGTCCAAATCACTACGGAGAAGGTAGCGGTGGCTAAGGAGAAATTGAAGACAGCTCGATCACGACAGAAGTGTTATGCTGATAAGCATAGGAGGACTTTAGAATTTGAACCTAGTGAGCATGTGTTTCTAAAAGTTTCACCTTGGAAGGGCATTCGACGATTTGGGTTGAAAGGGAAACTTAGTCCGCGTTACATTGGGCCATTTGAGATTCTGGAGAGGGTTGGTGAGGTTGCATATCGGTTAGCTTTGCCTCCGCAGCTAGCTCACGGGCACAACGTGTTCCATGTGTCGATGTTGAAGAGTTATCATTATCATCCGTTGCACGTGATACAATATCCATTCGATAAGATTCGGGAGGATCTTACGCGTGAGGAGGAAGCTGAGGCAATTTTGGATCGTCAAGAAAGAATTATGAGGAAGAAGACTATTCCGTTTGTTAAGGTTTTGTGGAGGAATCATTCAGAACGGGAAGCCACTTGGGAGATGGAGGAGTCTATTCGAGCGGAGTATCCGCATCTTTTTGATAATTAGGTATGTTCATTCTTTTGATTCCGGGGACGGAATCCTTTTTAAGGGGTAGGTGATGTAATACCCGGAAAAAAATAATAATAATAAATAAATATTAAATAATAAAAATTATTTTGTTTTAAAACATATTAATTGGACTTTGTTATTTATTGGGTCAACTAATTATTTAATTTATATGGGCTAATAAACGTTAATAAGGGATGGATAAATTAATTTGGTAAAAATTGGGCCCTAAAATTTATTTGGGTCTAATGTATATTTGTGTAATTTTAAATCCTATTAAATTAAAAGAATCAGTCAAACATATTAATTAATAATTATATAACTAAAACCTAATTATGCTTTATTAAGTTTGATGAGACAAATCGTGGGAATAAAACTTAAAAGAAAGGAGGAGGCGGCGAAAGAGATCAGGAAAGAAGAAACAAAGCAAGTGACTTTTTTTTGTATATCATTAACTGTTAGCTAATGGACAGGATTTGTTTATTCCTTAGAAATGAATTACTTTAATTGGGTCATATCTTTTTAATTGTGTGATTGAGAGGTCTGAACAGATAGTACATATGTATAGGTATGTTCACAATTGTAAATTGTAAATATATAGCATAAAGACAAAGTTTTAATTGGTTTTGGTTGAATGTATATATATATATATATATATATATATATATATATATATATAATTTATTAGATTACCATGGTGTATATATATATATATATATATATATATATATATATATATATATATATATATATATATATATATACGTTTTGAACCTGTTAAAAAAATGAATCATGATTAACATGATTGTTTTGATTCATATATATATATATATATATATATATAGAGAGAGAGAGAGAGAGAGATATGATAATACTTGAATTTTTAAATAAAAGCGAGAATAATCATTAAAAGATTAATATATTGTAATGTGAGTTTGTATTGTAGTTTGGTGTAGTTGGGGAAAATAATTTTATATTAATATAATTTATAATTAATAACTCACTTATAATTGTATTATTATTATTTTATTAGATTGGACGGAGGGAATTTAAAGAGTATTTGAAATATAAATTTGGGTATTGCATTATCGATTTCAGGTACGGATTTCGTACTCTTTCAGGGAGACTCTTTTGTTTTTGATTCGTTCGTTTTGTTATTCATTTCAAAAATTAGTATCGCCTCTCATAATTGTTCCCTGTCAATTGATTGTGATAAATTTGTTTTGGCGTTATATTAGAACTCATATTTGTACTATTTAGACTAGTGTATCATGTCTAAAATTTATTTTGATATTTATAGTGATGTACATGTTATTATATTTTTTAGAGACTTGTGTTGATGGTTCGTTCGATTTAACATGTACACGTTAGAACTCCTTTGTGTTGATATTTTGTTGCATGTGTTGTGACATTATATTTTGTTAGAATACCGTAGGGTATACCGAAGCTATAACCACACAGTGGGGTACCATGTATGTCCTCTTACCGAGGCATGACACCTTCCGTAATGATTGGTGTGATCGATCCACTGCGTCTCCGTTTTGTGCTCCGGTGGGAGTTGGCCATTTGGTGTTTTGTTGTGGGAGGCATATGGGTTGATCCTAGTTTTCTGTTCTGTTATGTTCTGCGGAGTGGTGATGTTTGTGCCAAACACGCCTTCCGATTTTACTGCATGTCTGGATTAAGTAGTCGATGTGTGATTACTGTGGAATTATTTTGATTGCCTATGTGGCATTATTTGACTTGCATGTGTGGCAAGGTATATTACTATTTATTTTGAGCTCGGTATGAAATAACACCCAGCCATTTGATTCAGCTTATCTTTTCGTTGTATTAGTTTTGTTCGTACAGTTCAGTTCATTTAATTGTGTTAGTTACTTCATTTCATCATTCTGTTATTCTATATCCATACTGAGCATTTGGCTCATGCTGTGTTTTTTCTTCCGGCAGGTAATCAGGGGGATCAAGGGCAACTATGATGAGAGAGTTTCCTTCATTCCAATGGTTTATATATATTTTGTTAGGCTTTGATAAATTGATCTATTTAGATTTGTAATAATTAGTTCAGATTGTGGTTTAAGCCAGTGTAGCATTTATTTTGGTTTGTCTTATGACATTTAATCATTATGAGATTATTCTTTTAAGATTTAGAGCCTTGTTATATATATTCATTAGTTTTGTTATGTTTTGAGTAACCTCTCTTTCTATTTTGGAAAGGGGGTGTTACATTGAGTGACTCCGGGTTTTGTATATTGAATTTATTTCGGTGGATCGAGGTTCCAATTTGGATGGGTTTATTTTTTTTTCAACTTTTATGGGGTTTAATTCGTGATTATGGATTTAAATTTTTTTTTCGGTTGTTCTTTTTGAAGAAATTGTAAATATGTTACTTGAATGAGGTTTAATGCATGATTATGGATTTAATTTTCTTCTCGGTTGTTCTTCATGGGAACTTTTTGGATATTTTTTTAAAATCTTTCATTAAGAGTTAGGACAAATTGGTACTCATATTATGTAAGTTGTAAATTTTTAATCTTGATTTTTTTAATTTCAGTAGATTGGTTAATAATAAGATAATATCATTAGTTTTTCTTGAATCAAACCCTTTACTGCTTTGCTTCTGTAAGCACTGCTATTTTTCTTTGTTATTTTTTTATTTATTTAAGCTCAAAATTGATTGCTATTTGTATTTATTGGCAACATTATTTGGTATAGGAAAATGAAGGTTTAGAAGTTAGTGGCATTCTTGAAGGAATACATGGTGTTTAGAAGTTAGTGGCATTCTTGAAGGTATTTACTGCTCTGCTTTTGTAAGCCCTGCTCTTGAATGATTATTATGTGTATACATGGTGTTAATAACTGCTTTAAGTATCAAGATTATTATTTCTTTTGTGAAGCAATGGTTAACCCTAAATAATGGTCAGTACTGATATTTTCCTTACCTCTTAATTGAACTGATATACCGTTATTATTTATTACTACTGTTAAGATCAGTCCACATAATGTGTCTCACTACTGACTTGATTTTGGTGATGCTTGGGAACGAAAAATTTTGGATGGTTATATTTTTGAAAAAATACTTTATAGTTTAAGGAGAGTAAGACACGACGTAATGAAAAATTATTATGAATACCTAACCTTATAAAGAACTTCGGGTTGAGGTCTTATAAAGGGTAATTTGAAAATTTAAATAGCCTTTTATATCACCAGTCTTCAAAGTACATTCAATAAAATAGCCTTTTGCAGGGGAGGTGCATGAAAATGAGTATTAAAAGCTTTATTAAAATGAGAACCTTCAATACCCATATGTGGTTGGAAACCATAATTTATTCCACCCTATTTTTGATGAATGTTTTACATAAAAGTTATATTTTTAAATATTTTACATAAAAGTTTGTGGTAAAAGATTCAAATTGGGTTCTATCTTATTATTATAGAGGGTGACCCAAAGCTTTAACCAACCTCCAAAATTGAAAAGATAAAGAAAAAAGAAGATAAAAGAAGAAGAAAAGCCCCAAACTAAAACGAGAGAGGCTGAGCTTGACCTTCTTTAAGGGTGCATGGATGACACTTTTCTAGAAAAAGAATGCTTGATGACTCTTTCTATAGTTTCGTTTTCAAACAGCCTCTTACCATGTATTAATTGTACGAATCAACTGAGTTGTGGTTTAAATTAAAATTATTTTTATCATGAATTTTTTATCAATTGAATCAACCATTAGTATAAGTTATACATTGAAATCTTTAACTTAAGTTTCAGAATAGCTTCAGTTAAAAATTCTTATCTATTTCATCATAAGTCTTCTTATAAAGTCGACGACAGCTTCAGTTTAACTTTGGGTGTTTTAAATTTATTTATTTTATAATGGGTGTTTAATTTGTATTCTCACTCTATCTCTATGTCTCTCTCTTTGACAGCAGTAGCACACATACACACACACAACAACCTACAAAACACACACACATTTGCACATGAATGTACAGTTGTTTTTTTAAATTAGGTTTATAGTTATGATGAAATAGGAATTTTTATTATGAATGTTAAGATGAAATAGAAGTTGAGTTGGTTATTATTGAGTGTTCGTTTTGTGAAATTTGTAGGGTAATTTAGGTTGTCTTTTTCCTTAATTTTGGTTCTGAAAATTGGATGTATATGTACTTTTGTGTATGTATTATGTAATTAATGTTCATTATCCATAACTTATGAAATTTACTGTGTAGCTACAATTGTTTTAACTGCACAATCATCGACCAATGGATGATGTTGTTATATTTGGTAGTGTAAGTTTATTATTTGATTAACTCTCTCTAAATAAATCTTATTGAATTTTTTAATAACTTATTTATTTTAATTTATTTTCATTAATGTCGTGACAGATGGATGACAACCTAGAAAATACCGTATGATAATTTTATCTTACTCATCAATTTCTTGTTTTTTATCTTATCTTTTTTACTAATATTACTATTCAACGTTTTTTTACCTACAGGCTCGAAGACTTCGTCATAATAATGTAGGAGTAGTAATTTGCAATGAGTATGAACTAAATTGTCTCCGTATACGTGAGGTAGTGTATCCTCACACCTATTTCTCATTCATTTTTTCTTTTCTTTTTTTTTCTATTTTTAAGTAGCGTTTTCTTACCCAAAAGGCGAAAAAAAGTCTGATGCTTTAGAGAATGCCAAATTTAAAGAGAGAAAAAATTAACCTCTTCTAGCCAAGGAACAAAATATAAAGACTACCAACTGGTATGTTTTTTAATCCTATTCTTTCTCTCTATTTTGACAATTGTGTTGGAGGTTATTGAATTTAAAAAATTTTAAGTATCATTTTATGTACAACGTTTGATTTGTCAACATGTTATTGGTTTGTCTCGTTTAATATTATATTTTTTTTCGTGTTTTTGCACAGAATGAGAAAAAAAGGTCTGAAGGGAAACAGATATCAACCTTTTCTAGCCAAGGAACAACAAATAAAGATTGTCAAATGGTATCACTTTTATTCCTATTCTTTTCTCTCTATTTTTACAATGGTTTTGGATGTTATTGAATTTAAAATTTTTTAAGTTTTGTTTTATGTAGAACGTTTGATTTTGTCAACATGTTTTTGGTTTGTCTCATTTAATATTACTTAATTTTTTTTTTGTTATTTTGTGTATACAACTGAATTACCGAGGAACTATAAAAAGATAAAAATTTTATAATAAAATTCATACCAATATTTCGGTGAAATGATATTGAAAGAAATAATATCATTTACAAAAAAAAATAACATCCCTTACCTCAAAAGAACAATACTTCTGGCTGAAATAATAGATATAATACTGAAAGAAACCTGCACCGTATAGCAATACTCAAAGTATCTAAATACTCACAAAAATACGCTCGATGTTATAGAGAGAGAAAACTTCTTATTCTGGTGTAATTTTTAATTCTAACCTAAGCACCCTATTTATAAGAAAATGCTTAGAACACGAAAGTAAAAAATTTAATAAAATAATATATTTATAAAAAAAAAATCACGCCCACCTCTTGACAATCTGAATTCAGCCACCAGTGGGGCCCACAACAATGAAAAAAATATTTTTCTTAAAAAAACATTTAAAACTCCAAAAATTAATTATTTTGAAACTTCAATAATTCATAATAAATAGCCCTTTATCAGAAAAAATCGAATCTTATGTCCATTCCATAGGAAATTTAATTCTCTACAACTTTGTAGAAGAAAATTTTTTCAAATTCCAAACGAAAAATGATCGAAATCCACATACGGATGATTTTGCAGGCTATAATAAAATTAAATTTTAGTCAAAAATTGGGCCCACCAACATCTTTAACATATTTTTAGCATTAATTATAACAAAAATACTCTTCTTCCTTATTTATTTATATAATCGCGCATTCATTGTAAAAATGTCACCATTATTATATTATTATATTATCACATCATACATTTATAATGTAATATAATAATATAAATAAAATATCAATTTTTAATAATTGTCATTTTTCTAAAAATTCCTCTATTTATATCCACATTAAATAAATATCATATAAATCAACAATTAATTACTCACAAATAATATTACAGAACTACAATATTAACAAGCAGATCGTTCCTAGGAAAGAGGGGGCTTTCCGATAAGGATTTCTCCCTACTGGCGCACAATTAAATATCCTAACCCCTTTCCTCGACAGAACTTCCTTAGACATTGTCAATAATGCTATCTAATAGTATTATTAAAATAATATGAATTATTGATCTGATAATGGGAAATACTGTGCAGTGACAATTATTGAATTAATAAAATAAAATATTAACGTAGCAATTATTTAATCAATAAAATAAAATATTGAAGAGTAATTACTTTGTAATAATTATTGAGTAGTGACTTCACGTACGTAATAATCAATAATTGGTGCAATACAGGTAATCTTCTTCGCTGTAAACACCACGTATTCTTCGTATTTTAACTACCGGGTATTCCAACAAGATTACTTGATAATAATAACTGTAGTTATTTATAAAAAAATTCATACTTGTGCGTTCTCTTCATCCGACGGTTTTTTTAGTTATAGGGCACACACCTGAATGGTCGCTGCCATTCAAATCGTAATATTCCCAAGACAAAAAATATTCCACGACCAAACGAATATTCCCCGACAACAATGAATAACTTATAACCACTTGCTTATTTAAAATATTTGCGCATTTTACCTATAACTAACCGCATTAATCAAATCAACCCCTTACTATTTCAAAATATTAATTAGAGAAATTAAATTTTTATTTATAAAAAGTTGAGGTCTTACAATATTTCTTGCGAATATTGAACGAAATAAAATTTCTTACGAATACGATAAATAATATCGTAAGCGAATATGAAATAAATAATACCCCTTACCTCAAAAAGAAGAGTATTCCAACTGGTATAGCGGATATATTCTTAAAAAAACTTTCACTATTTTCTACAATCAAAGCTTCCTTAAACTCTAAAGAAATACGCTCAATATTACAGAAGAAGAATTCTCTGATTCTAGTGTGATTTTCAATTCTAAACTGAGCATCCTATTTATAGGAGAATGAAAATGATACTATTTAGAAATTAATTACGGGTGAAAAGGTGAAAGGCAATCACGGGCGGTGAATCAAAAAAAATTTGATTTTACTATGCAGACACTATGCATAATAAAATATAATGTAAGACCCCAATTTTTTTTAATAAAGATGATTTTTCTATAAATATTATTTTTAAATATTATGGAATGAATTTGATATAATGTTAGAGTTGTAGATAATATTTATAAATTTTACAAAGTATGCAAGTTGTTATATAATATTCGATTGGTCGTGGAATATTCGTTTTAACAGGAATATTAAATGCGACGCACAATCATTGGTGGACCCCTACAACGGAATTATTGTTTGATTGAGAAAATGACAAAAATATTTTTATGAAAATAACAACGGAAGTTTTACGATCAAAACCTGTTGAACTACTCAATAGTAAAAGTATAATGTCTGGCGTGGTTGCATAAGTAGCGCACCAGTATTGATTATCGATGCTTACGTGAGAAGTCACTCAGTTTTGTTCAATTATTCATGACGATAATTGCTGCGATAGTATCTCACGTTATTTGATTCAATTATTGTCGATATTATATATATTATTAAATCAATAATTGAGACGACGAAGTTATTAATATTATTATTTGCAATATTAACGATGTCTAGAAGTTACGCCAAAGAGAGGTTTGGTCACCTAATTCAACGCCATGATAGGAGAAATCCTTATTGGAAAGCCCCCTCTTTCCTGGGAACGACCTGGTCGATTAATATTAGGAAGTAGTTGTTGTAAATTTTGCTTATTATTTGGATTCCCATTTACCCATTTATCAAAATAATCATAAGGAAGTTATTAAGTATTTATATATATATATATATATATATATATATATTCGTATTATACAATATATATATATATATATATAAATATATATGTATAACATGTGAGTGGTGGTGGTGGTGGTCTTGGTGGATGAGATTTTTGACAGGATGTAAGTTTTTTCAAAGCTAGCTTTAACTTTATTTGGCCAAACTTTTCAATCATGCGATATTATTGATAACTTGTAATTATGGGTGCATTCTAATTTGTTAAAGCTTCAAATTAGCATGTGTTTGTTTTCCTTATTGGTCAGCACTTTGAAAAGAAAATATTATTATGTTGAAACCGTGAACTTCGTCCGAATAATTATAGTTGCATCCGTGATTTTTGCAAATAGTATCCTTCCATTCTCCTATAAATAGGATGCTTAGTTAGAATTGAAAATCACACCAGAAGTTCGGAGAATTCTTCATAATCTTGGCGTATTTCTTTAGAGTTTTAAGAAGCTTTGAGCGTGAGTCTGAAGTTTTCTTCAAGAATATCCTCGCCTACTACCAATCGGAATACTCTTCTTTTACGGTAAAGGGTATTATTTCTTTCTTTCGTCTTCATAAAGAGAACTTCATTATTCCATTCTTTAATATTATGTTGGAACAACTTTGTCATCTTAAGCAATCGCATACATGGTAAAATTCTTCATTATTCCATTCTTTATTATTCATTTGGAACATCTTGTATGCATGCGTTACGCATGACTGGATTCGGTTCGTTATTTATTATTCTGTTAGAACATCATATGCGTGCGCTTACGCATGACTGGTTCCATTATTTATTATTCTATTGGAATATCACATGCATGCGATTACATCGCGTGCGTGGTGATTTCTTTTGTTATTCCATTCTTTATTATACTCGGTTGGTTAAAGTTTTGACTTACATACTCCATGAAATTAGTGGAATATCCTTGATATTTGCGCTTCATCCAAAGATCTTTTCATGGAAATATTCTTACGAGCATTCTTGAATTTTACTCTACAAAAAGTATCATGTTGACAATTTGGGCGTTATTAGTTCTGGATAAATTAATTCTTGAACTTGTTTTATTGAATTCTTATATCATTGTCATCATCCTCATGTTTATATTATGTTGATCAATCATCTCGTGGCTTTTATAGTGCATAGATGGACTTGGTATGATTATGACCAAGGATTATTTCATATAATCATGATCGTAATGTTACAAATGATGTGGTAAAAGTCTTCATTGGCTGTAGTGTGCATTGATGGACGATTGTTGGCATGATCATGACCATTGATGAATACACGAATATCCTTGGCCCGTAGTGCGTGAATAATTTGTGGTTGTGATACTAATGAATATCCTTAGCATAGTAAAGGGGATGATGTGGATTATTTATTAAGTTTGAGTCCCAAATGATAAAAGTGATGAAAAACCTTTTAAATCATAAAAGATAGTAGATTTTATTCTCTACTTGACTCTTTTAATGGATTCTTTATTCACCGCAGCTTAAACTTGATGTCTATTGTATTTTATCGGTTTAACATTGTTAAAGACTAATGATAATTTATTCGCATTATCTTAGTCATAATATTTCTTCTTGGGCTAGTTGAGCTCACACTTTTCTTTCACCGTTTTCTCTTGAGAAATGAGAACATAAGCGGGACTAGTCGGAGGAGAGTAGTGCGGTCCGAGA
Organism: Panax quinquefolius; assembly: GCA_020205615.1. Taxonomy (NCBI): domain Eukaryota; kingdom Viridiplantae; phylum Streptophyta; class Magnoliopsida; order Apiales; family Araliaceae; genus Panax; species Panax quinquefolius. The sequence continues at coordinate 22,289,516 of CM035161.1, forward strand.
TGATAGTATTAGTAGTCCTCACTATTATATTAAATAGTGTGATAATAAATGTAATGAGGACTCTTTTGAGTATCGATATTGTCTAGATGACAATATTCGTATTAAAACTCTCAGTGTATGTTTTGTCGTATTTTACACGACAGCTGTATTATTAAGTTGTATTTGAATTTTGTACCATGTATTTGGCGACTCAAGATGGGTGATGTATACCTATTTTGGGGGCGTCACATATAATATATTCTATTTTTTATATAAAACAAAACTTATTATAATATATATATATATAATAATTATCCTAACTCCCTTCATTTCATGTTTCTTATCCCCCCCATTCTGACTAATTAACATATATATATATATATATATAAAACAAAACTGAAATAACTTTCTACTGATAGTTTTGAAAAATGGATAAGTGGGGGGTCCAAATAATAAGTAAAATTTACAACAAATATTTCATAAAAATTCCCTCGATATTTTTAACAACATTTATTCATCAATAATATAACTTACAATATTAACAACCAGATCATTTCCAAGAAAGAGGGGGCTTTTCGATAAGGATTTTTCTCTACTGGCGCGCAATTAGATGACCAAACCCCTTTCCTCAACAGATTTTTCTAGACATTGTCAATTATGCAGATAATAATATGAATAACTTGTCATCTCAATTATTGATTTAATAACATAAAATATTATGACAATAATTGAATCAAATAACGTGACATACTATGCATCAATTATTGTAGCAATAATTGAGTATAACTGAGTGACTTCTCACGTAAACATCAATAATCAATACTGTATTGCTACTTATGCAACCACGTATATTCTTCGTACTTTTACCAAATAGGTATTTCAGCGATTAACGGTAAAATTTCTACCATTATTTTTATAAAAAGATATTTCCGTCGTTTTCTAACTCCAACAGTAATTCCATTGTGGGGTCCACCAATGATTGCACCGTCGTACGAATATTCCATGATAAAATGAATATTCCCCGACCAATCGAATATTTTATAACCACTTGCTTACTTTGGAAAATTGATAAATATTACCCACAACTATAACATTATATCAAATCCACACCTTAATATTAAAAAAAATATTTCGAGAAAATTGATCTTTATTTCATAAAATTTGGGGTCTTACAAATGGTCCCGCCTTCAACCAATGACTTTGTCTACCAAAATTTCAGATCCTGTAATAGACAGTATAGTGACAACAAATGTTTTAGAGTCATCATCAACCACCCTGCTTCAAAATCTTAATGAAGATACTACAACAATTGTTTCACGGTGGTTGTCTGTGGCCATCATGAATCAAGAAAATCTTCCTCAAAATCTTGAAGAAGGCACATTAAAAAATATCTCAAGGGTGTCGCCTGTGACTACCATGCTTCAAGACTTGCCTCCTCAAAACCTATACAAAAGCCTGACAATGCTTTGAACCATTCTCCCCATGTTCCCCGGGGCATCGTTATATGACAAACATATTCCAACAAATGTGTAATCCGAATGAAGGCACCGGGTGTTCGATATAAGTTTTAATTTTCTATTCTCACACTTGTTGTTTTATTCATGTTCTCCTTAATTTGAAAAATTGTATGACATCTATATTTTTATCTGTAGTGCCTACACAATAGAAGGTGTGGCGCCCCAAAATTAGGTATACATCACCATTAAGGCAATCAATTTTATGAAATAAAAGTATTCAATTTTTCTTATAATTACTATTCAAGTAAATGGTTAAATTGATAAAAGTTAAAGTTAAGGGTGATATATATAATTTTTCAAAATAAGCAGTGGTTATAAAATATTCATTATTGTCGGGAATATTAGTTTGGTCGTGGAATATTCTTTACGTCGAGAATATTAAATGCGACAAGACCATTTGTGGGCCCCATAAGAGAATAAGCGTCCGGATGAAGAAAACGACAAAAGGGAGTTTTTATAAATAACAAAGATAATTATTACAGTTAACATTTGTTTGGAATACCCGTTGGGTAAAGTAAAGTAATACGCGTTGTTGCAAGATGAATTACGGTATTGCACAATATTTTTGAATTATTGACTCTTACGTAAGAAGGCACTTACTCAATAATTGTTACGATAATTCTTGCTCAATATTTTATTTTATTGATTCAATAATTGCTACGTTGATATTTTATATTATTTGTTATTTTAATAATTGTCACTACACATATTTTCCATTATCGAAGCAATAATTCATATTATCTCTAAATAATATTATTAGAAAACATTATTGGCAATGTCTAGAAAGTTACGTGCAAGGAGAGGTTTGGTCACCTAATTGCGCTACCAAGAAGGAGAAATCTTTATTGGAAAGCCCTCTTTCTGAAGGCTCACAGTTATTAATATTGTGATTATGTAATATTATTTGTGAATAATTAATTATTGATTTATATGATGAGGAAAATATTGATTTTATGTGGATATAGATGGAGAAAATTTTTAAAATGACAATTGTTGAAAATTAATATTTTATCTTTTTTACGATAAAATAATTCATTTAAATATATTATTTTAATAATATATTAACGGTGATATTTTTATAATGAATATGCGATATGTGAGTATATGAGGAGGAAGAAGAGTATTTTGTGGCATTAAATGATTAACACATGTTTTGTGTGTCGGTGGACCCCATTTCTTAACCGAAATTTGATTATAGCTTATAAAATCGCCTGGTTTGTGGATTTCGGTCAATTTCTATTTGGAATTTGGAAAACTTTCTTCTACAAAGTTGTAGAGAATTGAATTTCCTATAAAAACTCATGAGATTCGAATTTTCTGATGAAAGGACTATTTATTATGAATTATTGAAGTTACGGAGTTAAAATAATTGATTTTGAGAGTTTTTAATTAATTATTTTGAGAAAAACGTTTTTGGTGAGTTTGTGAACCTCATTTAACATGTGTGGCTGGTGTTTTTGACCAAAAGGTGGGCTAAGGAAAATTTGTATAATTATATTAATATTATATTCAATTTTACGCATTGGTGTTCTAAGCAATTTCCTATAAATAGGGTGCTTAGGTTAGAATTGAAAATCACACCAGAAACTGAAGTTTTCTCTCTCTATATTATCGAGCATATTCTTGTGATTATTTTGAGTATACTTTGAGTATTTCTATACGGTGCAAGTTTCGTTTCAAATAATTATTCCAAATCAAGTACTTTTTTCTTTTGAGGTAAGGGATAGTAAGGGATTTTTAAGGGTGATTATGTTTTTCAGTTTTGTATTTTTCCGGACCTTCAAAAATTCTGGAAAAATTTGAAATGATATTTTGATGAGTTTTGTAGAGTGTGTCCAAAAATGGCGATTTTTGGATGTATAGATTAGGAGTTATGGATTTTATGAGAAAAGACTATTTTAAAAGTAACTATTTATAACTCCTTGTGATTAACTCCAAAATTGATAAAATTTTTATTGGGAGTACATCTATATAATATCAGTATACCGTGTAAATTTCAGAATTTTTGGATAAAAGTATAATTTATGATAAATGTTTAAATATTCGGTGGTTTTGGCCATATGAAAAATAGTAAATGAATTTTTAAAATTTAGAGAAAATATATGTTCAATATGGGACTATGTTATGCTAAATCCCAGAAAAGAAATATTTTGGAACTGATTTGGTATTTTTCATGAAAATATTCTAGTTATGAGTAAATGAATTAAATATGTTATGTGAAGTAAGAAAATTGAAAAATATGATCTTATGGCTTGAGAATCATATATAGAGGTATATGCAGATTTTGATGAGGTTTTGGTTATTGGTGATGAAATCTTATGAGTTTGGCATTTTATGATGATTAAATGCATTAATTAGTAAAGTGTACACAATTTAATTAAATTGTTTATAAGTTTTAGAAATGATTAAAATATTATTGTAATATTAATAATATTAGATTATGAGATTTCTAAGTGATTTATAACATTTGGATTAAGGTGTTATAAATATGGATATGAATTTTATTATGAAACTTTATCTTTTTTAGGTATCGAGGTTCTTATGCGATACTTGGTCTTATGTATGAATACGGGGTACTATTCACGACAAATTGGTTTCTTCTCTGACCAAATTATCGTTGATTTATGAATCTTACTCTTGAAATTAAAACCATATTTTGATTATATTGTTTTTATATAACATTCTTATAACCCTAATGATGATATTTCTCTTTGACTTGAGTGTAAAGATGGGTAGATTATTGGTATGATCGTGACTATAGGTTCTCTTTGTCGATGAGTGCAAAAGTTAAATTGTTGGTTGGTATGATCATGACCATTGAATTTACAATTGAATATTTTTAGCTTAAGTGCAAAGGTGAATTGATCAACATGGTTATAATTATTGTTATATAACTTCGAAATGATTATGTGTTTCTTTAATATATGAATATCTTTGCTTTGTAGTGCAAAGATGAATTATTGATGAATATCTTTGGCCCGTAGTGCAAAGATGACTGTTGTTGAATATCTTTGGCTCGTAGTGCAAAGATGACTTGTTGTTGAATATCTTTGGCGTAGTGCAAAGATGAATCATTGATGAATATCTCTCGGCCGTGGTGCATAGATGAATTTATTAGTATGATTATGAGCGAATCGTGATTTGGTATAACCATGATCTTTGATGTTTCGTAAAGAGACGGTGATGAAATTATCTTCGTCCCCGGATAAGAAGAGGATTTAGAACTACAATTATGATTATAAGTTATGCGTGTGATTGTGGACGAGAATTGTTGATTGATGTTACGAGGATAAAACATTGTTGGTGGACTTTTAACATGGAGAAGATAATAGATTTATGGTCTATTTAACTCTTCTAATGGATTGCTCATTCACTTATGACTATGGTTGAAAAGTTTTATCATCTACCATATGTTCTAAATCTTTGATTTATTCTTGATGAAGACTATTGATAATTTATTTATCTTTAGTCATAATATTCTTTATTGAGCTAGTTGTGCTCACCCTTTTGTTTCACAATTCCTTTCGTAATAAAAGTGTATTTGGGTTGAAAGCGGGGATAGCGAGGAATAGAGTGGTGGTCTATAGATGTTGAGGGTGAGGTGAACCCAACTTTGGAAGGTGTTTTGTCACTATCATACAAGATGCCTAATGACATACAAACTTCGTGTTATCATAAGACATGGTTGTGCTCATCCACTTCTTTGAGTATATTTACAAGCACTACCTATATAATCTTGGTGTTTGTTTGGAGTATAATACCCAATTAGAGACAATGGAGATAATGATATGTCGAGAGAAGACTCGCCATTGGGAAGAATATGATAGTAATCTTCTCGTTTTTTTCTTTTGGGTCTATTGGGTCAACCAAGGATAATTCTGTGGCCATATGATATCTACCATAATCTAAAAGCATGGCCTCCCATGTATGAAGGTTTCCTTGAGCACTTCCCAAAGATTCTAATTTCTAAAATAGTTTTTAGTTATACCTTTATGTAAGGTGTCATTGTGACGTCTTCTGAGTTGGTATATATGTATCCAAACTCACAAAGATATGTGTTGTTGTATTTTGCACGATAATTATTGTAATAAAGTTTTAGTTGTTTTTCGTACCATATATTTGGCGACTCAGAATGGGTTGGATGGAATGGACCTATTTTGGGGTCGTTACATCACCCATCTTGGGTCGCCACTTAAATGGTACAGAATTTAAATACAACTTAATACATAAACTGTGAGTTTAAATACAAATATCGTCTACTAGATATTATACAAACTCAAAAAGGAGTCCTCATTACAATTATTATCACACTATTTCACAGAATAGTGAGGACTACTAATGCTATCTTCAGGACCATCACTGCGTTTCCCGACTTCGTCCCCGCCTATATTCTCATTTCACAGAAGAAAACGGTGAAAGAAATGGTGAGCTCAACTAGCCCAAGAAGAAATATTATGACTAAGATAATGCGAAATAAATTATCAATAGTCTTCAACAATGTTAAACCGATAAAATACAATAGACAACCACTTTAGCTCGCAGGAATAAGCGATCCATTAAAAGAGTCAAGTAGAAAATAAAGTCTACTATCTTTTAGGTTTTAAAAGGTTTTTCATCACTGTTATAGCTGAGACTCAGCTTTAATAAATATTCCACATCATCGAATCACCCCTGCACTACGGCCAAGGATATTCTTTAGTATCACGACCACAATTATTCATGCACTACGCCAAGAATATTTGTGTATTCATTAATGGTCATGATCATACCAACAATCGTCCACCAATGCACTACTACCATCGAGGATTTTTATCACATCATTTGTAACATTACGGTCATGATTACAATCGAATAGTCTCGTCATAATCATAATGAAGTCCATCTATGCACTACAAAAGCCACGAGATGACTTTCAACATAATATAAACATGAGGATGATGACAATGATATAAGAATTCAATAAAACAAGTTCAAGAATTATTTTATCCAGAATTATTAACGTCCAAATTATCAACATGATCTTGTTTTGTAGAGTAAAATTCAAGAATGATCGGAAGAATATTTCCATGAAAAGATCTTTGGATGAAACGCAAATATCGAGGATATTCCACTAATTTCATGGATTATAGAAGTCAAAGTTTTAACTTAACCGGGTATAATAAAGAATAGAATAACAAAAGAAATCACCATGCATGCGATGAATATCATGCAGCAAAGTTATTCCAATGTAATAATAAATAACGGAACCAGTCCCAAGCGTAAACGCATGCAGACGTGGTGTTCCAACGTAATAATAAAGAATGGAACCAGTCCGGCGTAAAACACATGAGCATGATGATGTTCCAACGAATAATAATAAAAAGATTTTAACCAGTCCTGTAAAACACACATGAGCGTGATGTTCAGCAGAATAATAATAATAAAGGATTTTAACCAGTCCGGTGTAAAACACACGCATGTGATGTTCCAACAGAATAATAATAAAGATTTTAACCAGTGTCCTGTGTAAAACACACGCATGTGATGTTCCAACAGAATAATAGAAGAATGTCACCAAGTATAGGGTAAACCACGTATACAGGTTATTCCAACAGAATAATAAGCAATGGAATAACAACAGTTCTCTTCATGAATAAGAAAGAATAACACCCCTTACTTTTGGTAGGAGATTGAATCTTTGCGGCGATGTAGTAACAAAATACTCTTCTTCTTTCTCTCTTATTCTCTATACTTTCTCTCTATAAGCTTGAATGAATTAAGTGAAAAATAATGAAGCCCTGAGCCTCTATTTATAGAAGATTTCTAGCTTAGCACTTTTCTTAGTGTGAAAAAGGCAAGTGGCTTTGACGACTAATGATGTGAAAAGAAAAGTGGTTTGACGCCTGTAATGTGAAACGACAAGTGGTTCGACGCCTAGTAAAGGTAATTACTATTCACAAGGGTAATTACTATTGACGAAGGTAATTACTATTCACAAGGGTAATTACTATTGACGAAGGTAATTACTATTCACAAGGGTAATTACTATTGACGAAGGTAATTACTATTGACGAAGGTAAATACTATTGACGAAGAGACTCTTAGATGATGACATATGAGCCCCCCATAAAATAATCAAACTTACCACAAATCATTTTATTTTTCATCAACACATATTTAATCTTTCAATAATTATTAATCATTTATAACTTGTCGTCTCAATTATTGATTTAATACTATAACATATTATACGGATGATACTGTGACAATAATTGAATCAATAATATAAGAGATATGATGCGTGAATTACTATAGCAATAATTGAAAGCATAAATGACTGACTTCTCACGTAAGCATCAATAATCAATCTGCAGTGTGTCTTCTTATGCAACCACAGCATCGTTCTTTACTTTTACCAACGGGTAGTTCAACAGTTTTAACGGTAACACCTCCGTAGTTATTTTTATAAAATATTTTTTATCGTTTTCAATCCGATCAATAATAATTACATTGTGGGGTCCACTAATGATTGAGCTGTTATGTATGAATATTCCCTAACAAAAGAATATTCCCAACCAAACGAATATTTTATAACAACTTGCATACTTTGCAAAATTTATAAATATTACCTACAACTATAACATTATATCAAATTTATTCCATAATATTCAAAAATAATATTTATAGAAAAATTCATCTTTATTTATAAAAGTCGGGTCTTACAACCTCCCTTCTTCTTATGAAATTTCACCCTCGAAATTAGGGTAATGCATGCACTGTATGTCGAAGAGGTAAGGATACCTTGATTTCATTTGATTCTAACTCCCAAGTCATTTCCTCAACATCGTGGTTCCTCCACAAAACTTTGACTTGAGGTATAACCTTGGAGCGTAGAATATGTTCCTTCTTATCCAAAATTTGAACAGGAACCTCTTCATACGTCAAATCTTCCGTTATTTCGTCCGGTTCTAACTCAATAATATGGTTCGGGTCTTTCACATATTTACGTAACATGGATATGTGAAAAACGTTATGAACACGAGACATATTTGGCGGTAGAGCGAGTCTATAGGCCACAGTTCCTACTCGATCGAGGATTAAAAATGGACCGATGAATCGAGGATTATGTTTTCCTCTCTTTCCAAATCTTGTAACTCCTTTCCATGGAGCAACTCTTAACAACACATGATCTCCAATATCGAATTCCACGCCCTTTCGATGAAGATCGGATAACTCTTTTATCGATTTTGTGAGGTTTTTATACGTTGTCGGATCGTTTGAATCTTTTCCGTAGTCATACGTACCAACTCCGTCCCCAACAATGTTGCTTCACCCACCTCATCACAAAGATATCTTTGGAGAACGACACTTTCTTCCATACAACGCTTGAATGGAGCCATGCCAATACTTGTTTGATAAGCTGTTGTTGTTGTAGGAAAACTCCACCAATGGTAAGAACTTGTCCCAACTTCCTTGAAATCAAGGACACACGAGTCTTAATAGATCTTGAAGAGTTTGAATAGTCCTCTCCGATTGTCCGTCCGATGTCGAGGATGATATCTTGAAAGCTAAATCGTAAGTCTGTGCCCATAGCTTTTTGCAAACTAACCCAAAATCGTGAGGTGAATCTTGGGTCTCGATCGAAACTATGGATACTGCAGATACTATGCGATCTTATAATCTCGTTTATATACATACGACGCAAGACGTTCAAGTGTATAAGTTTCTCGTATTGGTAAGAAATGAGCGGACTTGGTCAATCTATCAACAATGACCCAAATTGCATCAATGCCTTGAGAAACCTTAGGAAGACCGTGAATTGAAAATCCATGGTAATGTGCTCCCACTTCCATTCCTAATTTCAAGTGGTTGCAATGGACCTTTTGGTACTTGATGCTCCGCTTTAACTTGGTTGACAAGTTAGACACCTTGAGATAAACAAATATTATATCTCTCTCTCTTCATATTGCTCCCACCAAAATGTATGACCGAATATCATGATACATTTTGGTACTCCTAGGATGGATTGCAAATGGTGTGTTTGCGCCTCCATCATGATATTATACTTTAAATAAGGGTCGTTAGAACACAAAGTCCGGAGTTGACTTTCGAAGTATTCATACATGGCGCCCCAAAATTAGGTATACGTCACCCATCTTGGGTCGCCACTTACATGGTACATAAATTCAAATACAACTTACTAATATAACCGTGTATATGTATACGACATAAATCGTGAGTTTGAATACAAATATTGTCTACTAGATATTATACAAACTCAAAAGGAGTCCTCATTACAACTATTATCACACTATTTCACGTAATAGTGAGGACTACTAATCTTATCCTCTCGGACCATTACTTCGTTCCCAGGCTTCGTCCCAATATGTTCTCATTTCTGAAGAGAACAATGAAAGAAAGGGTGAGCTCAACTAGCCCAATGAAAAATATTATGACTAAGATAATGCGTAATAAATTATCATTAGCCTTCAACAAAGATGTTAAACCGATAAAATACAATAGACAACCGCTTTAATCTGCGGCGGAATATCTGATCCATTAAAAGAGTCAAGTAGAAAATAAAGTCTACTATCTTTTAGGTTTTAAAAGGTTTTCATAAATTTTTATCATTAAGACTCGGTTTAATGAATAAACCACAATATCTAATCATCCACTGTATTTACGGTCAAGGATTTTCATCAAATTATCAATGGTCATGACTATACCGAATCACCCTCGGTCATAATCATACCAAAAACTATCCATCACCGCATTACACAAATACTCGAGGACTTTTATCACATCATTTATATCAAGCCATGATTATACTTAGAATGATCCTCGGTCATAATCATACTAAGTTCATCTATGCACGTAAGCGAAAGATAACATAATATAACATGAGGATGATGATAATGACATAATAATTCAATAAAACAAGTTCACGAATTAATTTATTCAGAACTAATAACGTCCAAATTGTCAACATGATCTTTGTTTTGTAGAGTAAAATTCAAGAATGATCGTAAGAATATTTCCATGAAAAGATATCTTTGGATGAAACGCAAATATCAAGGATATTCTACTAATTTCATGGAGTATAAAGTCAAAGTTTTAACCAACTGGGTATAATAAAGAATGGAATAACAAAAGAAATCACCATGCATGCGATTTGGCATAGGCAGAGTTATTCAATGAATAATAATAATAACGGAACCAGTCGTGTGAAATTCACACCCGACGGATGATCCAACGTAATAATAAATGCTGAATAATAAACAATGGAACCGAAATCCGGTGTAAAACACACGACGTGATATTCTAACGTAATAATAAATGCGGAATAATAAACAATGGAACCGAGTCCCATGTAAAACACACGACATGAGATATTCCAATGTAATAATAAAGAATGGAATAACGTAAGAAGATCACCAAGTATAGGGGATTCCAGCGTGATACGAGTTATTCCAATGTAATAAATAAGAATGGAATAACATAAGGATTTCACCAAGTATAGGGTATGTGGCGCCCCAAAGCAGTATACACAACACCCATTCTCGAGTCGCCAAATACATGGTACAAAAGCAAACTACAACTTCAATAATACAAATGTCGTGTGAAATACGACAATATATCTTGTGAGTTTAAATACGATATTGCCATCTGTACAATATCCACACGCAAATAAATCCCCATCATAATTATTGATACATTATTTTACAAAATGGTGAGGACTACTAAACAACTCTCTCTAGAACCTTCATTCCATACCCCGACTAAGTACTTTCGCTACATTCTCGCCTCCCGAGAAGAAAAATGGAACAACAAGGAAAAGGGTGAGCTCAACTAGCCCAAGAAAGAATATTATGACTAAGATAATATACAACAAATTATCGTTAGTCTCCAACAGGAAAAATCGATAGAATACAATAGACAACAAGTTTCGGATCAATATTCGCAATGAAATAATAATTCATAAGAAGAGTTACGTAGAGAATAAAATCTACTATAATCTATGAATTTAACGGTCCATCATCAATATTTTATCCTCAGTAACATCAATCAATAAATCAAATATTCATCTTTGCTCTACAGCCAAAGATATTCATCAATCGGTCATGTTCATCTCAACACTGCTCATCTTTGCACTAAAGGCCAAAGATATTATTCGATCGGTCATGTTCATTTAAACACTGCTCATCTTTGCTACTTCTGAGCCAAAGATATTCTTCAAATCATTCATCTTTGCACTACAGCCAAAGATATTCTTCAGAAATCATTCATCTTTGCACTGAGCCAAAGATATTCAATAATATCATCATTTAAGACCGAGGATGATGAAAATATTTTTAAAGAACGAATCCAAAGTGAAACAAAATGACAAGGATTAAGGATTAAGGATTCGTACTTTGTTTTATCCATGTCCAACAATACCTCAAAAATAATCATAGTGGTGTAAAATTCAAGAATGATCAAAACATGGATACAATCAAAGCTAGTATCCGAATAGATATTTTGGACGAAAAGAAGAAATTTTATTTTTTCGATGAATAGTCAGATATATCGTGAATAGTCCGTGATATCGTGAATAGTAAATCCGACACCAAAAGATAGAAATTCCACAAAAAACATTTTCACGCTTCATGAATAGTACTCGTGAATAGTAACTCGTGAATAAGAACTCATGAATAAGACTCGTGAATAGTAACTCATGAATAGTAACCCCAACATGAAAAAGTTCCAAATTTGATAAAAAGTTCCAACCAATATTTCAAAGATAATGATATTGAAGAAATAATATCATTTGAGAAGAAAATAACATCCCTTACCTCAAAGAATCAAGATTTCCGGAAGGAAAGATCGGAAGTGATCTTTGATGAAACTTATCTTTGAAACAAAGAACTCTCAAAGTATCTAAATACTCACAAAATACGCTCAATAATATAGAGAGAGAAGAAAAAACTTTGTTTACGGTGTGATTTTCAATTCTAACTTAGCCCTCTATTTATAGGAAAATGTTAGCCCACCAAAGCGAGACTTAACTCGCAACTTTGATGGCTTTTACTGCTACTATATTCCACCCACCACACTTAAAAATTCAATTGAGCACATTTCTCACCAACCAAAAGTGGGGCCCACCAATTCTAGAATTTTCTACCAAAATCATTTATAACCTAATTTCTCGAATCATACACCTCTTAAAATTCATAATAAATTATACGCTCATTTTTAACGGTTCAAAATTTGTGGACATATACTCAACTTATATATGTATAACATATCCAAAAATTACAACGATCCAACGGTCGGATTAAAGTATTATAACTCACACAATAAAGTCAGTAATAACACCGATTTGATCTTTTAATACCTCCAATCCGACAAAATACAAATAAAACATCTCAAAGACTAATTCCTTCATTAATAACCACATAAATAAATCCATCATTTATATTCATATAAAATAAATATTTCCTTATCATATGAATCAATAATTAATTATTCACAAATAATATTACGTAATCACATTTATGACAACCAGTTTCCTCGAGAAGGGGGCTTTCCGATAAGGATTTCTCCTCATCTTGGCGCAATTAGGTGACCAAACCTCTCCTTGAGATGAACTTTCTAGACATTGCCAATAATGTTATCTAATAATATTATTCAAATAATATGAATTATTGATCCGATAATGGGACATATTGTCAAGCGGTGACAATTATCAAAACAATGATAATATAAAATACCAACGCAAAGAATTATTGAATCAATAAAATAAAAAAGAATGAGCATAATTCTGTAACAATTATTGAGTAGTGCCTTCTTCACGTAAGGATCAATAATTCAACAATCTTTGTGTAATACTGGTAGTGTCTTCTTTATGCGACCACGCGTATTCATCAGTATTTTAACCATAGGGTATTCCAACGGTCTTAATTGGTAATAACTACGCGTTATTTATAACCACCCAAACTTTGTCGTTTTCCTCATCCAATCGCTTTCCATTATAGGGGCCCACATGGTTCTGTCGCTACGTCACATTTAATATTCCCACAAGATCACGAATATTCCACGACCAAACGAATATTCCCCAAACAAAAAAATGAATATTTTATAACCACTTGCTTATTTTGAAATATTTGCGTATTTAACCCTTAACTATCCACATTAATCAAATCAACCCTTACTATTTCAAAATAATAAATAAAGGAAATTCTTTTTATTTAAAAAAAATTTCTGAAGTCTTACAGGTATCTGCCGTACATCACAGGTTATGTATAGGGTATACCACTTTTACAAAGTTATTCCAATGAATAATAATGAATGGAATAATGTAAGTTCTCTTCATGAATAAGAAAGAATAACACCCCTTACAGTACAACAAATAATACCCCTTACCGTAAAAGACACTTTGGATATCAAAGTAGTGAAGTACCGAATACTCTTCTTCTTTCTCTCTATAGATTTTCTCTCTATAGCTTCTCTCTATAATTTCTCTCTAGAGTTTCAAAGGAATTAAGTAAAAAATAATGAAGGAATGAGCTTATTTATAGGAAAATAGAATGCATAGTAATTAATCCATGAACGGTCCAGATTGATTTACTTTAATCGACGGTCCATATTTAAAGCAAAATCTTTTAAATAAAATATCATATATTCTATTTATATAAAAACATTTTACTATGCAAACACTATGCAACACTATGCAAAAATACTATGCAAAACACTACGCAACACTATATCGTAATAAAATATAATATATTCTATTTATAGAATAACTTTAATAAAGTATTCATTTTTATATAAAAGATGTTTCGCATTTTATTACGTTAATAATACTGAATAAAACAAAACGCGTCATTATCGCTTATAATAATTCATATTATTAATCGACAATAATGGAATCAAACCGGGTGACTTCTCACATAAGCATCAATAATCAATACAGGTATGCTACTATGCAATCACACGTATTAGTGTACTTTTTACTATCGAGTAGTTCAACAAAGATCAACCAGAAACTTCCGCCGTTATTTCAATAAAATATTTTTGTCGTTTTCAATCCGAATAATAATTACATTATTAGAGGTCCACCAATGATTGAAGCGGTTTGTCATTTAATATTCCTCGCTAAACCTAATATTCCCCACCAATCGAATATAATATAACCACTTGCATACTTTGCAAAATTTATAAATACTACCCACAACTATAATATTATCTCAAATTCACACCATAATATTAAAAATTATTTCAATCAAAATTTAAATCTTTATTGATAAAATCTGGGTCTCACAATCTCCCTCCTTATGGAATTTAAGCCCTCGAAATTAGGGTATGTACACGGTATGATAAAGAGGTGAGGATACCTTGAATACCTTTATCGTTGAAAACATTAAATTCATCTTTGCAATCCTACCAAAAGATATTTATTAACAATTCATCTTCTTGCTACTGAAAAAGATATACAACTGTAAAACCAATAATCTTTGAGACGCAGACTTAATAGTATCACGATCACGAATTATCTATGCACTGCCGGCGAAGATATTCGTATTCATTAATATCACGACCACAAATTATCCATGCACTACTACCAAAGATAATCGTGTATTCATTAGTATCACGACCACAAATTATCCATGCACTACGGCCAAAGATAATTGTGTATTCATTAGTATCACGACCACAAATTATCCATGCACTACTACGGCCAAAGATAATCGTGTATTCATTAAGTATCACTACCACAAATTATCCATGCACTACTACCAAAGATAACGTAGTATTCATTAAGTATCAATCACGACCACAAATTATCCATGCACTACTACTAAAGATAATAATCGTGTATTCATTAAGATCACGACCACAAATTATCCATGACACTACGTGCAAAGATAATCGTGTATTCATTAGTATCACGACCACAAATTATCCATGCACCACGTGCGAAAGATAATTGTGTATTCATTAAGTATCACGACCACAATTATCCATGCACTACGTGCAAAGATAATCGTGTATTCATTAGTATCCGACCACAAATTATCCATGCACTACTACCAAAGATAATCGTGTATTCATTAAGATCACGACCACAAATTATCCATGCACTACTACCAAAGATAATCGTGTTTTCAATTACGGTTATGATTATACCCAACAATCCTCGGTCATAATCATACCAAGTCCATCTATGCACTACAGCCACAGATGACTTTCAACATAATATAAGCGTGAGGATAATGATATAAAGAATCAATCAAATGAGATAAAGGATAAATATTAAACATTTATAATATAATTTATCCAGATTCAAGAATATCCCCATGTTATCAATCACTTAATAATCTCATAATCTAATATCATTAATATTATAACAATATTTTAATCACTTCTTAAATTTATAAATAATTTATCTTAATTGTTTACGCTTTACCATATAATGCATTTAATCATTCAAAATGTCATACTCATAAGATATCATCACCAATTATCAAATCCTCAAAAAATATGCATATACTCTATATAGGATTCTCTAGCCATAAAATCCTATTTTCAACTTTGTTACTTCACATAACATATTTAACTCATATGTTTCAGTAATTAAACTATTTTTATGAAAATACCAAATCAGTCCCAAAAATATTTCTTTTCTGGGATTTAGCATAATAAAGTCCCACAATGAAAATATATTTTTCTCGGAATTTTTAAAATTCATTTACTATTTTTCAAAAATTAATTTCTAATTAATTCCTTAAGAAATTAGCTACCTCAAGTTTAACTCCAAAAATTCCCAAATCCTGGCAGGACCTTACACATGTTAATGTGAGCTTCCAGTTTAAATTTCATTGTCATCGGAGTTATAGAACTCCGGTTATAGCGTTTTTCGTAGGAAAAACCTAAATATTGAAATAGTCATAACTTGCTCATTTTAAGTCATAATGAGATCATTTTTGGACAGGAGGTACTTTATACCATATACCTTCATGTCCCAAAAGGCCAGAATTTTTCTCATAATTTAAGTGGCCGAAACAGCCCATCTAAAATCATGGCAGCAGCTTTTTCTGTTTTTGCAGCTTTGCACTCCTTTGCTAAAATCAGTCCACACAAAAATCTACAACACCTTTTCCAGTAATTCCACTTGGATTAGTTAGGTAACTCATAGATCTAACTCTAGGACTTGACCACATTCAAAAATTCAAAATATAATAGGAGATTTGGTCAATTGAATTTCATGTTACGTTTTTCACCAAAATCTGGTTTTTAACTCCTTGTGATTTTTAAGAAACTTTCATGTTTTCACATACTAACCAACATAACTCATCATAACACGTACTAATACCACGTATACCCATGATTTTCATTAGTCCAATGCTTTTATTATGACTTTCATCATAATCCTCGTAAATGCATCCTTTTAGTTGAAGAAATATTTGAGGGTTTAAGAAATGGGTTTTTATCTTTGAGGGGGTCAATACAAAATTCGATTTCACGTTCTAGGGTAGGCTAGAAGTCTTCAAGAATACGCCAGAAATTTATTAATAATAGAAATATCATTCAAAAACTGTGACTCTCCTCCAAGACTTGGATAAGACGTCACATTGATACCAACTGTGACTTCTATCCCTTAACCTAGATAGCACCTCACAATGATACCTATAAACTTGCCATCTTCATTCACGATGTCGCTTTATAGAAAGTCCGCTTCTTTGCATTCCACACAAGGAAGTCAACAACGAAAGGTTCGGGCTCTTTACTTATGGCTTGATATGACAATGATTAACTTTAGGGTTTGGTTACTTTGAATTAGTTATAACAGGTTGTTATAAATATAAAAGCTAACAACCTTACGAAAAGCATTATGAGTAGTTAACCAATTGATTCCTAAAATCAAAGGCAAGTATTTTCAAAGAGATAAGATTGACGAATAACGTGAAAGTGTCGATTTGAATCAACAAGATTTATAAACAGTGGAGGTAACGAAGGTTTCTCCCAACTAAGTTTAAACAGATAAATCAAAGTCCAATTTCTCTGGAGTCAAATTTAAACGTTGAACGCAAGCAAGAGAGATAAAATAATAGGTAGAACCCGGTTATCGAATACGATATAGACTTGAAGAGCTTATGATTAACTTACCCGTGATAATTTTATTCAGGTTCCTCGTCACGAGAAAAAAACGCTCTCCCTTAAACTACCGGCTTTGGCTTGTCTGGGACATCCTTTGGCATCACTATCTCAACTGGACTTGACTTCACCATACGACAAAATCGAGCTAAGTGACCTTCTCTTCCGCAATTAAAACACGCTTTGGATTGCTGCGTACAGTTTGGACGGATGTGTCCCTCTTGTCCGCATTTTAAACATACGACCGGTGGTCGTTCTTCTTCCTTTGAAACGGGTGCTGATGCCGACGTCTTCACGTCATTGTTGAACCCTCTCTTCTTGAAATGTTCATTCTTATTATCTTGGCCATGATTACCACCGAAATGGTTACCATTCTTGGCATGATAATTTCCCCCACGATGGTTATCATTGTTCACGATGGCGCTTGCCAATGATGATGATTATTATCGTGTTGTTGGTGGTCGTTACCTTTTGTTTGAAATTTGAATCAACACTCTCATGTGTTTCATTGCTTATCTCAGCATTTTCAGATGCCATTCTCAAACACTGTCACAAAACAAGGGTTAATTAACATATCACATATTATCCCTATACTCTGACCGACCAATTAAATACCAAATAAATTTAGGTAGGTCATACTAGCGAAGAATTCCCTATCTCTCCCCTCCTAGTTCTAGTCTCACATCTTAGCCAGGATCATATCCCTAAGCTTTGATACCAACCGTGACGCCCCCAAAATTAGGTATAACGTCACCCATCTTGGGTCGCCACTTACATGGTACATAAATTCAAATACAACTTACTAATATAACTGTAGGTGTACAATATGACATAAACCGTGAGTTTGAATACAAATATTGTCTACTAGATATTATACAAACTCAAAAGGAGTCCTCATTACAACTATTATCACACTATTTCACGTAAATAGTGAGGACTACTAATGCTATCCTCTGGACCATTACTTGTTCCCCGACTCGTCCCAAATATGTTCTCATTTCACAAGAGAAAACGGTGAAAAGAAAGGGTGAGCTCAACTAGCCCAATGAAATATTATGACTAAGATAATGCGAATAAATTATCATTAGCCTTCAACAATGTTAAACCGATAAAATACAATAGACAACCAGTTTAATTGCAGCGGAATATGCAATCTATTAAAAGAGTCAAGTAGAAAATAAAATCTACTATCTTTTAGGTTTTAAAAGGTTTTCATAAATTTTTATCATTAAGACTCGGTTTAATGAATAAACCACAATATCTAATCATCCACATTACTCACGGTCAAGGATTTTCATCAAATTATCAATGGTCATGACTATACCGAATCACCCCGGTCATAATCATACCAAAACTATCCATCAACCGCATTACAAAGCCAACGAGGACTTTTATCACATCATTTATATCAAGCCATGATTATACTAGAATGATCCCCGGTCATAATCATACTAAGTTCATCTATGCATCGTAAGCCAAAGATAACATAATATAACATGAGGATGATGATAATGACATAATAATTCAATAAAACAAGTTCACGAATTAATTTATTCAGAACTAATAACGCCCAAATTGTCAACACGATCTTGTTTTGTAGAGTAAAATTCAAGAATGATCGAAGAATATTTCCATGAAAAGATCTTTGGATGAAACGCAAATATCAAGGATATTCTACTAATTTCATGGAGTATAAGTCAAAGTTTTAACCAACCGGGTATAATAAAGAATGGAATAACAAAAGAAATCACCATGCATGCGATTGCAGATGTAAAGCAGTTATTCAACGTATAATAATAATAACGGAACCGTCGTGAAATTCACAATCGGCGTGGATGATCCAATGTAATAATAAATCTTTGAATAATAAACAATGGAACCGGTCCGGTGTAAAACACATGCATGTGATATTCCAATGTAATAATAAATGTGGAATAATAAACAATGGAACCAGTCCGTTAAAAAAACACACGCATGTGATATATTCAAATGTAATAATAAAGAATGGAATAATGAAAGAAGATCACCAAGTATAGGGATTCACAGATACAAAGTTATTCCAATGTAATAAATAAGAATGGAATAACATAAGATTTCACCAAGTATAGGGTATCTGCATATATACAAAGTTATGTATAGGGTATACCACTTTTACAGTTATTCCAATGTAATAATAATGAATGGAATAATGTAAGTTCTCTTCATGAATAAGAAAGAATAACACCCCTTTACGAGTACAACAAATAATACCCCTTACCGTAAAAGACACCGGATATCAAAGTAGTGAAGTACCGTAATACTCTTCTTCTTTCTCTCATAGATTTTCTCTCTATAGCTTCTCTCTATAATTTCTCTCTCTAGAGTTTCAAAGAATTAAGTAAAAAATAATGAAGGAATGAGCTTCATTTATAGGAAAATAGAATGCATAGTAGTAATTAATCCATGAATGTAGTCCAGTTGATTTACTTTAATCGACGGTCCATATTTAAAGCAAAATCTTTTAAATAAAATATCATATATTCTATTTATATAAAACATTTTACTATGCAAACACTATGCAACACTATGCAAAATACTACGCAAAAACACTACGCAACACTATGCATAATAAAATATAATATATTCTATTTATAGAATAACTTTAATAAAGTATTACATTTTATATAAAAAGATGTTTCGCTTTTATTACGTTAATAATAATTGAATAAAACAAAACGTCATTATCGCTATAATAATTCATATTATTAATCGTGAATAATGGAATCAAACCGAAATGACTTCTCACATAAGCATCAATAATCAATACCGTGTGCTACTATGCAACCACACGTATTCTCATACTTTTTTTACTACCGAGTAGTTCAACAAAGATCAACGGTTAAACTTCCGCCATTATTTCAATAAAAAATATTTTTGTCGTTTTCTCAATCCGAATGATAATTATTATTGTGGGGTCCACCAATGATTGAGCCGTTGTACGAATATTCCCTGCTAAACCGAATATTCCCAGACCAATCGAATATAATATAACCACTTGCATACTTTGCAAAATTTATAAATACTACCCACAACTATAATATTATCTCAAATTCACACCATAATATTAAAAATTATTTCGTCAAAATTTAAATCTTTATTGATAAAATCTGGGGTCTCACACCTTCTTCATCGATTCTTGCTTCCTAATAGCACCTTCTTGCACTTTCTTCCTCATACACATCACCCAGTGTCCAGAGCTTGAGCGGCCTTTAACTTTATCGATTAAAGTCGGTTCTACTCAGATACTCGCTATCATCACATCGTCGTCCCTCGAGTCTTTAACTCTATCTCCATCCTTTGCAAGTCACACAAAATGGGCCTTTACGTTGACAATATCGCTTTCGTGACTTACATATGATTTTCTACTCAATCGTCGCCTACCACGTTCGCTTTTCCGGGATGGTATTGGATGGTATGATCATAATCTTTCAATGAGTTCAAGCCAACGTCGTTGTCGCATGTTGAGTTCCTTTTGAGTGAAGAAATATTTGAGGCTTTTATGATCCGTAAAGATCTCCACTTTCTCCCCATACAAGTAATGCCTCCAAATTTTAAGTCAGTGAAGATAACAAATGCTAACTCTAGATCATGAGTAGGATAATTCCTCTCATATTCTTTGAGTTATCGCGAGGCATAAACTATAACTTTTCCATGTTGCATAAGAACACATCCCAACCCTTTGCTCAAGAAGCATCATCAGTAGATGACAAATCCTCCGAGCTGATGGTATTGTCGAACAGTCTTTGAAATAAGTCTCCTCTTGAGTTCTTGAAAACTCTTCTCACATTCTTCGCTCCAACCGAACTTTGTATCTTCCGAGTCACCGAAGTCAATGGAGTAGCGATTCGAGAAAATCCTTCCACGAATCTCCGATAATAACCAAATTAAACCGAGAAAGCTACGTCTTGATCATCGATTTAGGTTGTTCCCGACTTTGAATAGCTTCAATCTTTCTTTGGGTCAACAGATATTCCATGACTTGATACCACGTGCCCAAGGAATGCTACTTCTTCAAGCCGAACTCACATTTCTTCAACTTGGCATAAAGCTTATATTCACGAAGCTTTTGGAGTGTCGACCTCAAGTGTTGCTCATGATCTTCACTACTTTTGGAATAAATAAGGATGTCATCAATAAAGACGACCACAAAGTGATCTAAATATTCCTTGAATACTCGGTTCATCATATCCATGAAGGCAGCAGGAGCATTAGTCAATCCAAAGGACATAACTAGGAATTCATAATGCCCATACCGAGTTCTGAAAGCCGTCTTTGGAATGTCAGCGGTTCTAATCTTCAATTGGTGATATCCTGAACGAAGATCAATCTTTGAAAAGAATTTGGCTCCTTGCGAATCGTCAAACAGGTCATCAATACGTGGCAATGGATACCTATTTTGATTGTGACATGATTCAATTCCGATAATCAATACAAAGTCGCATACTCCCATCTTTCTTCTTCACGCAATATAATGAGAGCACCCCAAGGAGAAGTACTAGGGCGAATAAAGCCAATGTCTAACAATTCCTGCAATTGGGTCTTTAACTCTTGAAGTTCAATAGAGCCATTCGATATGGGGCTTTGGAAATAGGTTTTGTCTGGGGGTTCAAGTCGATACAAAATTCAATTTCACGCCTCAGGGGTAGGCCAGAAGTTCTTCTTGAGAATATGTCAGAAATTTATTAACAATAGAAATATTGTTCAAAACCCATTATTTTTGTTTAAATCAGTGACATGAGCTAAAAAGCTTGACATCCGTTTTCAATAAACGAATAGCTTTATGGCTTGAGATGACCGTGATTGATTTTAATGGTTTGGTCGTTTGAATTAGCATAATAGGTTGATTAGGAATATGAAAACTAACAACCTTACGAAAACAATCAATTTTTGCATGATAAGTAGTTAACCAATCAATCCTAGAATCACGCCAAATGCAAGTATTTTTAATGGAATAAGATCGACAGTGTAATGTGAGGTACCGATTTGAACCAAACAAGACTTATAAATAGTGGATGTAATGAAGGTTTCTCCCAAAGCGGAGTTTCCACGAGATAAGTCAAAGTCTAATTTCTCCTGAGAGTCAAATTTAATCGATGAGCGCAAGTAGGAGAAATAAAAGAATGGGTAGAACCCAGATCAAATAAAGTATAGACTTCATTAGAGTTTATGATAAGCTTACCCGTGATGACCTCATTCGGATTCCTTGCTCTTTGGGAGGTCACAACAAACGCCTCCTCAGACTACTAGGTTTTGAATTTTTTGGGATGGCCTTTGGTGCCTCCATCCTAGGCTTTGATTTGTCTTTGGTAAACGACAAAATTGAGCTAAGTGACCTTCCTTCCACAATTATAACATGCTTTGACTAACATGGCGCAGATTTGATCGATCGTCCTCTCCTCCGCATTTGAAGCATATGATAGGTGGTCTTTCTCCTTCCTTAACAATGGGTCTTTGGTCTTTGACGTCTTTCCATCATTGTTGAATCTCCGTTTCTTGAAATGTCCATTTTATTATTTTGGCCCCGATTACCACCGAAGTGGTTACCATATCTCGCCCGTTGATTCCCTCCACGCTTGTTGTCACCGCTCACGATACTCTCATTGGTATTATAATTTTGCGGTACTCTTCTTTTTTAAGGCGTTGACTCATTATCGCGTTCCACTAATCGAGCCCTATTTACAACATCCGAATACAAACACGGTTTATGAGAAATAAGATGTTGACGTATCTCCGCTTCAAACCTCTTAAAACATTCGCGCCATTCTCTCTTCATTATCCACCAAGTGGGATAAACCATGATAACTCCGCAAATTTTGCCTCGTATTGCGACACGGTCCATATTGTTTTGTTCCAACTTGATAAACTCCACCTCCTTCATGTATGAATACTTTCGAGAAAGTATTTGTCGTTGAATGTACTCTGGAACTTCTCCCAAGATCTTGAAGACAAAGAGTTGAGTCGCTTTTCTGATTCCCACCAAGAATCTGCCTCTCGCAGCAACATAAAAGCGTGAAAGGAACCTTTGCTCCTCGAGCATCCCAAGACATCAAATATCTTGTAATCACTTTATCCATGCTTCCGCCAAGTGGTTTTGGCTCTCCCTTAAACTCCGGTGGTCCCACTCCTTGAATTGTTTAGCGGTGACCGCCGAGAGTTTTCCGTGTTTTCACCTACGTTTTGGGCGAAGTCGCCTCTCTACTTTCTTTGTTGCATAAATTGCATAAAGCCTCTGAACATTTGATCATTCATCATTTGGTCAAGGTTGTTGTTTACGTGAGGATTATCGCCTTCGATGCACATTATCCTCGATTATTGATATGTGGTGAATCAACGATCGCTCAAGCTCCCATTGCTATTCTCAACATTCTCGGATGTCATTTTCGAGATCATCGCCACAAAACAAAAGGTTAATTGACATGTAACAAATTATCCCTATCTTGACCAACCAATAAAATAAAGACATAAACTTAGTAGGTCATACTAGCGAAGGTATTCTGCCTCCCTCCTAGTACTATTCTCACATCTTAGCCGTGGATCATATCCCTAAGCTCGAATTGAACCGTGACGCCCCAAAATTAGGTATACATCACCCATCTTGGGTCGCCACTTACATGGTACATGTAATTTAAATACAACTTAATACATAAACCGTGAGTTTAAATACAAATATCGCCTATTAGATATTATACAAACTCAAAAAGGAGTCCTTATTACAATTATTATCACACTATTTCACGTAATAGTGAGGACTACTAATGCTATCTTCAGACCATCACTGCTTCGACTCGCCCCAAATCCTATATATTATCATTTCAAGAGAATAAAGGAAAAGAAAGGTGAGCTCAACTAGCCCAAAGAAGAAATATTATGACTAAGATAATGCGAATAAATTATCAATAGTCTTCAACAATGTTAAACCGATAAAATACAATAGATAACCACTTTAATCTGCAGCTGGAATAAGCAATTCATTAAAAGAGTCAAGTAGAAAATAAAGTCTACTATCTTTTAGGTTTTAAAAGGTTTTTCATCATCGATATAAATTTGAGACTCAAATTTTAATAAATATTCCACATCATCGAATCACCCTCGCACTACTACGCCAAGGATATTCTTTAGATCACGACCACAATTATTCATGCACTACGACCAAGAATATTTGTGTATTCATTAATGGTCATGATCATGCCAACAATCGGCATCCACCAATGCACTACTGACCATCGAGGATTTTTATCACATCATTTGTAACATTACTACCATGATTACACCGAATAGTCTCTCGGTCATAATCATACCAAGTCCATCTATGCACTACGTGCCACGATGACTTTCAACATAATATAAACATGAGGATGATGACAATGATATAAGAATTCAATAAAACAAGTTCAAGAATTATTTTATCCGAGAATTATTAACGTCCAAATTATCAACATGATATCTTTTTTTGTAGAGTAAAATTCAAGAATGATCGGAAGAATATTTTCATGAAAGATCTTTCGATGAAACGCAAAATATCAAGGATATTCCACTAATTTCATGGATTATAGAAGTCAAAGTTTTAACCAACCGGGTATAATAAAGAATAGAATAACAAAGAAATCACCATGCATCGATGATCGCACAGCAAGTTATTCCAATGTAATAATAAATAACGGAACCAGTCCCAAGTAAAACGCATGCAGACGTGGTGTTCCAATGAATAATAAAGAGAATGGAACCAGTCCCATGTAAAACACACGAGGCGTGGATGTTCCAATGTAATAATAATAATAAAGAGCGGAACCAGTCCGGTGTAAAAACACATGATGTGATGTTCCAACAGAATAATAATAAAGATTTTACCCATTCCGTTGTAAAAAACACACGAATGTGATGTTCCAATGTAATAATAGAAGAATGTCACCAAGTATAGGGTAAACCACGATACAAAGTTATTCCAATGAAATAATAAGCAATGGAATAACAATGCTTCTCTTTATGAATAAGAAAGAATAACACCCCTTACTTTTGGTAGGAGATTGAATCTCGCGGCGGTGTAGTAACAAAATAAAATACTCTTCTTCTCTCTCTATTCTCTCTATACTTTCTCTCTATATAGCTTGAATGAATTAAGTGAAAAATAATGAAGCCCTAGGCCTCTATTTATAGAAGATTTCTAGCTTAAGCTTTCGCCGTGTGAAAAAAGCAAGTGGCTCGACGACTAATGATGTGAAAAGAAAAGTGGTTTGACGCTTTCAGAATGTGAAACGACAAGTGGTTCGGCGCTTTGTAATGTGAAACGACAAGTGGTTCGACGTCTGGTAAAGGTAATTACTATTCACAAGGGTAATTACTATTGACGAAAAGTAATTACTATTCATAAGGGTAATTACTTATCGACGAAGGTAATTACTATCGATTTGAAGGTAAATACTATTCACAAGGGTAATTACTATCGACGAAGGTAATTACTATTGACGAAGGTAAATACTATCGACGAAGAGAGACTCTTAGATGATGACATATGAGCCCCCATAAAATAATCAAACTTACCACAAATCATTTTATTTTTCATCAACACATATTTAATCTTTCAATAATTATTAATCATTTATAACTTGTCGTCTCAATTATTGATTTAATACTATAACATATTATACGATGATATCTTGTGACAATAATTGAATCAATAATATAAGAGATATGATCACGTTAATTACTATAGCAATAATTGAGCATACCGAGTGACTTCTCACGTAAAGCATCAATAATCAATACCTGCAATCTACTTGTCGAACCACGCCAGACATCGACTTTTACCAACGGTAGTTCAACAGCTTTTAACGGTAACACCTCCGCCGTTATTTTTATAAAATATTTTTGTCGTTTTCTCAATCCGATAATAATTACATTAAGGGGTCCACCAATGATTGAGTAGTTATGCGAATATTCCCTAACAAAAAGAATATTCCCCGACCAAACGAATATTTTATAACAACTTGCATACTTTGCAAAATTTATAAATATTACCCACAACTATAACATTATATCAAATTTATTCCATAATATTCAAAAAATAATATTTATAGAAAAATTCATCTTTATTTATAAAAGCTGGGGTCTTACAGAAGGTGTAACTATGGATGTTGCATTTAATCCTCAAAACCATGAAATTCCATATCGTCATTCCCTCGGCTTGATGAATAGAACATGTCCTCATTGTTCTGCCTTACACCGGCTTGTTGAAAAATTAACAAAATTATCTGTATCAAATCCACTATTTGGTAAATGTTGTTTATAAGGAAAAATTAGACTACCTCCACTTATTGCACCTCCTTTAATGCTTAAAGCATTGTATGACGACAATAATGAACAATCAAAATCGTTTCGTCAGCACACACGAGAGTATAATGCAGTAATGTGTTTACGAGTCTTAGCGCTACTTTAGATGACAGATTAATTGCCGGGAGGGGGCCTAGAACATTCACCATCCGTGGAGAATTACATCATCGAACAGGATCACTTAGGTCACAACCAGGGTGTGAACTAATTTACTCTCAATTGTACATTTATGATCCTAGCTAATTCAGCTTTAGATGTTCGCAGCAACAAAAATCCTAACTTGAGAAGAGATATTTTGAAAACCATACAAGATTGTTCATTGTAAGTAAATCCATTTCCTATAAAATTTTGGCAGGCTCACACAATTTTAAGTGAATTGGAATTGACGGGGGTGAATTTATCGGCCTATCTTCACTACAGTTCTGTAATAAACCGGCGTCGATATAATCTCTCAATAACCGATGAGATTGCGGTAATATTACCGGGAGATGGAACTGAATCAAGTGGAATGAGAGATATATTATGTGTTGGGCAAAATGCGTTCGTATTGATACGAGGACATTAAGGATAATGATGAAGAGAAGGTTTAAAGGGATGAAGAAGACATTTAAGAGAGTTAAATGATATGCAATCCAGTACCGACATGTCCACCTTTGACGATTACTAACCCACCACTGACCAAACAATTGTCTAGGTCTCTCTTACTAAGACTATATTTCTCTACTTCTCATGCAGACACACAACAAACATAATACATGCACAAACACACACATAACTGTAACCAATCAAACACTCGCAAATCAAACTGACACACCATTGTACTGCCACCAATATAGATTTATTAGTTAAATCATTAAGCAAATGAACCGTTTGTCGAAATGGTACTAAGAAAACTTTATTTGATTGTAAGTCTATATCTTTTCCTAAATAAATTGATTATTTGTTACAATCTCTCTAAATTCTTAATTATATCAATCTAAATCATTCCCCCTACATACAAATATGTGTGATCATTTATTTTTTAGATAATTCAGGGTAAAGTAAGGGGTCTTATGTTTAAGATTTACAATTGTTTTATTTTGACTCAGATATTTCGATAATTTTTAAATTTCAAATATTTTCAGGTATTTATTGAAGGATGCATGGTGTAAGCTGTAAAGAATATACTTGGTGTAAGCTGTAAAGTAAAGGGTCTTATGTTCAACATGTTGTTTCTCTATTTTTTGCATGTATGTATTTTTTTGTGTTCCGTCTTTTGTAAAGTTAGCTAATTATACATGGTTATGATGATTTTGGGAATGGAATGATGGGTTTTTTTTTGGTGGTTTGGATATGTATGGATGATTGTAAGTTTTGTAAACAAGTTTAGATTTTTCTGGATATCTATTTTTAAAGAAAACTCTGCCTAAATTTCTTAAAATTAGTAGCGACTAGCTTGATGTTTTGGTGGTTGGATGTGTTGATGATTGAGTATATATTAATTTCTTCATGTATGTATTTTTTGTGTTTCGTATTTTGTAAAGTTAACTAATTATACATGGTTATGATGATTTTGGGTATGGAATGATGGTTTTTTTTGGTGGTTTGGATATGTATGGATGATTGTAAGTTTTATAAACAGGTTTATATTTGTCTGGATATCAATTTTTAAAGGAAACTATGTCAAAAAAATTAAAATTAGTATCGACTAGTTTGATGTTTTGGTGGTTAGATATGTGTTGATGATTGAGTATGTATTAATTTCTGCATGTGTGTTCCGTATTTTATAAAGTTAACTAATTATACATGGTTATGATGATTTTGGGTATGAAATGATTGTTGTTTTGGTGGTTTGAATATGTATTGATGATTGCAAATTTTGTAGACAAATTTTGATTTTTGTAGATATCTTGTTTTTTATGTTTTGGTGGTTGGATGTGTTGAGGATTGAGTATGTATTAATTATTGTGATGGCATGGTAATTTATGATAATTTTTATGTCTGATTGTAAGTTATTTTAAGTTGAAAAGATGTAATATTTTTCGAATTTTAATCTAATTTTTTGTTACGCCGTGCCTTTAGGCACGAGCATTACTTGTGTGTGTATATATATATATATATATATGAGGAAGATTTTGTGAAATTATTATTTTTGTTTGTGAAAATATTAATTTTAATAATAATAAAATGTCCCTATTTTCATTATAATGATTATATATACTAATAATTTTGTCAATATTGACGGTTAGTTTGAAAGTTTTACGGGTTTTGAAAGTTAAATATATTTGAGAATTTTATTTATTTAGATCAATTTATTTAAATATAAGTGTTTTTTGTCTTTTCAAATCAAGAATGTCTTTGCACAAACAAGGCAACAAATTAAATTTGAAAGTTGATGTCTTAAATAAATGCACCAACATAATTTCTAAATCTAAAAGAGAATATCAAAATAAACAAGGGCTGGGGGCTTACAGATACAGATATACAGATACAGATAGATTATCAGAGAATGAAGGTAAGGACTGTTATCAGTTACCTACCGTACGAGATCGCTGTCATGGCCCCACCTAACAACCTAGCCTAGCCTGTTCCTGTTCACGCCAGCCTACTCCACTTAATAATAAAGAGCAACGGTGGATATCTACTCAACTCAGTCATATTTATTTGTGGGCGCGGAAGAACACAACATATATGAAATAATCCTTCTCCACTTAAAACCAAATTTAATTGTCTCTACTTCCATAAAACTTTAAGCATCCAAATATTTATTTGTAATGGAATATACATCTCATGTAAAATATACAGGGTTATACAGACCGTATAATCATGTTTTTGTATGTGTATTCAAATTACACCTAAAACATTATATTTTATAAAAATTTCTGTTGAAATAAATACTATATATTTTTTGGAGTCACAAACAAAAAAATAATAATAATAATTCCACTTGTCCAATTTTTCTGTCCATAAAATTGTCCAAGAAGACTTATTGTTACGTAAGTATTTGGAAACCAAAAGGATTTTTAAAAATAATACAAGGACAAACGGGTAAAGCTAAGTGTATGTGGAGTGGGCAGGCTTTAATTCCCGTTGCTGTACGTAGTTTGAGTTGTTGGTGGAATAATAATAATAATACAATAAGTCTTGGCAGATTAGAAAATTGAATTGGAATATTGGACATTTTTAATTATTATTTTTTTGTTTATGACTCTCAAAAAATATATAATATTTATTTAAAAAGAAATTTTTATAAAATATAGTGTTTTATGTGTAATTTAGATACATATACGAAACGAGGTTATACGATTCAGTATAATAACGTTTCAGATATGATCCAAATTATACCTAAAAACACTATTGTTCAGAAAAATTCTAAATAAAAATAAATACTATACATTTTTTGAGAGTCACAAGTAAAAAAAAATAAATTAAAAATGTCCAATATTCATGTCCAATAAACATAGGACCCTATTTTTAGTGGTTATCCTAAAAAGGATGAAATATTTTTTTAACTCACTATATTTTATGTCAACTTACAAATGTATAACTATACTTTTTTTTTCTTACAATCAATTAACTCAATTTTTATTTTCTAACAAAACATCACAAAATTCATTAAATTTTGTTGACTTTATACAGTTTACCATATATGTTTTCACCTAAAATGTTTGAAGTTTCAGTAATCTCTTCATAATACTCCCTCCGTTCCTTAATATAGGTCGTTTTAGAGTTGTTCACAAGTATTAAAAAAATAATTGTAAAACATTAAATATACTATCAATTATCTATATTGCTCTTGTATTAGAAAAAAAGAGTGTTATTTATTGGGCAAAAAATAGTGAGAGAACCAAAGTTATATTTATTACTTAGAGTAATATTGAAAACTAAGTAATTAATGCTTAAAATTCTCAAACGACTTATATTTAAGAACAAAAATATTTATCTAAAACGACCTATATTAAAAAATGAAAAAAATATTTCATCATCATCTAGAGTTTTTTTTTATCAAACTCCCTTATATTATACCTCATCTTCAAATCCTATAACCTCTCACTCGACGCCACCACCTTCAAAACAAAAACAACAATAATTTGAGTGGATGACTATCTAAGAACATACTGAAACCACAACGACAAATTATAGCAATTCACTTTCTTCATCTTTTTGAAAAAATTAAGTAAATTAAACACAAAATAATTTATAATCTTGAACAAATAAAACAGTTAAATACAAGAAACCCAAAGAATACCTCCACCAATTTGATAAGAGAAAAGAAAATCATCATTCAATCTCCGGCGTGATACAAGTACAACGGCCAGATTTTCGGCGTTACACAATCGCTGCCAGTTTCGACAAAACATGAAGTCGCCTTTTAGATCTTGAAGTGACCTTTGTCATCACGTCGCCTCCTTTCGAAATCACTACCCGATCTAAGGTCATTCTTTTTTTCTTTATTTTCCTCTTTTTTCTTTTTGTCCTTTGGTTTGATCTTCTTCTCATATGAGATTTAGAGCTAAAGTATGTTCATCTTATCCATTCATCTTATTTGTTTTACTAAAATCATAATTCTTCTAACAAATTATTAATTTTAAACCCTAATGTTGATCATAGTAATAAATTAAAAATATTTTTGTTAGTGGATGGGTTTTGGGTAGGTTATGGATCAGATATTCATGTAGGGTAGGGTAGGATAGGGTAGGGTAGGTGGGGGGGGTGGGGGGGGTTGGTCTTATTGGATGAGTTAAATCTGACGTGGATAAAAATGTTAAAAAAATCAATAAGTCTTGGCAGACTGAAAAATTGGACCGGAATATAGGACATTTAATTATTTTATTTTATTTTTTACTTGTGACTCCCAAAAAATATATAGTATTTATTCTAACAGGAATTTTTATAAAATATAGTGTTTTAGGTGTAATTTGGATATATATACAACAACAGGCTGTACTTGTATATATATCCAAATTACACCTAAAACACTATAGTTTGTAAAAATTTCAGTTAAAATAAATACTATACATTTTTTGATAGTCGAGCAAAAAAATAAATTAAAAACATCTAATATTCATGTCCAATAAACATGTAGAAGGACTCATAATAATAATAATACTTAAAAACTCGGTAAGTCTGCACCACTCCTTCCTTCCTATATCTGATCTCAATGTACCTTAACAATTGTGTTTGCTTCATTAGTTGCTTTCACAATTACTGAAATTGGTCCCTACAGTACAGCCCAATAATATATGGGATCCAAACCATTTTATGGTCTCAATTAATGTAGCCCAAGATTATTATTAACCTTCCTACCCTTTCCCCCTCCCAGTAACATTACCCAATAGTATTAGTTTGCATTTTAATATATTGATGGTCAATCTTTAAAGGGTTATTTACATTTTTTTAGTATATTTTAAAAAAAAATTATAACAAAAGTGCATCCAGAAAATATTTACATAATTAATATATTTTTAATATTTTATTTATAAAATTAGTGGATATAGTATCCCTTTAACTTAGTTGGATATTTTAATGGGTTGTTGATGTGGCAAATCAATTACAGATAGGCCTGACAAAATATGGTTATGGGTTGGTTTTGGTTTTCAAAATATGGTTATGGTTTCATTTAAGAACTAAAATCATATTAACCATTTTTAATATGGGTTGGGTTGGGTTGGAACTATATGATTATGGTTCAAAACCATATTAACTATATTAACCATTTTAAGATGTTTTGACTTTTAAACAGAACTTTTGAAAAATGAAATTGTGACCGTCACAAATAAATTAATTAAGTAATAATATGATATAAAAATTATTAATATAAATAATAAAATGCTAAAAAACTATACTAATAAAATTTTAAATTGAAATTAATTCTACTTAATTACTAAAAAACTATACTAATAAAATTTTAAATTGAAATTATTAATTCTACTTAAAATAAATTATTTGTGCAATTATATTAATTTATAAAATATAATTATTTATGAAATGATATTAAGTTGTGAAAAAATTCCACTTAATATCTCTAAAACACTTTACTTTGTCACCCTATTTTTTTAAAAAAACTGTCTCACTAAATTTTATCATAATCTTTGAATTTTTGTTATAGTGTATTATTGTTCAACTAGACTTTTAAATTAGTGCGTAGAAATTGTTTATTTTTTTCAGCTATACTTTTAAATTTAGTAGAAAATATATTTTGCATATGGAGGAAATTAATAATAATTAATTATCCTGCACTTAAATAGTACACTGGTAATCTTGACAATAAACTCTAAAATATAATTAAATATTCAGAGTTATACACCAAAACACAACCTGAATAAATAAATAGTTTAATCTAATTTTTGGTGGCACAAGTTTAAGGCATCAAACAAATCTACATTATTTTAGGTGGGAAAGCTCCCTTTTAGTATAGAGTCAGTTACGTGTTTCGATAGATTTATGGCGATTTATAATTATCAAATTTATTAATATATAAAATTAGTAAAAATTATATATAAGAGGGTCCACTTATTTATAATTGCAAAATTTTATAATACATATAATTGATAAGAAGACTTTATTTATTACACATCAAGTTACTATTAATACTTATCTAAAGTAATCAAATAAAATATATAAACATTCATAATATATATTATTTTTCTTCAAGATATAAAATCAACAAATTTTATTTATAAACATTCATTTATGTTTGGAAAACAATAAATTTTATAATTAGTAGTAATAATTAAATAGTTTATAATTTTAATAATTATGTTTAAGACTAATTTATCATATTAATATTAAATTCTAAAATGTTATAAATTAATTATAAAAAATCAATCTTATATCGTAAAATGGAAGAAGTAATAGATTGATATTTTGATTACATTGTTCTTCACATGTATGTTTAAAAATATCGGTAATTAGAGAGAAAAACAAGACATGGCGTGAATCTAAAAATGGTGTGGTATGAAATATGGGTTGAAAAATGGTTAACCGGTTAACTAACTATATTTGTTTTAAAAAATATGGGTCCAAACTTTAACCAACCTGAATAAATAAAAATGATTAACCAACCCAATTGGTTCCACTTAATATGGTTTGACCCAACAGTTAACTAACTATATTACCAGGTCTAGTTACAGAATTATGTAACTGTTTCCGATTGTTTCTCTCAGCTGTGATGTGATGACCCAAAATAGGTATACATCACCTATTCTGAATCGCCAAAAATATGGTACAGAATACAAATACAATCTTTAATAAACAACAAGAGCTGTGAGTTTTAATACAAATATTGTCTTCTAGACAATATCCACTCTCAGAATAAGTCCTCATTATATTTATTATCACACTATTTTATAGAATAGTGAAGACTACTAAGACACCATCTCGGACCATCACTCCGTTCCCCGAATAGTCCCGGCTACGTTCTCATTTCCTGAAGAGAACAGTGAAAGAAATGGTGAGCTCAACTAGCCTAGTAAGAAATATTATGATTAAGATAATGCAGAATAAATTATCATTAGTCTTCAACAATGTTAAACTGATAAAATATAATAGACATCAAGTTTAACTGCAGCGGAACAAACAATCCATTAAAAGAGTCAAATAGAGAATAAAATCTACTATCTTTTATGATTTAAATGGTTTTTCATCATTTTTATCACGGGGACTCAAATTTTTAATAAATAATCCACATCATCCTCAAGACTAGACCAAGGATATTCATTAAGATCACAACCACAAATTATCCATGTATTTCACGGGCCAAGGATATTTGTGTATTCATCAATGGTTATGATCATGCCAACAACCGTCCATCAACGCACTACGGTCAACGATAAGACTTTTACCACATCATTTGTAACATTACTATCCACGACATACACCGAATAATCCTCGGTCATAATCATACCAAGTCCATCTACGCACTACAAGCCACAAAATGACTTTTCAAACAAAATATAAACATGAGGATGATGATAATGATATAAGAATTCAATAAAACAAGTTCAAGAATTAATTTATTCAGAACTAATAAGTCCAAATTGTCAACATGATACTTTTTCAGAGTAAAATTCAAGAATGCTCGTAAGAATATTTTCATGAAAAGATACTCGGATGAAGCCTTGAAATATCAAGGATATTCCATTAATTTCATGGAGTATATAAGTCAAAACTTTAACCAACTAAGTATAATAAAGAATGGAATAACAAAAGAAATCACCACGCATGCGATATTGCGATGTATTGTTATTCCAATGAATAATAAATAATCTAAACTAGGTCGGTAAATTACATGACCGACGGGATGTTCCAATGTAATAATAAAGATGGAACCAGTACGCATGAATATTCCAACAAAATAATAAAGATTTTAACCAGTCCCAAATAAAATGCATGACAAGATATTCTAACACAATAATAAAGAATGGAATAACAGAAGTTCTCTTCATGAATACAAAAGAAATAATACCCCTTACCGTAAAAGAAAAGTATTCCGATTGGTAGGGCGAGGATATTCTTGAAGAAAACTTGCACTACATTCAAAGCTTCTTAAAACTCTAAAGAAATACGCTCAAGATTATAGAATTCTCTGAATTTCTGGTGTGATTTCAATTCTAACTAAGCATCCTATTTATAGGAAAAATGGAAAGGGCACTGTGTAAGAAAATTCACGGACGCAACAATGTTTGAAATTCGCGGCTGAAATCATACGCTAAATTGTCAATTAAAACTACATTTTAATATATATATATATATAATATAACACATGCTATATTAGAAAAATCCAACAACCCGTGAATCATTTTTCAAGGTGCTGGCCAATGGGAAAAAAACTAACACATGCAAATCTTGGACTTTAATCAATTTGGAAGCATACTAAGTCACAAGTTATTAATATAATGGATGATTTGAAAAGTTTGGCAATTAAGTTCAAGCTTGAAAAGAAACTTTGCATCCTGCCAATTTACTTCATCTTCCAGGACCACTAGCACCCACCCACCCACCCACCCACTTGTTATATATATATATACTTTATAACATCCTTCCAATTATTCTGAAAAATGAATAAATGGGGGTCCATAAATACGCCAATATTTATGACAAATACTTCATAAAATTTCCTCAATATTTTTAACAACATTTATCATTATTATTATAATTCACAATATTAATCGACCAGGAAAGAGGGGGCTTTCCAGTAAGGATTTCTCCCTATCGCGCCATGATTAGGTGACCAAACCTCTCCTCGATGTAACTTCTGTACATCGTTAATATTGCAAATAATAATATTAATAACTTTATCGCCTCAATTATTGATTTAATAATATATAAAATATCGACAATAATTGAATCAAATAACGTGAGATACTATGCAACAATTACGGAAGTAATAATTGAACAAAACTGAGTGACTTCTCACGTAAGCATCAATAATCAATACCGTGTGCTACTATGCAACCACGCCAGACATCGTATTTTTTAACACCGGGTGTTTCAACAGCTTAATTCAGTAAAACCTCCGCCGTTATTTTCATAAAATATTTTTATCGTTTTCTCAATCCGACAATAATTCCGTTATGGGGTCCACCAATTATTGTCTTTGTAGATTTAATATTCCTCGTTAAAACGAATATTCCCCGACCAATCGAATATTATATAACAACTTGCGTACTTTGCAAAATTTATAAATATAACCCACAACTATAACATTATAACAAATTTACTCCATAATATTCAAAAATGATATTCATAGAAAATTCATCTTTATTCATAAAAGTTGGGGTCTTACATGTGACAATTTGAATTGCATGCCAAACCCGAGTAGTCATGCATTCTGTATATGGTGTATTTGGTAACCAGACCTTCATACAAAAGTAATCATTTAAGTTTATGTGAGTAACCAAATAGTTATAAAAAAAATTCAGAACAATTACCAAATGTTATATGTATTTGTTAAACTATGATGAAATCAGAAAGTAGTCGTGTGATTTTCTTCCTACTTAATGTAATTAAGAAGAAAAAAATTTAAATATTATTCAATATTGTGTAGCACAATCTCGATTACCTTACACCAATAAAAAGGTACAGTTAATAGTCAAACCTTCATACAAAGGTAACCATTTTTATTTTTGTGGATAACCAAATAGTCATAAAAAAATTCAGAACAATTACCAAGTGTTACATGTATTTGTTTTCTTTATCTTGTTAAACCATGATAGAATCAGAGAGTAATCGTGTGATTTTCACTTACTTAATGTAAGAAGAAAAAAATATAAAATATTATTCAATATTGTGTAACACAATCTCGGTTACCTTACATCAATAAAATGGTGCAGTTGGTAGCCAAACCTTCATACAAAGGTAACTATTTTAGTTTTTGTGGATAACTAAAATGGTTACCTTTTATATATAACCATCTCTTAAACCAGTTACGAATATAAGAATTGACTGATAGTCCTCGGGAGACAAGATTTCATCCATTTCAAAACATTTCCCCATAGCCGGACTCAATTCAACCACATCACCTCTGCCAAGTCCACACAGTAACTCCGCTGTGGAGCCAACTATGCTCTTCACCAAAAACTCAAACACTCCCTTCGAGGAGGTGAGAGACGGCGGTGGCGTGATAGCGAGAAAGGAAGACTTTTCAACGTCCGGCAGCCGGAGTTGGAGGTACTGTTCCGCCCTCGTGTAAGAGGCGACGAGGTTAGGAGAGTCCAAGACGTCGATGGTGATGTGGAACAGTGATTCAGCGGCGGGCTGGACGTCGTCGATCGAGAAGGGATTGCGAGGGCGGTATTCTTGGCGACTCAACAATGAGATGGCGAGGAAGCTTAGAATAATGGCGGTGGTGAAGAGGGGGATTTAGGCGGCGGAGGGTGGTGGCCATGGGAGGGTGGAAGGATGTGGTGCGAAGGGATACATGGGAACTGAGGTGGGGAAGGGTGCAAGGGTCAGGAAGCTACAGTACATGTAAAACTTGGCTTATGTAACGTTTTCATGTGGCCTGTTATTTTTGTTACTTTACGATTTTAACCTTATGTTGCATTTTTTTAAAAATTATTTTGTAGATATACTAATTTTGTGATTATTTTCTAATTATTATATATCAGTATAAAGAACCCATCTTTAAATTGGTAAAAAATCGATATTGAACGTGGAGGGTGGGCTTTCACTAAAGTAAAGACTAGTCAGTCGATTAGCTTTAAAATATTTTTAGAATCGTAAGGTTAGCCCGTCATTAGTGCCACGAGGCCCAAGATTCACGTTATAGTCTACAATTTTTATATATTTATTTATTAAGTGTACAAAAGTCAACAACTTAAATCATTACTAGTTAATAACATTAATTACTGTAATATATATATATATATATATATATATATATATATCATTGATTAATAGTGTCAATTAAGATTAATTAATTAACTTGGAAGCAAAGCAAACGGAACACTTGGGAGGAAAATACGTATGGTACCACATAAAATTTTATTTATTTATTTATGCACAATAATTATTTTTAAACACATTTAGAGGTAAGAAATTATGTTTAAGCGTGTCAATTACAAACTTCACGAATTAATTGTTAATCTCTTTTTAATGGTACTTTGGTGACAAAATTACAAAAAATTGTCTACAAAATAATGTGAATGAACGTCCTTTTATACTCTCATTCTCATTCCTATTTTCATTCTCACTCTCGCTTCAATATTGTAGTAACCAAAGAGATTATAGTTGTTGTAACTAACATCATTTATTTTTCTCTTAGCTAAAAATTAAAAATTAAACCAATAATTTTATAATTAGTGGGCCCAGCTATATATAAAAAGGGAAAAGGGCAAGGTGGTGGGTCAGTTACAGATTTTGCAAAAAACTAACACAAATTGCAAGGCTGGCTTAATTGAGCCAGCAAAACTGCCCAATATTGATTCTCTTTTTATAAAGACTTGATTAATGATCTTATTTTTTTGGATGTTCAGGCACTAATAGTTTTAATTGCCAACAAAGAGTTGGACAAGTGTCAGTACCAGCGTGGACAGGAAGTGATTAGCAAATTTTGTATGTCGATATTCTATTGGTTAATTAATCAATTTATTTAAAAATAAACTTCATACTAACCAGATCCGCTTGGAAAACACGAATTTCTGTACACCCACCGGCCATCATCCAAAATCTAACACGAGGGAAAAAATAAATTAAGTCATGCAATTTTGTATATCTATAGACTAGAGAGAGAGAGTTATTAGGATTTGACGCGTTTTGTGGGATCAAAAATATATAATAAGGCACCAAACAACGCGCTATTCCCCAGAACTTTTTTCCACTCCAACCAGAGAATAATAATAATAATAAAAACCCACATTGAAGAAGAAGAAGAAGTTATGTTGACAAGCTCTGTATTACTCGCACTTATCTTTATATTTGGCCTAATCATTACCAAATTTCTCAATTTCCCCGCCAAGAATAAGTTTGCAGCTTGGTTTCAGTCTTCCTCCCTGCAAAATTCTACTTCAAAATTAATGGTCCAAACACCTCCAAATATTGTTACGGCCACCGCCGCCACCACCACCACCACCACCACCACCACAAGTTGTATAATAATAGCTAATGAACACAGCAAGGTCATGAAGGGTGCAAGTACTAGTAGTTATGAATTCAAGGCTGAATTAAAGAGTGTTTTCGCGACTTTTGACAAGAACGGCGACGGATACATAACGAAGCAAGAGCTAAAAGAGTCCCTGAAAAACATCGGAATCAGGATGAGCGATGATGATGTGAAGGAGATGGTTGAGAGGATTGATTGTAATGGAGATGGGTTGATAGATGTTGATGAGTTTGGTGAATTGTTGGAGTCGATTATGAGCAAAGAGGAAGTGATCAATGGGGAGAGAAATGATATTGAAGATGGGAAAGAGGGATTAGACGGAGGAGGGTACTTGAAGGAGGCTTTTGATGTGTTTGATGGGGATGGAGATGGAGTAATAACTGTGGATGAATTGAGGATGGTTTTGTCTTCTTTAGGGTTTAAGGAAGGGAAGTTGTTGGAGAATTGCAAGGATATGATTGGGAAGGTTGATATGGATGGAGATGGCATGATTAATTTTGAGGAGTTCAAGTTGATGATGAAATCTGGTAAGTAAAAGGCTTCTTCCAGTTTTCCTAAAACTCTCTTTCCCCCCCTCTTTCTCACTCTAGCTAGCTAGCTAGCTAGAATATTGTACAGATCCATAACAAAAGGAATTGTCTGTGATAGTTTAGTTTGTTTTATTAATATTCTCCCTTCAGATCTTCTTCATCTGCTTTGTGTATATATTGAATCAATCTGCTGTGTACGAGTATATATATAACTGCATGTTACTCAATTTCCAGTTAAGGAATTAGTAACTCCATTAGCTCTACTAATTCAATAAAATAAACACATTCTACACTAGGGAAAGAAAAAGTAGGAATTCTATTCCAGATATTATTAACACAAATATGATTTGATTTCGCGATTCAGCTCAAATCGTATGCAAAGGTTGTCCCGCCATGTTTACCCTCCTAACCTACACTATGAAGTTCCAGTTTTTGCAATATCGGTTTTTTGCCTCTGTTCATTAAATTGGGAGAATTTAACGAACTTGAAATATATTTTCACGCTTGCTTTTATGTACAATGTTTTAGCTAATATATAGCACAACTTCTTCAGTTTTACTTCAAATAGCTGAAACAAACAGCCCAGAATCACTTCTTTCATATGAACAAAGAAACCAATAAGCAGCAAGGGAAAGAAAAAG
This sequence comes from Panax quinquefolius, assembly GCA_020205615.1. NCBI lineage: Eukaryota > Viridiplantae > Streptophyta > Magnoliopsida > Apiales > Araliaceae > Panax > Panax quinquefolius. The sequence continues at coordinate 22,330,245 of CM035161.1, forward strand.
AAAACCTGAAACAAATGGGCAAAGTGGAATTCAAATATGTAGGAAATAAAGATAGAAATATAATAATTGGAATGATAGATATCCACAAATTGTATAACATTCTTCTGAGGAAAAAGCCTTGCGACATTGATCGCTTATGAGTGTCAAATTCAACAGCCAGACATGGCATAAATAAGGAAACACGTGTACTTATCAAAGCTTACCCCTTCAGACAAAGGAGATGGCAAGTGGATGGCCGCACACCATACTCCACATCAGAATAATACAAAAAAAATAAACATGTTGCACTAAAAAACATCAGGATGGAAACGCCCTGGAAGGGAGTTGCTTTGCTGAGCCTGCTTGAGGTGCAATGTCAGAGCATAATTGTTGACCTGGTGAACATCAAACATCAAAAGATCAAAAATTCATAATCATACTCCACGATGAATAGAGAAAGTAAACAGCAAATAGTTCATTCCAAGGATGCAAAATATAAAGAACTAGGTGATCATCAGCTGCATAACACGCTGTTATAAATAAAAGGGAATCAACAGATTGATGTTGAGCAATAACATGTTACTGGAAATGCATATCATCTTTTCTACTCATTTTCCTCACTAAACGCGTTAGAATTGATGTAACATGAAACCTATTAGTCCAAAAGCACCATGGAGCAACAAAAGTCCACAGACCGGTAACGAGTAAAATCCTCTTGTGCTTCAGAACCCCATAGTAACAATAAAGAATGTGCTAAACTACTAGCAAGAGTAGAAACTATGGCAATTAAGAAATTGCAGCCGTCCAAATTAGAACTGGTCAATCCAGGGGTATACATGAAGTTAAAATCCGAATGGCTCACCAATAACACCATACCCTTCGTATATACATATAGATACACCAACTTTACATTTCAGCCATCCGTCGATCCTGATAAATTCAATAGAATTCTTTTACCCATACATCATCTTTCTACATGCACAAGTATAAAAGCTTCTCCTTTATGTTCGGCGGAAACTGCATGTTATATCATATTGGATAGATATCTGCATTATGATAAGTTTTGAAGAAAAAAAAATGGATGAGTTGGGCCCATCAAATCAAAAGAGTCTTATTCTTTTGAACATACTGAGATAAAAAAGCCATTGCCAATGCCGAAAATACTAGGCCTACTAAACGCACCAACACAGAGGGAAAATCGCCGAAGATGCACAAGTCTTGGGTTCAGAAATAAATAAAATAAGATTAAACAACAGATTTTCCAAAAAAAAAATCGTCAGTAAAAGATCAAAAATAAATACAGCTTCACTATAACCCCACCTTGGTTTTAGCCTTCTGGCAAAGCAATGCAAAAGCTTAAAGAAGTTGGCATAACCGGCAACAACATCAGTTTAAAAGGAAAAAAAAAATCAAAACAAATAAAAGTTTTTTGATAAATAAACTGTAAAAAATTAATTGAGTCCGTTGCCAAATTGAAATTCTGCAAAAGTACTATACAGCTGCCAAAGCATTTCATAAATTAGCAACAACAGTAATTTCTTTAACTAAAGCCAGTACCTGCTTAAATAAATATCATCAATGAAATCAAAATCAGTAATATTGAATCCAACCTCAAACAAACAAAGTCCCGTCACCACTACTTTGGAGATTTTGTAAGAAACTGCTTCTACTTTATTGAAGAAGCTAAGCAGGCGTTAATATTTTTATTTTCTGTCACTTTTTATATATTACCATAAATTCACCAATTCACCCAAATACTATAGCATGACCACGCACATGCACATATTTCAAAAGCATTTAAAATAGGAAGCTTGACCTCAAGAGTTCTCAGCTGCTCCTGGTACTGGGACACCATCTGCTTTAAGTTATTCAACTCCTGGCTCTTATCCTCAAATTCTTTTTGACGCTCATGTTGAATCGAGACCGCCCTCTTCAAGATAGTGTTCTCCTGAATCAAGGCTTGGAGTTGTTCCTTCAGCATATTGTTTTCCTACACCATGACAAGCCAAAAGTACAGACTCAAACAAAACTTCATAAACAAAAGTAACTCACCATTATATTAATTCCTACTCCAAAACCAGTAAAAAGGGGGGAAGATGAAAAATATAGGGAAAAAGATTTAACAGAAAGGCAACCCAAACATATATGCCATTTGAAATGATTGTTGTCAAAATACAATCTGCATTAAACAGGTTTCAACATAACAGGGAGAACAAATAAGATTTCATGAATAACCACCACCTGCTGCAAGCCCTGAGTTGCCTCCGCAGTTGCACGTGCACATATAGATTTCTCTAAGAACTCAAGTGCCCTTGACGCACGATTTCTAGCATCAGCCATGTTGGAGGCACTCATCATCTCTCTTACAAAAAGCTCCACCCAGTCTGCACCATCCATGGGAAGATTTTGGGGAGCTGATGGATACTCGGACGACGCATCCTCGCCATTCGTTGTCACTGGAACTGCAACATAAACGTGTGAGTATCAATCTTTCTATTAAGACACTGCAAATAGAGCTATATGCTAACTTCCTCCCATCCTAAGAAAAGGAAAGTACTATATTTTCATTGACATTTTCTCCAAATACTAGTGCTTTCTCAAGAACACTTGAATATCGTTTGATGCAATGAATTCTTTTCAAATGAAACTTTAAAGATTATAATTCATTATTGGAAAAGAAAAACATATTAATAAAGATTATGTCGAAATGTCAAAATCTGGCCTATGCAAACCTTGTACATTTGAGGAAAAAATATAGTACCCATTTTCTAGGAAGAGGAACTACAAAATAAACACCATCACAACTTCCCTTCTTCAGTATGACATTATTATGTGTCTAATGAAACACTAAACTGGTATTATGGACGGTGTACAAAATCAATATAATTCATAAGCTATAAATAAAAAATGAGCCAATCCAAAATCCCAAAGCATGTAGAAACCGAGTGTAGATAACAAAAGCTTTCTAGTTAAATGGAATATGTTAATAAGCAGGAGCTTTCAATTGATCTTCTCCCAAGGCTAACACTCTAGACCCAAACAATAAAGTAAATAATTGACATGGTTAGAACTTTTTTGCTGAAAACCAACATGTACTGAGATTATTCCATTTAGAACACAATGCATTGCAGAGACCTTTAGATGCTGAAACATTTTGTGGGGATTATAATAATATTTAAGAAAGAAAACACACAAATTTCAGGCAGCATTAGGCATAATCTACAGCTCTACATCCCTCACTGCCAAATATCATGGTCATTTGTTGCACAAACTGCACTATAGTTTGCGCACAGTAATGCACAGTCCAACATCTGTCTACTCAACAATGTTATTGTTTACCAGAAGTAAACTTGTACATATAAAAATTGTATTGGCAAGAATATTTAATAACAAGAGTCGTTGACTCCTTGAACACATGCATCCTCCACAAGTAGATGATCTACCCTTGAACCAGACCTAAGAGTAACTTAAGCAAACAGATGAAAAACTGACACTTGGCATAAAAAAAATTTGACACGTGTTCATCATTATCGATCCCCTCCTTTAGCTACCTTCTTCTGTAGTCTCTTTGTCCAGCTTCCAATTTTCACCACAACCAGCAACCAGTTAAAGTACACCACAACCATCTCCTGAACTCCTCAGAGACACATTTTTAATTGTTATATGGGTTTCAATTGCAATTGTATATTAGACGCAATTTTACCAGAGGTTTCTAATCTACCTTCCTGTTGAAGCATTTAGTCAGGTGTGGGGCGGATGATTTTAAAACATGCTCCCCATTCACTAGATAGAGAGGACTTAGTGATATGCTGCCAAACTCATCCAATTCCAATAGCTCGTATCGAAACGATATTGCTGAAAGGTATCGTGGAAAGAGTAGGAATAGCAGGTACTATTTATGATGTCCCTGGTATTGTAGCCAGAGACAGTCAACAAACCTTAGCTATTCGTTGGATCTTGAAGCAACTTTCAAACAACGTTTAAGCAGCATAATTCCAAGTCCGAACCATTTTTATCCTCATATACTCCTTCCGCTACACTTTAGTGTCATAATTAACTAGCTTTCCGAAAGGGAAAATGCTAACGGATGTCAAATAAGATAATGTAAAATTTGATCAGAAGTATGATTAACTACAATCAAATATACAAGTTCTGCAAAATCATTAAAACCACAATATATCAAAGTACATTAATGCTTAAGATATAAAGTGGAAAACTTTAGAACATCTATGAAATTTCTTCTTCTAGTCAGGCAATTTTTTACTATGTATTCATTCACATATAAATGCACAGAATAATTTATATAACCCTTCTAGAGAGAGCAAATATGGGGAAAATTAAGTGCAATATATCAAAACATCAACTCCGACATTCAAAAAATACATATTCTTAGAAAGAAGGAAAAACAAAAAAGAAGAAACAAACACCGAACACACAGGAAATATATATATATATATATATATATATATACATATATATATATATATATATATATATATATATATACACACGTGTGTGTATATATATCTTTTTTTCAAGTTAACAGCACCTGGAGTTTGTATTAGGACATTTGCTTCCTGTGCAGCATCAGATTTTCCAACAGCAGAGCCCAAGTTCTCAGCAGAACCCAAACGAAGCTCAGTCAGACTTCTGATAGCTGAATCCAAATCATCACCACATTTTTCAAGCGCTTTCTCAAGAAGCTACAAGTAAAAGAACTCTCATGGTTAGTAGCACATTGTATTCTGCTCAAGCAAATATGCAAGTAATTAGCACAAGTTCCGAGAGGAAAAAGATGCAGAGTGGTGTCACTTGTGTCTCTACAAGAACTGTCTTCACTACTGGCTTGAAGTCTTCCGAGGAAAGACGGCACGACTAAAAAGAAAAAGTTTGTGCGAATATTAGATAAAAGATTTTCGCGAGACACCCCACGAATCTCAAGAATCATGTGGCCCTTGAACTTAAAAACCCTATTGCATTTCGGCACTGGGGCAAAAAAAAAATTGCTTCCCAAGTACTTATTCCTTCTTTGTAAGACACTACACACTGTTACTTCAGCTTTCTAATCTGAGACCTCTTCCGTTAACTCCCAATGGTTAATAATTCTTGTCACTACAACGTTTGGAATTTTTTTATTTTTAAGAACCACTTTAGAATAATTTCTCTATACTAGTGCACAAAGTTTAATATACTATAATATCTTAACCCATTACTTTTATTAATATTTGTGCATCTTCAATTTTCTAAGTAGCTCAGTTTGTGTAAAAATAGAAACAAATTCAACAAATAAGAGTCTAAGAAACTAGGAGTACAAAGAAACTGGCGAATTATCTCTACCAACAACCTCTTGTTAAAGTAGTGATTGCAAGAATCAGTTAACATTCTAACTTGAAAGCTAAACACAAATTCAATAATTTATATTTTTGGTTCTTATGTGACTTTATTCTCATTCCCCACAAACATGCCTTTTCCACGCCAAATTCACGTGTACAAGTAATTACACGTGACTTGGTCCAAGAGGGATTTTACAAAAAGAAGAAGAAGTGCAATTAATTACTAATGATCATAGTAATTGTGTAGAGAAGGTCCATCTTGGATTGGAGTTTAGTAAACGAGGACAAACGCACATAAGGACTAAAAAAAAGTCACGGTTAAATACGTTATTCAGCAAAGTTTCTCATTATCGTAAGTATTGTGCACTAATTGAATCATCAAACTCATCTAAATCCACATCTCACATGTTGACTCAAAAATTTTAGCAAACTCATTGTGTCATCAAAAAAATAGAGCAAACTGAGATTTATGATTTGATTTGGATTATTGCTGATTGTTCTAGCATTAATCTCTAGCTACATAATTATTGCTTGTTACAATCATCAATCTCAAATTTAAAATCAACATTTTGCGTTTTTTTTATCGTTCCAAATCAATACACTCACAGTTGAAATTACAGCCCTAAGTGTAGATTAACACAATGTATTACTACACTATTACTCAGAACTATACAGCTAATTGTGTGCTTAGTTCTTTATTCAAACTAATTTACCCTACCAAAAAAATATAAACCATGTGCTAGATAAATATTTGAAAGATCTAGATACCTTGAAGATTCAAGGTTTTTTTGGCTGGTGTGAAGTCATCAAATAGTGGGTTAGTGGATAGGGAAGTCATGAAATGATGGATAGAGTAGTTATTGTTTGTTTGGTCTCTACAAAATAACAAGCTCTCTTGGTATTTGTCGGACTAGTATAATTGATTATTGAGAGCTTATATAGTGTGAGTTATCTTTGTCTGCGGACGTTAAGAAATACGGTGGATTGACATCAAAACATCATGTGGCCATTAATCTGCGGAGATAGACATAAATTTATCTTTTGTGGTTCTTTACATCAATCTCATAGAGTTGGTACCTTGTAATGACTGTTGCCAAACTATCAAGAGAACTCATAATCTCTTATAGTAAAAAATATTAATACCAACTTTGATAATTTCAAAAAGTCTAGCCAAGCTTTATCTAAATAATACTTCACGCCCTTCTTTGGGCAAAAGTTTATAACAGAATTCTTATTCTCATGCACACGACATTGGTGCCCTCTAAAGCATTTAACCATTAAGAGATAATAATACAACAAAATTCTCCAAAATTCAACTACCAAGACCAAGTTCAGGATGAAAGTCAAATTAAGTCTATATGTAATTTAAAAATAGCAAAAGTTCAGACTCCCGTAAGAAATTCATCCTACAAAAGGAAATATAATTAAAAGTAATCCTCAACAAAAGAATTATAATCCCATCACATTATTCCTCGAACAATCTAATTACACCAAGTAATGGCATAAAGGATCATGAAACAATATAAACAATTGCAACAACCAACGTAAAAATAAAATAAGAAGAAAACCTGTTTCTCCATATCAGGAAAGAGAGCAGCAAGATGATCCAAACGTGACGAGGATGAATATGACGACAAATTAAACGGATACTGGAAAGAAGAAGAAAACAGAGAGGCGGTATTGATATTGGTTCTGGGCGGTGAGAAACGAACAGGGGAAGTAGAAGAACAACGAATCCTCTTGGAAACAGGTGGCGATGATGATGATGGGGTATTATCTTCGAAAAAATTTGATCTTTTCCCGCACACTATGGCAGACATGTTGAGTTTTCTCTCTCCTCTACCTACTTTTTCTCAGCGATCGATTCGCTTCCTCCTCCCCTTTATCTCTCATGCAGCGATCGATCGATTCATCTATTTTCAACCATATATCTATCTAATCCCAAACAATTCCAGAACGAAATCTAATCTCTGTCTATATATCTATTTCTATGAGAATCATCCCCCAATTAAATCGATGAAGACATGCGAGTATATGAACACCTAGGTTTTCTTTTCTTAACTTTCTATTTCAATCCTTTGAGAACAGAAAACCTAGGGGGGGGGGGGGGGTTTATCTCTCTGTTTCTGTATAGCAATCCATTGAATCTTTCCTTCTCTCTCTCGTGCTGTTGTCGTCTTCAATTCATATCCGTGAAGTTATCGCTGCGATCAACTGAATGGGCTTTGTATTTGATATTTTGAAGGACCAATCGGAAACCAAAGTATATTTGTAGTTTAAGGAATGTGAAACGTGTTATGATATGATTGGGTTGTTACGTAACAAAGAATACGGTTTACGTCGCAATTTTATAGTGGTTGAACAGTAGGTGGGCGGCGCCATGTACTTTTATTATCTTATCTATTGGGCCAAAAGGTAAATGGGCTTCGGTTGGTGTCTAATCTGCTAGGGGATGGGCTGCATATCCTACCACTTAAACAGGCTGGTTAGTCCACACTCTTTTTTTCTTTTGGCAATGCTAAAAAATATTGTATATAAATAAAGATTGTTGTTGTGAATGGTAATAAATTTATATCGAAATATAATTTGGAAATTTATTCATATATAAAATTAATAAAAATTATAAGAGAATCTCATTTATTATACATTTTTTTTAAAAAATTATTACTAATATTTATCCATGAAATTAACAATTAAAAAATTAAAAATGTCTCGTGTTTGGTAAATAAATAAAAAGAGTGAGGGAAATAAAGAGGAGGTGTGAAACCAGAAAATAAATTAAAACTGGATTCTATAAATATAAAACATTCTGTAAAAACACTCCTCTCTTCTCCCCCACCCCTTCTACCAAACAGAGCATAATTTATTGAGTTAACTCACTGATGTTTCTGTATCAAACTCAGCTTTTGACTTTTTAACTCATGAGTCACGGAGGAAGTTGGTCAAAAAGACGGAGGTGCATCTCAAGTCTCAACATCTAACACTACATATTCTAGGGGACATTTTGCCACTTGCCTAATTGCATCGATGGGATCTCAATCTCATACCTAATATCATAAGACATACTTTCTCCCATTCAGATTATTTCGATTTTTAAAAGTTGATTTAATAGATTGATATTAATATTTGTAATTTTAATTAATATAATAATAAATATTTTAAAATATCTATTATATATTATTAATTGTAAATTTTATTGTTGCGTAATTTTTATTGAATCGTCTTAATTTTGAATTTAAAAATATAATTAAATAATTTAAAATGAAAGAAATACTATACATAAATAATTTTAATTAAGCAGGGCAATGATATTTGACTTGACCCCAATGTTCCTCCAGTCTATACAACAACTCTCGTAGACACACACAAAGCCTCTAAATAGGAGGATCCACAATTCCACATATATTCTAAATGAGGGCACAGGCCATAGGGTATACCAAGTCCTTTCAAACAAAGAAGAGACATATGCCAATTGTCAGGTGATTTTTCTATTTATTATATTGATCGTTCTTAAAATTAATATAATTATAATAATATCCATATCACAATTTTTTTTTTCTTTATTTTGTTTGACATAAAAAGTTGATGCTTGAATGACCTCTCACCAAGCCTTTGATTTTTATTTTTATTTACCTCTTTTTATATTGGGAGAACCGGTAGTAATCACTATATTTTGAGTTTTTATTTCATAAAATCACCATTCTAGTTGAAGGGCATTCCACAATAACTTTAATAATAATAATACAAAAAATGTCAACGTATCTAAAAAAAACGATTAAAATTTATTAATAGACTTACTTTAGACTCGAACCATAGTATTAAACATCGGTGTCACGGATAGATATATTTTTAGATTTCGTATTAAAAATTTACTTTTTTTATTTTATTATAATATATATTTTATTGTAATAGAGTGCTTAATAGTTAATTCATTTTTCTATTCATTATAAAATCATTTTATTTTGATGATATTGTATAAAGTAAAAAAGTCACTTGCTTAATTATAACAAAAAATAATTATTAATATAAAATTAATTTTAATCAAATTGATTAATACAGTATTAACACGCAATCCGCAAGTCAGGGAAGGGAATTCTCTGTCTATCAACTAGTCAATAACATGGTACTGCTAATTTGATACAAATAAAATAACACATGGTAAATTTCATAAATGTTAAGGGCTTATATAGTTTGACTGGATATATATAAGCAATTTTTATGGTTGCTCTTTTCAAGGAATATGATGGAGTATGTTTATATGAATTTTGATTTTTGTATATAATTTTTTCTTACATAAATATCAAACCCATTAATGTGAAAATATCAGTTGTCGTTTTGTAAATTCCCTTTTAACTGTCGAGTGAGAGAGACGAGAAAGGGGAGAGAGAGAGGGTATTGGCCATTCCCCACAGAAAAGGTGGTGAAAAAGTTGTGTACACACTGTGATGATGGTGATGAGACTGCCTTACAATCTTCCACAGCTGCAACAAACAAACAAGGACAATCTCTTTTTCTCTCTCCTCTATCTGTCTAAAAAAACATGGTGAATCTCTTCTTGTTCTCACCTCTGTTTTTTTTCCCAGGAGCATTAATTAATTAATGACAGCCCATGAATGAAAAGGCCGAGACAGTGAAGAGTTTGGTATTGTAAAATACCTTTCTTAAATTAAAACTGAAAAAAAGGGCTGATCGAGGGCAGATATGGAGAACAAGTGTGGGTGCTGGGCAGTTTTGGGGCGTAGTGTGAGAGGTGCCAACTGCAAATCCTCTGATTCCAGAAATTCACCCAACTCTATCCCTCGAACTAGTCTTGTTTATGATGCAGGTATAAACATTAAAGTTCAATCTGCAATTTTATTTATTTTCAATTTTCTTTTTCTGGGTTTTGTTAATTTTTGTGTCTAGATTGATTTATATAAGTAGTGGAATGTTTATTTTCAACTGGTTTAGTATTATTTCTGGATTTTTTTTTGTGTGTAAGAACTGGTTGATTCAGTTTTAACTTCTTCTTGAAAAATTGATTGTTTTCACACTGTCTTGTATGTATTTCTTAAAAAGTCTAGTTTTATGTATATTTCTATATTTGTTTCTTACCCTTGTCTTTATTATATGAAGAATCAAAAATTTGGCTCTCTTTTTATTTGTCCTCTCTACCTTATACCCCATTGATTTCATGTTTCAAACAATACAATGAGGACTTTGTAAACTTGAAAGTTGATTAGCCCTCAGTTTTCCTTTTGCTTGGCAATTGCAAATGAGTTGTTCAATTTTGATTCTATATTTCTTGAATCTAACCAAAAAAAGAAAAACTCAAAAAATTTATATATCATTGCATCATTTTGTTGTTACTTGTTCGTATTCTTAGCAAGGTCGGTGATAAAATTACAGATATATATGATTCCAAATCACTTCATGTTTCTATTTTCCTTCTTTGGGCTAAAGGATCTCATAACACGGCTACCCCAAAATCAAAATTATATAGTTCCAAGAATTTTTTTAGTTATGTTCACCATGAAAGTTAACATTGAGCTATTGCATGTGACTACTGGAATATCTTAAAAGAGTTTTGTTAAGGACGATATTTAGCTATCAAGATTCCATAAATGCAGTTACAGAGACACGATACCTAAATGCCAGCACTCGGGAGATGTGTGATCCAAATGAAGCTCAAAACTCCTTGGATAAACCCGAATCAGATTTTCCACAAGCATCAGAAAATAAAGCACCACACCAGCTGCTTCAGTTTACTTTTCAGGAGCTAAAATCAGCAACCAGAAATTTCAGACAAGATAGTATTCTTGGGGAGGGTGGTTTTGGGTATGTCTTCAAGGGATGGATAGAAGAAAATGGCACTGCACTGGCCAAACCAGGTTCTGGGATTACTGTTGCTGTCAAGAGTTTAAAGCCCAATGGTCTTCAAGGCCATAGAGAATGGGTGGTTAGTAGATTATCTGCTCGTGGTTAGTAGGTTAATGTCAAAAAAGAAAGTCATTGTGATTTCAGAATGGTATATTTAACATTATGAGACATTGCTTTGTGCAGGCAGAAGTAGACTTCCTTGGACAGCTTTATCATCCTAATCTTGTTAAGCTAGTTGGATACTGTATTGAAGATGATCAGAGACTGCTTGTTTATGAATTCATGACGCGCGGGAGTCTTGAAAACCATCTTTTTAGAAGTGAGTGGTCACACTGTTTGCATTATTTCTGCCATCATTGTGTATCTTTTATGCATAGATGCAAATGGGTACTTGGGTATTATTATTCACCTGCGCCTTTACATCATAATTCCTCCTTGTGTAAACTTGATTTTCATGATATCAAAATTTAAAATTTCTCTCTGTGGTTCAAATTTGAAAAGAAAAGGCTTTCTTATGAACACTCTTAAGGTTTCCAGGCTCCCTCTTCAATTGCAGATGCATCAAATATGGTAAGTGTCTCTCATATTTGGATAATGTGTTTAATATTACTATTTCTTAAGCTCTAATAGGATCAAGTGGTAGTGTTATACAATGTTAGGTTGATCTGAAAGTGTAAGAAAGATTGTAATTTGTTTCTCGAATCACTGGTATCATTTGATATTGCTTTTCTGTAGTTTTCATTGACCATGTTTCTATTAGAACAATAGGAAATCCTATTATTAAACTGATAATGACACTCGTTAAATTCTTGAAGGAACCATACCTCTTCCCTGGTCCAACAGGATTAAAATTGCACTTGGCGCAGCCAAAGGCTTAGCCTTTCTCCATGGAGGCTCTGAACCTGTCATTTACAGAGACTTTAAGACATCAAATATCTTACTTGACACGGTATGTTGTTAACGGGTGAACTATAGATAATGATGCTTTTTCAATAATTCAAGCCATTAATAATGACTGTTCTTATTTAGGAATATAATGCAAAGCTTTCAGACTTCGGTCTAGCAAAAGCAGGTCCTCAAGGGGATAAAACTCATGTTTCTACCAGGGTTGTTGGAACGTATGGCTATGCTGCTCCGGAATATGTACTGACAGGTTGGTGATAATATTTATTTAGCTGCTTTGAGCTATTTGAAATCTTTTCTTAGATGATTTAATACCCTTTCCATCTGATATTCAATCTATCTTCAAAATTCCTTGCCTTAAAGTAATACTTTCAAATAATGCAGGCATTTGACAACCGATTTAAGAAATACTAGCTAGAACATATGCAAGACATTTTATAAATGCCTTTTTTATCCAATAACAAGAAAACACACTTAACTTGCCAAGTGCCACATTTGTTTATTTTTCATCTCATGTATTTCGTGAGTATGAAATCTGACATGCTCAAAATGTGGCTACTTTTGTCAGGACATTTGACTTCTAAGAGTGATGTTTTTAGCTTTGGGGTTGTGTTGTTGGAGATATTAACTGGTAGGAGGTCGATGGACAAGAAGCGCCCAAATGGAGAACAAAATCTTGTTGCATGGGCTCGGCCATATCTAGCTGACAAGCGAAAGGTTTATCAACTAGTAGATCGTCGCTTGGAATTAAATTACTCCCTTAAAGGGGTGCAGAGAGTCTCTCAGCTAGCTTACAACTGCTTAAGCAGGGATCCAAAATCCCGACCTTCCATGGATGAAGTTGTGAAGGTTCTCACTCCATTGCAAAATCTTAATGACCTTGCAATATTGTCTTATCACTCTCGATTATCTCAAAAAAGGAGGCGTAAGAAGAAACCAGACGGATCAGCTCACCAACTTACCTGTAACCAATCCAAGAACATTAGAAATTCTCCTTTGAATTCGGGTAAGCAACATTCAAGATGAGAGGACACTGAATTCCACTCTCTTGGTTCAATCTTCGGTGGAAAACAAAGGATAGGACGCGGGCTGCATCCTTAAGATAGAATTGGGGTCTAACCCTTGATCTGAAAAGCTTTTGTATTTTCCTGTTTTGTAATTGGATGAGACCTTTCAATTCATAATTGTTAGTTGCAGCTTCCTGAATGGCCAATTTCTTGGAAGATTTGGATATTGCAGCTTTTGTTTTTTTGTAATTTGAGTTGTGGAAAAAATGCATGCATACTAATTCCTTCTAATATTATTGAGGGGATAATGTACAAACTCATAAATCTCATTTGGTGAGATCGAGATGGGAGATAACAGAGAAGAGGATACAAAACATTGAATAATTGGAGCTCATATATATATATATGGTCTATACAGTAATTATTTGTGAAAAATTTAATCATAGAATCTAGAGTTGCTTTATCTTATTCTAAGAATAAGTTCTGGAGCAGTTAACAGTAAAGTTAGCTAAACCGTAAACCCTAACCGTATCCTATATGAATCCAGTTGAAGGGAAGAGGATACCAATTTCACCCTAGTAAATTTATATAATATTTTATTACATTTATTATAAAAAAATATCGTAGTGTATTGATAAATTTTATAGCTTTTTATTGCATTAATTAATGAAATATTTTCTATAATCAATGCAATAAAAAATTATAAGTACGGTAAAATTGGTTTCAACTTATATTGAGTAAGAGACCGTTCACACCTTAGGTCTTAGCTAACCATGTAGAAGAGATTCCTGATCATTTAATAAATATTAAAGTTTGGTCAGGACACACATAAACATGTATAATTGTTTGGTCTGGGAGGTATCCTACACCTACAGTTGCAGTGATTCAATTCAGCAGTATGCAATCATACTATTACATCCCTCTTTCAGTAATTTTTTTAATAATAAATTTTAGCCTTAAAGTTTATTTTTGAAAGGAATCATCTAAAAAGTAAATCCAGAATGTGTACTTAAACAATTTTTTTTAAAAAAATATATATTAAATGAAACTCTCATTTTCAAACAGAAGCAGTGACAAGATGATAAGTAGGTTTCATACCTACGAATCATGTATAAATTAACTGGAATTGTTGCTTATTCCTGTATTTTATAGATACTTTTCATGTATTTTATGTTCTTTTTGTAGATTCTATGCTTGTGTTGGCGACATTTGGTTGGAAATAAATTTGAAAAGGATCGAAAAATTACGATCAGTAGGCAAGTATGTGGCCTTTAAAATTAGTATATCGTCACCCATCTTGGGTCGCCACTTACATGATATATAAATTCAAATACAACTTACTAATATAATCTGTAAGTATGTATAATACGACATAAATCGTGAGTTTGAATACAAATATTGTCTACTAGATATTATACAAACTCAAAAGGAGTCCTCATTACAACTATTATCACACTATTTCACGTAATAGTGAGGACTACTAATGCTATCCTCCTGACCATTACTGCTCCCCGACTTCGTCCCAAATTTATGTTCTCATTTCCTCAAGAGAAACGGTGAAAGAAAAGGTGAGCTCAACTAGCCCAAGAAGAAATATTATGACTAAGATAATGCAGAATAAATTATCATTAGCCTTCAACAGTTGTTAAACCCGATAAAATACAATAGACAACCAAATTAATCTGCAGCGGAATTAAGCAATCCATTAAAAGAGTCAAGTAGAGAGAATAAAGTCTACTATCTTTTAGGTTTTAAAAGGTTTTCATCAATTTTTATCATTGAGACTCACTTAATAAATAAACCACCACATCTAATCATCCCTCGTATCTACTGCGGCCAAGGATTTTCATCAAATTATCAATGGTCACGACTATACCGAATCACCCCCCTGGTCATAATCATACCAACAACTATCCATCAACGCATTCATGTGCCATCGAGGACTTTTGTCACATCATTTATATCAAGTCATGATTATACCGAATGATCCCCTCATTATAATCATACTAAGTTCATCTATGCACGTAAGCCAAAGATAACATAATATAACATGAGGATGATGATGATGACATAATAATTCAATAAAACAAGTTCAAGAATTATTTAATCCATGAATTATTAACGTCCAAATTGTCAACACGATCTCAAGTTTACGTGGAGTAAAATTCAAGAATGATCGAAGAATATTTTCATGAAAAGATATCTGGATGAAACGCAAATATCGAAGGATATTCTACTACTAATTTCATGGAGTATAGAAGTCAAAGTTTTAACCAACCGGGTATAATAAAAATGGAATAACAAAAGAAATCACCATGCATGCAGATTGGATGTACAAGTTATTCCAATGTAGAAAATAATAATCTTAACCAGTCGTGAAATTCACACCGATGGATGTTCCAATGAATAATAAAGATGGAACTGATCCGGTGTAAAACACACGAATAGGATATTCCAATGAATGATAAAGATTTTAACCGGTCCCAGTAAAACACATGACATGGATGTTCCAATGTAATAATAAAATCGGAACCAGTCCTGTAAAACACATGACATGTGATGTTCCAATGTAATAATAAAGAATGTCACCAAGTATAGGTAAATCATGATACACAGAGTTATTCCAATGTAATAATAAATGGAATAACATAAGGATTTCACCAAGTATAGGGTATCTGCACAGTATACAAAGTTATGTATAGGGTATGCCACTTTTACAAAGTTATTCCAATGTAATAATAATGAATGGAATAACGAAGTTCTCTTCAAGAAGAAAGAATAACACCCTTTACCGTAGTAAGAAACCGAATATAGAAGTAGTGAAGTAGCGATAATACTCTTCTTCTTTCTATAATTTTCTCTATATAAACTCTCTATAATTTCTCTCTAGAGTTTCAATGAATTCGTAAGAAAAATAATGAAGGAATGAGCTTATTTATAGAAAAATGGAATGCATAAGAATTAATCCATGAACGGTCCAGGATTGATTTACTTTAATCGACGGTCCATATTTAAAAAAAATCTTTTAAATAAAATATAATATATTCTATTTATATAAAAACATTTTACTATGCAAACACTATGCAATACTATGCAAAATACTATGCAAAACACTATGCAACACTATGCATAATAAAATATAATATATTCTATTTATAGAATAACTTTAATAAAGTATTCTATTTTATATAAAAGATGTTTCGCTTTTATTACGTTAATAATACGAATAAAACAAAACGTCATTATCGCTTATAATAATTCATATTATTAATCGGCAATAATGGAATCAAACCGAGTGACTTCTCACATAAAGCGTCAATAATCAATACCGTAATGCTTTATGCAACCACACGACATCGTATTTTTTACTACCGAAAGTAGTTCAACAAGAACTACAGTAAAACTTCCGCCGTTATTTCAATAAAATATTTTTGTCGCTTTCAATCCGAATAATAATTTGCTAGGGTCCACCAATGATTGAGCCAACATGAATATTCCCCGCTAAACCGAATATTCCCACCAATCGAATATAATATAACCACTGTGATACTTTGCAAAATTTATAAATACTACCCACAACTATAATATTATCTTAAATTCACACCATAATATTAAAAAAAATTATTTCAACAAAATTTAAATCTTTATTGATAAAATCTGGGGTCTCACAGTGCGACCGCGTCAAAATGACCTAGTGAGTAGCGCGGTTGCGCCACATTTCAGTCTCAGAAGTTCTCCTCAGCCATAGCAACGCGGCCTCGCCCAAAGGCTAAGATAAAGGAAAGACTATTGCATTTAGGGTCGAGAGTTGACCAACTTTTTTTATTAACATAGTGCAATTGAGTTAACGTAAATTGGATTTCATATTTTGACTAGAAATTGTAACATAACTTATAAATAGCTGATTTATTCCGTTATTAGGATTTTATTCTATTTTTCATACACAACCCTAGTTTTAGCTTAGTTTTTTTGGAGAAATAAAGCAGTTGTCAAGCAAGAAGGATTCAAGGCAGAAGCTGAGAATAGAAGAAGGATTGCAACACAATTTTTATTCTTTTTTTCCTATATTTTACCTTTGTATTCTGAATGCTTAATCAATTGTGGAATTTGGATTTTGATTCATTGACAATGAACTAATTTCTTATTTAAGGATGCAATGGATCTTATTATGTAGTTGTGATTGACATGTTTCCTTGTTAACTATCGTTGATTATTATCGGATTGTCTATTATGATTTGCGTTTAATTGCTTAATTGTCTTTATGAACTGGAGAGATGCATGGATTATACGTTTGGATTTGACCATAATAGTATGTGATTGTGTTTTCTGCATGGCGATGAAATTCATAAGTTGTGTTTAGGATAGAGATATACCTACACACCGCCTGTAATCTAATAAAGAACTTGGGTTTTAAATCTTTTTTAATTATAAATCACATTTATAGAGATATAGTGGATTAATTAATTAGAGTATTCATATTAATTTTATCACATGTGGATTTAAGTTGACTGGTTTACGGTGCATTGAGAGATGGTCATAGATATTGATGCGTTCTTGGTTAACAATCCAGAATTCTTAGCATAATTTAATAGGAAGTGTGTTGATGTAAGTGAAGCAACAAGTGAAATTGTAATCTTAAGTCTTTAGAATCTGATTTAAATCTTGTGGTAATTAGCTTTAATTTAATTGATTCATTAGTTTCATAAAATTTCACAATCTTGATCATTAGTTTAATAAAGCTGAGTTAATATAGAATTGGTAGTTGATCGTATAAGTTATACTACCTCTATTCCATAATAACTGTCTTTTTAGCTTGATGCACATAAATTAAGAAACTCATTTAATACTATTATTTAAGAATTAAAATTTGTAGGAAATTCAGTCACTACCCCTTTATGAGAAACTAAAAACTATTAATACAAGAGAGAAAATTTCTTTAGACAATGAGAAAAGTTAGGGGTAACATAGGAAAATAAATAATTTATTCTCCTAGAAAGTTGTAAACGACAAATAAATTGGAACAAATTTTTTCTTCTAAAAAGACAGTTATTATGGAATGGAGGTAGTAATCATTTTCTTCACGAGAGAATACTCTTCTTATCATTATATATATTATTTGTGGACTGCGTATACTTGCGTAATTGTTTGTATAGATTTAGGCAAACACGCGACTCCAGGCTACTCTACCAAGGTGATGTTCAAATCTTCAACTAGTTTCATGATCATAAGCATCAACCATAATTCACCTATCGAGACTGCAATGCATAAGGTATTTGAGAAATTGAGTGCCTGCTTTGGTTGATGTTCTTCTTCTTCTGAAAGGCCTTAAAAGGAGAGCCGGTGTGCAATATTGTCTTCTTCTTTGTTTTTTTGATTGAAAGTCTTATTTGAAGAACTAATCAGACAGAAAAGTCTTTAGTACGTCCCCCAAAAACCGCTTTCATATGAATTAATGACAGACAAACATTGAAAATTTTCAAAAATTAAATAGTTGAATATATACAGAATTGTGAGTACTTTGATAATCATCTTCGCAATAATTAAGATTTATTTGAATATATATGAAATACTATTATGAATATTATATCGATACACATGTACATGATATCATATTATGAAGCACTTATATATATATATATATATATATATATATTCAAATTAGAGGGCTAGGTGTATCATCATCTAAACCTATATTAAGTAGAGCTAAATGTACCATATAATTAAATGATCAGGAGAATTATATATGATCATTTTTGAAATTCTATTTTAAACAACTAAATCTGCTTATAAAATGGGTTTAACATATTTATGAAAACACTGAATGTCGATTATATCCTCACAATGTGACAAATTGGAGCATTTTCAATCTCTATATGTTATTATCCTCTGTCAAAACAAAATGTATGTAATTTTTATTTAAGTTAAACCATAGAAATTAGCTATAAAAGCTCAAGATAATTGACACACATATATATATATATATATATATATATATATATATTGATCGAGTGAACAATAAACTACCTAGCTAGCAATGAGACAATTAATTATACCAGCCAAAAATCAAAAACTAATTGGCATTGAGTTTTTGAGATGGAGAGAGAGAGAGAGAGAGAGAGAACGTACCAAGTTGAATGCATGTAACAAAACTTTGTGCTAAAAAAGAGAGAACTTCCCAAAGTTTGGTGAGGTTTAAGAACAGTTAATATATAATTGAAGCAAATGGCAGAGATATATGGCGTACATGCATATAACCTATATATGCATGCTTGCGTGCATGTATTTATATGAAGACTAATTTGCAGGCAGCTACAAGAGTCTAGCTGCATATAAAAAAAAGTTCATGTAAAACTAGCTAGTTGTGGATTAATTGTAGTAGCTAGAATATAAAACAAAAGACAGCTGAGTGATCCTGTCGCCAGAAGATATATGTAGTATATAATTAACTATACATGGAAGTATATATTGAACTCTCTCTCTCTCTACGCGAAATTAAAGTAACAAAAACATGAGATTTGAGGGAGAATTAACTACTACTACTATTACATATATGTTTTAGAGATGAAATGGAGAGCATGCATGAGATTTATATATATATATATATATATATATATATATATATATATTGATCTGAAAGTGATATTGGCGCGGCTCAATCTGAGATCGTCCTTTACCAGAGTAAATTCGTCTTCGGATTGAACCTCACCAACATCGCTTTCTTAACTGGCATGCTTTAGTTTCCCAAATAAGATCGAGTTCCACGTACTAATTAAGGATCAAGTTCGTACTTCGTAAATGCCTGGCACAACTTAAAACCGAAAAGGCCAGAATTCATATATATATATATATATATATATATATATATATATATATATATATATGTATGTATGAGGCATTTCAGTAGGGACAGAGAAGTTATATTTCTGTTGGTGGTTGGGATGATAGTAATATTGAGGTGGGATCTCAAAACCATAATTGACTTATATTCCGTGAATCAAGCATATACTATATCATATATCTCAACAAACTCTATATTTGGTGCTACTACTACAACGTATTGGGAGAGGTATTGAACGGTAACCACAATAGACAAATTAATTAACTCAGGTTATAAGGGTGTTCATTAGAAAATTTTATGGGGGTAATATAAGTCCTAATTTCACACTGAAAAGAGCTTAATTTTGACAAACTCAAACTACAATAACATTAATTTAAGGTTACGCACTCCATGATAACTAGATATTTTTAAAAAAGAAAACATTATATATATATATATATCACAATTTGAGCTAATCCAAAATTTAGTTAATATTCTGAATACGTAGAAATTAAGTGAGGATTAAAGCTAGAGTATCAAAAGGGATGTGAGTTTTTACTTTGGGAAATTTAGAAAAATGAAAAATGATACAGATCTTTAAATCTAGCTGTTAATAGCAACGCACGTACTAGAAGATCGATATTATAGTATAGTACAGACATATAGGAGTATATAGTAGCAGTGATAATGATAGCTCCAAAAGTGTTTGTAACTATATATTAGTTGAGGATGCATGTAGCCATGACATAACCAAGAACACAATTAGCTAGGTTGAAAGGACATGATGTTTAAAGGAGTAAAACAGCATGATAAGCAACAGTTGTGGTCGGTAGCACGCGTTAATTACAAGAAGAAAAAAAATTATGCCGAGAATTTGAAGAAACAATCAAAAATAAATATATGATCAAGGTGATTATAAGGAAATGTAAACAAGAAGATCTATAGAGAGAGAGAGAATAGTGAAGTGGGTAGTGAGGAGACAAGTATTGGGGGTGGGGGTGGGGGTGGGGGTGGGGGTGGGGGTGGAGAGAGGAAGGGAATCATGTATAATGGGTAGGGTTTAATAAATTTGCCTCGGGATAGGAAGTTGAAGAAGGTGATGGGAATGATTTCAATGGGGAGCAAAACTTACTTTAGGGTTTGTCATGCTTAGTTTCTACTCAAATACTACTACTACTTAAATTCAATCAAACCGGCCCATGCGCACCTAGCTACCTCAAATATTCTTATCTATCTCTCTATCGGTACTACTATTATTTTAACTTTCCGTTTTATGTTTGCATAATTAATCATGCAATCGATCAGAAAATAAGATAGTGACATTGGCTTATACGTAGCCAACCCAAATGATGGTTGTACGTACGTAGATGTTGTTGATATAGGTTAATTTAATTTAAAATGGGTAAAAAAATAAATGAGCCAGCTATTCAAAAAAAAATTTAAGGATATATACCTGCAAGGCTAGGGAAACAAAACAAAAACCAAAAAAAAAAAGCTTTGGGAACAGGAAGGCAGAATGTCAGCGAAGAAATGTCTAGATATTAAAAAGAAGTTTCCCAAGTAGTATGAGTACGTAGAAAGTAGTACTAGTAATTAAATTAACTATGGTGTTGTGCGATAAAATTGTGTAATTAAAATTTGAATGGATAATATATTTTAATAAATTAGATTATTTGAGTGAAATAATATTTGAATTTAAAAAACTATTTGATAATAAAAAAGTGTAAAACATCTTAGTGACACTATTTTACCATTTTAACCCTCTGAGTTATTTAAAATTTTTATTTAAATAATCTTAAAATTTGAAATTGAAATAGTACAATATTTATTGAGATTATTTTTGTCCATAAATTATAAATAAACTATTAAGAGACAGCTCTTAATAGTTAAGATTTGAGTTTTTATCTTAACAATTAAAAGATATTAAGATGGTAGGTGAATTAAGAGTCATTCATACACAAATAAACACCACCTCTCTCTCTCTCCCTTTCTTTTTCTTTTACTCCTTGTCCTCTCTCCCAACTAAGTACTACTACTATAACAAAAATAGTGAGGCAAGCACACGCGCATTTTGTTGCAAACTTGTGAACTAAAACACCCAAAGGCAGGCGGGGACATCGGCGAGCCTGCTTTAGGGACACTACCCTTCTTGGGTTTGCTTAATTACCCTTTTAACTAATTCACCCTCCTCGTCCACGACTTCCTTTTTTTAGTTTGGAACTTTTTGGGTTTTTTGGGGCTTTTGAAAGTATGTACAACTTATTTATTTTTAAGGTACTTTATTTAATTTGAAAACGGTAATATTATTTATTTTTAGTACAGTACATTTAAAATATATATAAGTGGTCATAAACGCAAAGGTCTAAAGCACGAAACGAATAAGCCCTTAAACCAATTTAATTTTCACTTCACTTTGCTTTCTTCTTTAATTCATTGCCAGATCCTAGGTCTCTCTCTCTCTCCCTCTTCATTCAAGATCACTAGTAGGAGTGATAAAAAAGATGGTCAAAAGTTAGCTCTCCTTCCATCCTATGGCTTTTCTTAGCATCTCTTATTGCTTCCACTAACACTATATATAGTTTGACCATATATATACTTGGTGTGCTGCTACTACTACTACTACACTATTCCAGGCTCTTAATTAATTAAAGGGGGTGGACAAAGGGACACCCATGTTTTTCTTAGCTACTGGGTCATGTTGGCCTCTCTCTTTCTTTTTGCTTTTTTTTTTCCTTTTGGGTGTGTTGGCTTCTTTTTCTTTCTTTTCTTTTTTTCTCTTTTTTTTAGTATAACATTTTTCGTTTAGCATGGGTTGGTTCATTCTCTTTCTCTCATCAAGAAGAGAGTAAACATACTTTTCTTTTAGGTTCTTTCATTTAAAATATTTGAACAATGACAGACGTAAATTAGCTATATGTTGTTTAAAGCGATAATTAATATCAGTGCAAAGCATTCCTTTTGATAAATAATGTAGTATGTATTTTATTGCATCTAAAAACCCTAACATACAAAAAGAATTTGGACACCTCTCTGCTATTCTCTTACATGTTGCCCTGAAATTAGGGTCAACCAAATACTAGTAGTAAAACACTAGTGGCACAAAATTTGTCCTAAGCTTTTTGTAATGGCGGGTTAAGAGTATTGTTTGTTTGATGCATGGCAATTTGCTAGGAACAAGTCACTTGTCATTTAATTTGTAGAGACAAAGAAAGACAACTCCGCATCTGCGAACTCGAGTTGCTGCCTCTCTCTCTCTCTCTCTCTCTCTCTCTCTCTCATTCATTACATTGTCCATAAATGAAGGCACACTTGCCTCCTAGAAGACCTCAAAAGTGTGCCTCAACACTAAATGCATAATGCCAAGAATAATGCTACACCCACAATCAATTTTACAAACTTTTTACAAACTAGTGAGGTGGTATATTCCACCTCAACATTTTAAAAATTAAAATACCACATCAGAAATTAATAAAGTAAATTTAAAAAATAAACCAAAACAACGATTTGTAAAAAAAAAACTCCATCTCCTCTCTCTTTTTGCGCCTCTCCATCTCGTCTCTCTCTGCCTCACCACTTCTCTGTAGACCCTCTCTCCTTGCCATAAAATTCTCACACTCCGATCAACGCCGCCGCCAATTCGTTGGAATCGTTGAAAAATACGCTGGAACCATGGCTGAGAACGGTGTTGCAAACCCATCTCTGCTAGTGATGCCGTGAGCATGGTGTCTCCATATCATCTGACTCCCTCCCGGTAATTTAAAATCGGTTACTATTTCAAAGATTGAAATTTGTTTTTGTTTTTGTTTTTTATTCAAGTAATTCATATGAGGTTTCAATGTCAATTAATACACTAAAGTGATTGCTTTGTTTCTTTGAATCGGGTGTACCTGTGATGAGTTTTAGGGTTATTGCAGTAGATAATCCTTATTAACTATGTCAATGTGAACTTATGCCTGTAATGTGTTTGTTTAAATGCTTGTGAAGAATTTGCATGACACCATTGGCCATTTTTCGTCTAATATCTGCAAGATGATAAGTAGATTTGTACTGATGAATCAAGTTGGCATTGATATGCTGATGTTTACATTGTAAATGAAATCTGCATGGTTTACTATTTGTTTGTGCACAACAGAGATGAAGTAATTCAATATGAAGCATGCACTATTGTTTGTTTAGAGAAGCCTTAATTATAACAATGAAGCTAATCGAAAGCTCTTATGTACAGTAGTTATCTATCTATCCATTTGATGTAACAAAACAATTCATGCGCCTACTAATTCAGAAAATCTTCCAGTTCAGAATAATGATAAGATGTCATGATGATGAGGTTTTAGTTATTTGCAGATCTCATTTTTAGTCGCTTATTCTCTTAACTTGGCAAGTATATATATATATATATATATATATATAGTTAGTACCGTACAACTCAATACTATTTCATATAACACTTTGTCATATGTGCAGATCCATCCAACACTTTCTTTTTTTTTTAGCTGAATTGACATTCCATAATTTTATAAAAATAGAATAATGCTACAACCACAACCAATTTTACAAACTTTTAATATGAGGTTTCAATGTCATTGAATACTCTAGTGATTGCTTTGTTTGTTGAATTGGGTGTACCTGTGATGAGTTTTAGGGTTATTGCAATAGATAATCTTTATTAACTCTGTCAATGTGAACATATGCCTGTAATGTGTTTGTTTAAATGTTTGTGAAGAATTTGCTTGACGCCGTTGGCCATGACTGAGAACGGTGTTGCAATCCCATCTGATGAGAATGATGCTCCCACTGCAGTATCTGATGCTTCTAATTCTTCTACGTTTGGTAATTCCTCAATGCAACTACTTTAGATAACAGAGACATGTATGCTTTAGATAAGAATACCATTCGTAGTCAAACATGCCAACATTTTGCTATTAAAAACGTATTCATTCTATAGAAACAAAGGAAATTATATATATGATATGATTACAAATCAATTTGGTAGGTAAGCATATAATTTCGTGTGACATAATTTTTAAAGTTTATATGATAAATTTTTTAAATTTTATGGCATTATTTTATGCTTGACTAAGGTGTTGCAATCCCATATGACAAAATTTTTAAAGTTTATATGACAAGATTTTTTAATTTTATTGGATTATTTTATGCTCGACTACAGTGTTGCAATCCCATATGACAATTTTATTCTTAAAGTTTTGTATGCTCGACTTTTGAATGGTTTAAACTTTTGTATTTTTAACTAAATAATTGAATAGTATTTCTAATAGAAACAATCATGTGATTGTCAGACAATGAAGACTACATGTCTTCAAATGAAGAAATTGTCAATGATGAGGAAGAAAATGAACAAAAGTTAGAGATTGAAAAGATTGAAGAAAAGAAGCATGAGATCAACAAGATTTTAGATGCAAATCAAATTGTTTTAGAACCAAAGGTTGGGATGATGTTTAATTCAGAGGAAGAAGTTAGAGCATATTATACGCAATATGCTAAACAAGTAGGTTTTGATGTGTCGAAGAGAACCTCTAAACTTGTACATTATGGGGATTTAAAATATTTCACTATTTCATGTGTTAATCAAGGCAAGGCAATAAGTAAGGCAACTAATGCTCTTAAACCGAGACCAAAAAAAATCTTGGTTGCAAGGCCAAGATTAATGCTTCTTGTTGTCCTGATAGAAAGTTTACATTGACTATTGTTGTGCTTGACCATGTCCATACTTTGAGTCCTAGAAAAGCTAGATATTTTAAATGTCATAAACAGATGGACTCTTATGTGAAAAGAAGGCTTGAGTTAAATGATAAAGCTGGAATTCGTATCAG
Source organism: Panax quinquefolius (assembly GCA_020205615.1). Lineage (NCBI taxonomy): Eukaryota > Viridiplantae > Streptophyta > Magnoliopsida > Apiales > Araliaceae > Panax > Panax quinquefolius. Next base: position 22,355,974 of record CM035161.1, read on the forward strand.
TAAAAATTATAAATCTATTGTTATTGAAGCATGAGGATTTGAGAAGCTTCCATTTGGAGAGAAAGATTGTAGAAATCATGTTAACAAAGCAAGGAGGCTTCAACTTGGGGTGGGAGGTGCTAAAGCACTTCGTGACTATTTTGTTAGAATGCAAGAGAAGGATGACCGGTTTTATTATGTAATGGATGTGGATGATAGCTCTCGATTGAGGAATGTGTTTTGGGCGGATGCAAGAAGTAGAGCCACATGTGAATATTTTGGGGATGTTTTAACATTTGACACAACATACTTAACAAATCTATTTAAAATGCCATTTGCTCCATTTGTAGGAGTAAATCATCATGGTCAATCAATACTTCTTGGGTGTGGTCTAATATCAAATGAGAATGTTGATACTTTTGTTTGGTTGTTTGAATCATGGATGAAGTGTATGTCAGGCTGAGCTCTAAAAATAATTATAACTGATCAAGACCAAGCTATGAAGAGAGCAATTGAAATAGTATTCCCTGAAACTAAACATAGGTTTTGTTTATGACATATAATGAAGAAAATTCCTGAGAAATTTAAAGGATATTCTCAATATGAGGCGATTAAGAGGGATATAGACCGTTGTGTATATGACTCCTTGAGTCGTGATGAATTTGAAGATAGTTGGCAAAGATTACTTAAGGTGCATAATCTTCAAGATAATGAATGGTTGCAATGGTTGTATTATGAACGACATCATTGGATACCAACATATGTGAAAAATACATTTTGGGCGGGAATGTCTACTACACAACGTAGTGAAAGTATGAATGCCTTTTTTGATGGTTATGTGAGGCCGAAGACTACATTAAAGCAACTGCAGCCCCTGCACTCTGCACTCCCTTGTAGAATCCAGTATACCTGCAAGCATATATGCCCCCAAAATATGGTAAACACAATTAACATTAAAAGAAGTTAAAATCGAGTTTCTTAGGCAGATAACTATAAAAGAAGTTACTAGCCCAAGCTGCAGGTACAAATTTAACTTTTTAGATTTATTTTCAATTGCACAGTGTCATCTGAGTCAATGTTCTAGTGATGGATATATGATGCCACATTTCGGCTCTCCTTTATTTCCTGAAAACCAAATGCAGGTATAGTTTACCAAATGCAGGTTTTATTTATCTCCCTTTTGACTAAAATGTTTTTTAATATTCAATTTTTTTACCCTCCTAGTCCCTTGGTTTTTTCATAATTTTTTCTCTTTTGCTTGATATGTAATTTTTTAGATTTATTTCAATTGCACAGTGTTATTCGAGTCAAGGTTCGAGTGGTGGATATATGATGTCATATTTTGGCACTCCTTTATTTGCTAGAGGCCAAATGCAGGTATAATTTATCATTTATAATTTATTCTATAATCAAGTTATGGTAACTAATATTAACTCAATATATTTTGGTACTCCGGAAAGCAATACTATCAATTTTTCCTTAACTTTTATTCAATGTTATACTTGTTAATAGTTTAAAATTTAACCTTTTTTTAATGAATTTTGTATTTATAGGGTCATCCAAATCAATTTTGGGGAAGTGGATGTCAAGTGCCAAATACTGACCAGCTTAGTGTTTATGGAACACAACAACATCATATAACCAACTTGAATCATTTAGATCTGCTACAAGTATTGTTACTACATTGTATATTTAACTATGTCAATTTTATGCACGTTGATTTTTAATAATTTAATACATTTTCTTTTGTTCTTTTTGTAGGCTCAACAACATGGGCATCAATTTAAGGATCAAGATGCTGGCAAGTTCTGTTAAAATTAAGTTCAACTTGATGAAGATGACAAACTTTATGTTTTTTCTTTTTGTGTTAAACACAACATAGTTCTTCATTTGTAATAGATATTATGGTATTATTTGCCCAGGGAAAAGCTTATATATTTTTAAGCACATATGGTGACTTACAACAAAGGTTTTTTTTCCAACATTATTTGAGCTTTACATCTATGGATATCTTTGCTCTTTATTTATGTTATTAAGAGATGAACATGTTTGATCCTCATTATGTTCAAGTTCATTACATAATTTACTTCAACATGAACTAGATATAAATACAACAGAATACAAAGAGGCATACACTGTAATACAACCAAGCCTTTCCTTGAATAGAGGATAACTCATTATCAGATTTGAAAAACAACTAAACTATAAAGCTAAAAATAAGTAGACCAGGAAAAAAGCTCCAATAAATTTGTAGATTGTCGTCCTTGGTATTTTTCAAATTCCAAATGCTGAAAATGTTGCTTTGAACAACGAAATCTTGTAAAAGGCTGATATAGTGTACAATGGAGACAATCTTGAACGCAATAGAGTTGGTTTACAAATTTACGATAAGCAACAAGTCTTGGTACATTCTTGAATATAAGCTAGTTTTTGGTCAAGAATAAAAAAGAAATCACGCCTTAAATACATCATCTCAAGCTGGATTTAATAAGCCAATCAATTCATGCTTTGAGAACCAGTATTCAGCTCAGCAATCTTTTCCCTTCACTTTAAGAGTCTCAACTTACAAAACATCATTTAAGAAAGTTGACAGTAATGTCCCTACATAATTAGAAATAAGAATTGTAATTTTTCCTAAAATTAATCTGCATCCATTTCTTCAAGGGCTACTTTCGTTGCTGCCTTAACTTCTTCTAAAAACTCATCTAGTACCTAGATCATTGAAAGAAACAGAAAATATATTATAAATACATAACAAATTTGCATTTCAAGTCACCTGATAATGAAGAGGGTGTAAAAATAAATAAGTGAAAAGTAAAAGGAATCAACCACATCTCACTTTTACATTATTAATGACAAAATGCTGATCACGGACTCCTAAGGACAACTAAGCACCTAAAAATTGTACAAGATCAAAATGACATTGAGCCCTTTTGGATTCGCTTCTAATTATTCATCTTATTTTTGTGATTGGAGAGAAATCAAAAAAATAGGATTTGCTTATCCAAAATCGTTGAAAGAAAAAATAAGCTAAAAGAATGTTTGGAGCGCGGTACACTTTTGTCCTGTAAATAAGAATCAAATCTGAATTACTTGCTTATCTGGGTAGTACACTTTTGTCCTATTAATAAGAACTAATTCTGACAACGTGACTCAACCACAACTTTTTCATATTTTACCAACACCTGTGTTAGGACCAAATGAGCAAATTGTTTACATTGTAGGCGCATGAATTGTTTTGTTGCATCGAATGGATAGATAGATAACTACTTTACATAAGAGTTTTCGATCAGCTTCATTGTTATAATTAAGGCTTCTCTAAACAATCAATAGTGCAGGCTTCATATTGAATTACTTCATCTCTGTTGTGCACAAACAAATAGTAAACCATGCAATCACTAGAGTATTCATTGACATTGAAACCTCATATTAAAAGTTTGTAAAATTGGTTGTGGCTGTAGCATTATTCTATTTTTATAAAATTATGGAATGTCAATTCAGCTAAAAAAAAAAGAAAGTGTTGGATGGATCTGCACATATGACAAAGTGTTATATGAAATAGTATTGAGTTGTACGGTACTAACTATATATATATATATATATATATATATACTTGGCCAAGTTAAGAGAATAGGCGGCCTAAAAATGAGATCTGCAAATAACTAAAACCTCATCATCATGACATCTTATCATTATTCTGAACTGGAAGATTTTCTGAATTAGTAGGCGCATGAATTGTTTTGTTGCATCAAATGGATAGATAGATAACTACTGTACATAAGAGCTTTCGATTAGCTTCATTGTTATAATTAAGGCTTCTCTAAACAAACAATAGTGCATGCTTCATATTGAATTACTTCATCTCTGTTGTGCACAAACAAATAGTAAACCATGCAGATTTCATTTACAATGTAAACATCAGCATATCAATGCCAACTTGATTCATCAGTACAAATCTACTTATCATCTTGCAGATATTAGACGAAAAATGGCCAACGGTGTCATGCAAATTCTTCACAAGCATTTAAACAAACACATTACAGGCATAAGTTCACATTGACATAGTTAATAAGGATTATCTACTGCAATAACCCTAAAACTCATCACAGGTACACCCAATTCAGCAAACAAAGCAATCACTAGTGTATTAATTGACATTGAAACCTCATATGAATTACTTGAATAAAAAAACAAAAACAAAAAACAAATTTCAATATTGAAATAGTGTAACCGTTTAAATTATCGGGAGGGAGTCAGATGATATGGAGACACCATGCTCACGGCATCACTAGTAGAGATGGGATTGCAACACCGTTCTCAGCCATGGTTCCGGCATATTTTGCAACGATTCCAGCGAATTGGTGGCGGCGTTGGCCGGAGTGTGAGAATTTTATGGCAAGGAGAGAGGGTCTGCAGAGAAGTGGTGAGGCAGAGGGAGACAAGATGGAGAGGCGTAGAAAGGGAGAGGAGATGGAGGGTTTTTTTTTTACAAATCATTGTTTTGGTTTATTTTTTTAATTTACTTTATTAATTTCTGATGTGGTATTTTAATTTTTAAAAAGCTAAGGTGGAGTATGTCACCTCACTAGTTTGTAAAAAATTTATAAAATTGGTTATGGCTGTAGCATTACTCTTACATGCATTTTGTTCCTCGGAAGAAGAGCTAGAACTGATAATCTGAATATGCCCATAATTTTCTTTATCAGTGGAACTCCGACTGATGATTATCATTTCAAAATTTGGTAGCTACGGCAACCATAATCATCTCTCCAATAATCAATTTACCTCTGGTAAATTAAAAGATAACAATTCACAAACATTCCAAAGTTTAATTACTTCCCTTTCAAGTTTAAAAAGATAATACTTGAAGATAATTGATGAGTGAGTTTCATACTTACGAATCGGACATCATTCAACTTAAATTATTGTTAATCTTTGTGATTTTGTGTTGCATTTTATGCATTTGCATTGCTTTCGTAGGTTATGGTATGTTGGAATTGAAATGGGATGCAAGGATGGACTTAACATGAAAAAAGGTTGAATTGGGCAAAAAACAGGTCACGTGCAGTCGCGCCTTAATAGCAAAGAAAGTATGCGCGACAACGCTTCTCTGAAGAAATTGAGATTTTTACAACGCGATAGCGATTCAATAACAAAGGGGCCAGGTGTGGCCGCGCCTGAGCGAGATTTAATTGATTCCTAAGTTAAATTGGATTGGGATTTGATGTTTTTAATTCTTTTAGGACTTGAATTTATATTAATAGGCTATAAATAGATGTTTGATATTCAGTAATGATTATACAATCTTTGTGAACTCTTAAACCCTAGTTTAGATAGTTTAGCGGGAATTAAGTTGAGATTGTTGATTTTTGATTGAGAGTCAACTTACGAAGATTGGAGATTGCATTAATGAACATAGAGAGTCAAGAGATTGGAGCTGCTGAGTTCGGAGATTTTCGACAGAGTTTTTTTTCATCTTCTCCTTACTTCTTTATCTGTACTTGAGATGTTATTTAATTGCACGATGCTAGGTTTCTTAAGTATCATGGTGAACTAAATTCTAATTAAAAAAACAATGGAACCTTTTGCAATGTATTAGTTTTTTTAAATATGATGAACTAAATTCTAATTGTTTGGTTAGCGGTTAATCTAATATCTTTGATGGAATGGAAAGAGAAATGTTAGGAGTTTGAGCTTAACGAATTTATTTTAAGTGTCTTGAATCAAAATAACTGAAATAAATATTTATATCGTTGGGTCATGATATTTCACCTATTGGGTCGAATGGGTTGGGCCAAGTCATTTGGTTAATCTATCGGATTATTTCAGTTGGGCCCGGTCAGTTGGGTCATATTTGTCAAGTCTTCAAAGTCTTGGGCCGAATTATTAAACCGACCCATAATATAATTAAATATCTATTATTTTGACTTGCAATGATGAAGAAAGATAAACGTCGTTGACTGATATCCTACATTGCATTAATGAGGATCGACAATTGGCCAATGGTGGATGTAGGGATGTGATTAACGTGAAAGCTACCTGCGATTGGTAGTGTCGAGAAATTCGGTGTACGTAAAACCGGTCCGCGAGTATATCATGTGTAGAAGGAGGTCTTCAAGCAAAAGGTACACACACGTAACTGATAATTTATTATCTCTCTCAAGGCATTAGATATTTTTATCCTCCATTGTTAACCTTGTGATCGCTTTGTCTCGACTCTCACGCTGAAGTATCCTCGGCTAATTGGCCGGGGTCCAAGATTTTAGTGTTGATTGTGTTTAGTGTGCTGGATCAGAGCTTCTTACGTGATTGGGACGTGGCCGAAGATCTTGGCGTTAACATTGGCGCTAGAAGGAGGGCTGTGTTCTAGTGTCCTTGAGTTTTCAATCACAAAGTTTCATTTATTCTACGTCGGAAAGAATGGTGAGGAGTAGAACTAGTACATAATCGGAGGGACAACCGATGGTCGTAAGTTCATCCTTGCCTCGTGTTTCGATTAAGGATCGTCCAGGTCCTTTCAAAAGTGCTCTTGAGTGCGGCTTCAAGCATGATTCGGGGGTTCTCGTTGAGAGCCCATGGTGGCTCCGAAGGAAGTTGGTTTTTTCACGACAAGGAGAGCGTGATCATGGCCGGAAAGCGAGAAGGCACCCCGCTTAAACTCCAAAGACCGGCGGTCAGATTTACAAAGGCGCCAAGTCGCAAAAGATGGCAGATGAAGCAGATAAAGCTTTGGAGGTTCTCTTGAAGCAGAGCGAGGATATAGCTAAACATGTGCTTCGGATTGCCGAGCTAAAGGACGAGGCGTTCAATTATGTGTAGATCCTTCGGATGGCAGAGCTGGAGCAGGTCATTCGGATTTAGAGCTGGAGCAGATGCTTCGGATGACAAAATTGAAGGACGAGGCGTCCAATTATGTCCAGTCTAAAAGACATAGTAAGCTTAACGATGGACAACCACGAGTTGGAAAGTAATCTATACACTTTGAAGACATGTCTCGAGGCGGACCTCGGGCCTTAGGGGTTCTCGGGGTTATGGCACAAGTAGTTCAAGAGAATGTTTACCAGAGAGTATGGAGAAGACATTCCGTCTTGAGTGTTCTCGTAGCAGCGGAAGGGCTCAACATCGAAGCAGATCAAGAAGCCATACTCTTGAGAGGCCGAAGAATGCATTCTATCCTATCGGTTCTCGGGATTATGGTCGAGGCAGTCGAAGGAGTTGATTCAGAGAGTATACACCTTAGAATACAAATAAGGCATTCTGCCTTGAGTATTTTCACCACAGTGACAAACATTTCCACCGAAATAGAACCAAAAATCACACTCCCAAAAATCCACTGAGGGCACATTGCCCTGTGGGTACTTGTCTTCGGAGAAATCCATCTAAAGTTGCAGGTTAGGATGGAACAGACCGGACCGTTCAGAAGAAGCTTTGAGGAGGTTTATGTCCCAATCAGCAGAAGCAGAGCTCATGGATGTTGTGTGCAGACAGATATTCTTCTTCGGACAATCATTACGTCAGGCTGTCAAGTTCAGATTCAGCACAAAAGATTCATTTTTTCATAATTGATCTTCTTTCTATTGGTCCTAAATTCACAATGGTGTAAGGAGGACGGGGGGTCTCGCTGACCATTCGATGGTAGCCCTTTTGGCAGGTGGTCCTTATGACTTTGTCAGGCCCTTCGTGGTAGGCAAACTTCATCGGTGTAAGGAGGGCGGGGTGGACTTGCTGACCATTCGATGGTAGCCTTTTCGGCAGGAGTATCCTCATGGATTTGATTTACCGCGAGTGGTAAACAAATTTCATAGTCCTTTTAATTTTGCTTTACCGCGAGTGGTAAACAAAAGGCACCAAAGTAAGGAGGTTCTATTTGGGACTCATTGGCCATTCAATGATGACCTTTATTGTCATTACCGGTGTCCTTATGAATTTGTTTTACCGCGAGTGGTAAACAAATTCCATGGTCCTTATAAAATTGTTCTACCGCGAGTAGTAAACAAATGTCCTTATATACTTGTTTTACCCCGAGTGGTAAACAAGATCCCGATGGTGCAAGAAGGATCAACCGAATTCACCTTATGCCTAATCTGTCTCACACTTCGGTAACGATAAGTATGCATTACTTCATTTTGTTCAAGTGTTGAGTTTGGATTATATTATCATTGTTCTTAACTGTTATATAATTTGCTTGATTATTGACTAACAGTTTTGTTAGGTTTGTAATATTCATGTGCGCAATCAAATTGCAAAATAATGCGGAAGCGTGTAAAAATCAGAGTTTAAAAATTTACAAACCATATACCCGGATCACCCTTTATGCATAATTATTAATTAAACGAAAAGATAAAGAATAAAATCATACCCTTGAAGATCGAGCTTCCTCGTGTACAAGTTCACCTCAAATCCTTTCGCGTTCAACTTGAATCCACCGGGTTTGGTTCCTTCCTTTGATCAACGTTAGCCACCCATGTGTTTGGCCTCTAGAGGTGATCCACCAAGGAAGAAGAAAATTCAAGAAGAAGGGGTATTGGCTCAAACCCTAGTTTTTCCTATCTCTATAGAAAGGGTGTACTCTCCCAACGATTGGAATTGTGTCGTATGTTGAAAAAGTCAACAACCTATTACCCATAATAAGACTCCTCTTATTTATAGATGTGGGCAACCCACCTTAACAATTAAGGAATTGAGTTTTATTTAATTAATTAAATTCTTTTAATTAATTAAGCTCCCTAATCTTATTAGGGATAATTAATTAAACTCCTTTAACTAATTTTCCCTCCTAATCCTATTAGGAATAAATGAGAGTACTTATATTAAATTAATTCCTAAACTCTTTTAGAAAATAAAATAATAATAATTGTAATAATATTAATAAGACTCCTCTTATTAATTTATTTTTAATATTTCTAAAATATTAAATAATAAATATTAAGCTATTTAATTTATTCTATCACCATAGATTAAATTAAATATACTTAACATATTATTACGATTATGCCATTAACTTCTTAAATAATTATTCTTCATTTTATGGTGTGACCTTTTAGGTTCTCCATATTAAACCTAGGTTGTGAATAAATCAATTAGAATAATTCTAATCTTATTTAAATAAATAAATTAAACAATTAATTTATTTAAATAAATAATATTTATTCTACAATAGGGATAAGCCTCCCTAACGATCAACGACTTTCCAGATAATATAGATTTCAACATTAATCATTAAAGAACCTTTGAGTAAATAGTTACCGTACAATTCAATCCTTCCACCATACATGTCCCAATTAAATATAAGACATGGAATTACCATCAAGTCTTATTTTATTTAATTATATGTATTTCGATCCTTAAATGCACAACACCAAATAATGCAAATTAGAAACTCCTTTCTAATTTCATTCGCGCATTGCCAAGGACTACTTTGGGTTGTCATTTATCGAATCACATAGACATTTCTCTTCTTTTATTAGAAGTGGTAGATTCTTTATTGATCATACATTATCTCCATGTACAACTTATTATACCCAAGCATACCCTTTGATATACCCTAAGGGTCTTAAGGAATAAGTCAAAGTATAACTCATCATACACAAGATACTATGATGATCTCAAGTCCAAGGATCACTAGATTACTATCACTACAGAATTCCTATTGAAGAGCAAATAAAACTCCATTAGGTATTCCTTAATGAGCCACGTTCGAATGAACTTATTCTCTAATAAGCACCTACATACTTGCTTTAGTCTTGTCTCAACACAAATGATCATGAGATCAATCATCCTCATCCAACGAGCAAGCAAACGTATGTATACCCGATCTATCCGGATTCACTAATCCCCAATTTAGTAATCCAATGATTGGGAACTATTTTAGTTTTAAGCTTTCTAAGAATTTAGATCTCATTAGAATGATCATCATCATTATTCTAAAAGCATTGCTTAAAACTATGGGTTTATCACATATTATAAAACAAAGATCATGTAGATAATTAAAAGCCTTTAATAAATTAATACTTTTTATTAATAAATGAATAAGATTGTTACAAAGTATATGCTTTATCATCAAACATGATTGGCTTGTGTGCATACTACTTTCAATCTCCCACTTGCACTAAAGCCAATCGTCATGGTATCTTATACTCTTCTTCTCTAAGTGACGATTATCCTGCTGTTGGATAAGCTTTAGTTAATGGATATGTAATGTTGTTCTTGAGAGTCCACTATCTCTATAGTGATTTCCCATCTTTCAATGATTCTAATAATCAAATGAAAGTGCCACAACACATGTTTAGATCCAAGATGAGACTTAGGAACTATTCCTAGTTCTGTAATGAACTTTTAATCCAAACAATCAACTTGTAGCTTCATTTATAGCTATTTACTTTGTCTTTATCACTAAACCAGCAACTCTTTGCTGTTTGGAACCTTTCCAATTCACTGCACCACTGTTCAAGGTAACCCTCTACCTTAAAGTGGATTTTTCTGTCGTCTTGGTCTGTCTGAAAAACTTGAGTCTGTTAAGCCCTCTAGTTTTAATTTAAACCCACTATGAATATGATCACATCCATAGTGCCGGTTAAGCACTTTAAGATGTTTTTCACTGACTCATAGTGAACTTCTCCATAATATGACTGATCAACATCAGGTCTCGTACATTTCATTGCATGCATGATTGTCACTCATGCGACCTCTCTTTTCAGGAGTCTGTGGGGACTATTAAGAGAGATACACTCCATAGCTCATCAACATGAGACATCTCTTGGAGTTTGCCATGCTAAACGACTTTAGCATCAAATGAATACACGTTCCTTGGGTTAAGTCGAGCATCCTCTTGAATCTATCTATATAGATTTTATCCCCAATTAAGATATTCTTCCCAAACCATTCATGGAGGAATGTTTGAACAACTTTATCATTCTTGATTGTAGCATTAGTATGTCATTCCTTATCCGTAGTATATCAACATATAGTACTTAGGAATGTCACGACGCTCCCAATCGACCCTTTTGTACACACTAGGTTCATTCTTATTTTTGATAAAATCAAACTCTTTTGATTGCTTCATCAAAACGAATGTTCCATATTTGAGAAACTTGCTTCAATCCATTTCTCTCGAGTGATTACAACACTTACCTCATCGTATGTAATCGGATCATCATCTTCATGATGTGTACCTCATCATCATCATCTATGATGAATCTATACCTCCTGTGTCTTGATACTTATTCCAGTTTTACGATTGGTTGTGAAGGGTACAATAGGTATATCTATAGGTTCCTCTTATTTGATTTATAGTGTTTTGTGGTTCTTGAACTCTTCAAGATCTATTATCCTCCCACTAGCCCTTTTTCAATGATAAACACCTTTATCTTGTAAGGAAGCGTGTTTTTCAACAAACACCTTTTGCTAAGTAGAATTATAGAACATATACCCTAAACTTACTTTAGGATGTCCCACAAATCGACATTACTCACACAAATCTTGTCCCAAAGCTTATCCTTTTGAAACCTTTTCACATAAGTTGGAACCCTTATCTTAACATATACTTAAGATTAGAAATCCTCCCCATCCATAACTTTTATGGAGTCTTGGGGCCGGATTTAGAGGTTACCATTTTCGTAGATATGCAGCCATTTCTAGGACATAACCCTAGAAGGATACTGGAATGTCGGTAAAATCATTATGGACCGTACCATGTTCAACAAGGTATGATTTTTCCTTTCAGATACATCAATCAATTATTATGTATCGAAAGGCGTCCATTATGAGAAAATCATTTGAGATGATCTAGAAACTTATTGCACAAGTATTTATTCCTTGATCTAATCAAAGAATCTTAATACATTGTCAATTTGTTTCACTTCTGAATTGTTTGAACCTTTCAAATAATTCATACTTGTATTTTAGCAAATACACACATTCAACTCTTTGAATGATCATCTCCTTTTCTTATACTAATTTGTTCAATATGCAAAATTATTTTCATGTAAGTCAAGTATACAAAATTTATTAAGTAATATTCCAATTCTATACAAAACATTATTATTATAAATAGAACAACAATTGTTCTTAATTATAATACCAAAGATTTCATTGTCCAACAATAAAATGGAAATAATATTTTTAACAAGAATGGAATACAATAACAACTTATCGACTTAATAGATTTGCCCGTGAAGCATTGCTAAAATATAAGTTTCTATGGTTAATATCAAAGACCTTTTGCTTCATTTCCCACACATAGGATTACTTACCTTGTTTAACTTTCTACTTCTGCTTGGTCCCTTCATAGATCTATATTTATGATAACCAAAGTCGATATCCAATACCCAAGTAGAACCTTGACTTAAAGAAAATTTTATTTTAAATCATGAACAAATTTGTATTTATAACCGAAACTTCACTAAGCTTCTTTGGTTAGCCTCTACAAGATACTTCTCGCAGCTTTCTTTCCAAAGGTCCGGGCTTATTGCGGTGGAAGCAAACTCATTTGCTATCCGTGTCGCTTTTATTCTTATTATCCTTTGTTTATGCCTTTCTATTTACCTTCTTTGAATCGTTCTTCTTTTCGAAGATCCTTTGGCCCCTACCAAGAAGACTTGATCTTTCTTGGTTGGAAAGTGACTCTCAACATTTTTCAATATGTTAAGCAAATCAATGAGGCCGATATCTAGCTTGTTCATATGAAAAATTCACAACAATGTGAAAGGAGTCCGGAGTGAGTGCAGAATCAAATCTTGCTCAACTCTCCATCCATGACAAAAAACCAATTGTCCTAATTGATCAATCATATTGATTATGTTAAGAACTTTTTCTGCATCTTATAGTGCCATTGGCCATTCTAGATCGGAAGAGCTCTTAGATATCTCGATATCCATCAGTCCTACTTTCCTCACCATCAACTACTTGATGTGCGGGGAATATAAGTAAAACATCCATAGTTTCATGCCGTACGCCAAAGCTCGTTACTTTCATGGATCGCGAGCATGATGCATTGAGCCAATGTGCATCATCTTGCCACTTTCTAAAAGTAGCAATCTCTTCCTCGAGGCATTATGCGCAACCATTGCGAGGGATAGGCGTATATGGACATAAGATAGCTTTTCACTATGAGAACTATTCTCAAATTCCTTAACCAATCCGTTTAATTGATTCCGATTAAATAACATCTAATATGTTTAGCGGTGATAGAAATTTTAGACATTGTAAAATTACAGTAAATGAATTTGTAATTAACAACATTTTAACATACATTCTTTTATTAATTACCAAAATAATTTAGGTCTTGTTTTAAATTGGTATCTCCCACTATTTTCTTCAAACTATATTACCCTCATTTATATAGTTCGGCAAAAAATCTAATTAAAGATTTGCTTTAGTGAGAATAAGGATCCCATTTCAAATGTATATAGCCTTGTGGTGACACAACAAACTATATATAAATAAATAGGTAGACAACTTTTGTCAATTACATCAACTATGCAACTCCTTGTATTTTGCCTCTTAGATTATTTTGATCAAGTGGTGGCACATCCAGAATCAAAATTATCCAAGTTAAGTCCAACCTAGCACTCCATATATTCAAAAAAAAAAAATATCATCCTTGTGGTGACACAACAAAACAATATTGTTCAATTTTCTTTATAAGCATCAAATGTGATAAATTAACATCTTAAATACTTAATACTTGCCTTGTGATGACACAACAAACTCATATTAAATATTTAATACTCTATTAATTTTATCATGCTAGAAAGCGACGTTCGATATTCCAAATATCTTTGAACGCTTGGGACTTAATATAAAAATTGAGGGGTTTGTTATTAATTTGTCTCATCTTGTTTAGCGGCATGCATTTATATATATATAAAAAATACGCGTATATTTATGAACATGCGAAGCATGTTTGCATAATATATAATATATATAGTATAAGCATGCACATATAGAATACTATATTCTACCCGGATTGATTATGGACTTTTATTCTAGTTTGGTTCACTAGAGCCACCAAGTGAACCAAAAGGTCAAACCCTAGGGGTGCAAGAAATAATATTTAAATATAACTATTACATTTAATCCCTTGGCTCCATAACAAACGGGTCTTCACGCTCCTTGCTCCTTTGATCTCTAATTTTCTAAAATTAATTCTAACTATTCCTATTACAAAACTATTTAAAATAAATAGAAACCTTGATCGTGATCGAGGGAAATGCATAGGAGGAGATAGAATTTACATTAAGAAAAATTAGAGAATGCGAAATCTTGACCTGTGACGCCCCAAAATAGGTATACATCACCCATTCTCGAGTTGTCAATACATGATACGAAACAACTACAACTTTATTACTACAACAAGAAACTGTGAGTTTAAATACAAATATTATCTTCTGACAATATCTATACTCAAATAAATCCTCATCACATTTATTGATACATTATTTTACAAAAATGGTGAGGACTACTAAACAATCCTTTCTAAAACCTTCATTCCATACCCCGACTGCATACTTTATATTCTCGCCTCCCGAGAAGAATGGAACAAAAAGGAAAAGGGTGAGCTCAACTAGCTCAAGAAAGAATATTATGACTAAGATAATATACAACAAATTATCGTTAGTCTTCAAAGAAGGAAAAATTTAATAGAATCTGATAGACAACAAATTTTAAATCAATATTCGCATGAAGTAATAATTCATTAGAAGAGTTAAGTAGAGAATGCAAACTACTATCTTCTATGTATGAATTTAAAAGTTCATCGTCTATCTTTTATCCCCAGTAACATCAATCCATAAACATCCGGAATCAAATATTCATCTTTTGCACTACTGTGCCAAAGATATTCATCATTGGTCATGTTCATTTAAACACTGCTCATCTTTGCACTACAGCCAAAGATATTAATCGATCGGTCATGTTCATCTCAACACTGCTCATCTTTTTACTACAGCCAAAGATATTCTTCAGAAATCATTCATCTTTGCACTACAAAGCCAAAGATATTCAATAATATCATCATTTAAGACGAGGATGATGAAAATATTTTTAAAGAAACGAATCCAATTGAAACAAAATGACAAGGATTAAGGATTAAGGATTCGTACTTTGTTTTATCCATGTTCAAAATACCTCAAAATAATCATAGTGGTGTAAAATTCAAGAATGATCAAAACATGGATACAATCGTAGCTAGTATCCGAATAGATGTTTTGGACAAAAGAAGAAATTTTATTTTTCTAATGAATAGTGCATTATTATCGTGAATAATGTCAGATATCGTGAATAAAGGTCGATATCGTGAATAGTAACTCACACCAAAAGATAGAAATTCCACAAAAAACATTTTCACGCTTACGAATAGTACTTGTGAATAAGAACTCGTGAATAGTAACTCATGAATAAGTAACTCGTGAATAGTAACTCATGAATAAGTAACCCCGACATGAAAAAGTTCTAAATTTGATAAAAGTTCCAACTAATATTTCAAAGATAATGATATTGAAGAAATAATATCATTACGAAAAAAATAATATCCCTTACCTCAAAGAATTAGTACTTCGGAAGGAAAGGTCGGAAGTGATGCTGAATGAAACTTGTACTGAACAGCAACTCTCAAAGTATCTAAATACTCACAAAATACGCTCAATAATATAGAGAGAGAAAGAGAGAAATCTTTGTTTCTGGTGTGATTTTCAATTCTAACTTAGCCCTCTATTTATAGGAAAATGTTAGCCGTAAAGCGCAGACTTGACTTTCTTTACCGATGGCTTTACTCGCTACTATTGCCACCCACCACATTTGAAATAAAATTCAGCACATTTCTTCACCAACCACAAGTGGGGCCCACTCAATTCTAGAATTTTCCACCAAAATCAATTATAATCCTAATTTCCTAATCACCACCTCTTAAAATTCATAACAAATCATTCGTTCATTTTTAACGGTTCAAAATTTGTGGACATATACTCAACTTATGTATGTATAACATATCCAAAAATTACAACGATCCAACGGTCGGATTAAAAATTATAACTCACGCAATACATCGTAAAAATATCTTCGATTTGATTTTTAATACCTCCATTCCGACAAAATTACTGATAAAACACCTCAACATTAAATCATTCAATTATAACCACATAAAATAAATAAATCCATCGTTTATAAATATTTTCTTATCATATCAATAATTAATTATTCACAAATAATATTACGAGAATCACAATTATGATAATCGGTAGCTCCTGGAAAGAGGGGCTTTCAGATAAGGATTTCTCCTTCTTGGCGCCGCAATTAGGTGACCAAACCTCTCCTCGATGAACTTTCTAGACATTGCCAATAATGCTATCTAATAATATTATTTAAATAATATGAATTATTGATCCGATAATGGAGATAATGTCGCGATGACAATTATTGAACAACAATAATATAAAATATCAACGCAGCAATTATTGAATCAATAAAATAAAATATCGAACATTAATTCATCGTAACAATTATTGAGTAGTGCCTTCTTACGTAAGGATCAATAATTGATGCAATACCGCAATACTGTAATATCTTTTGTTGCGACCACGCCAGACATCGTATTTTAACCATAGGGTATTCCAACAGTCTTAATCTTGAATAACTACTACCAAGTTATTTTTAACCAACTTATATTTGTCGTTTTCTTCATCCAATCGCTTTTCGTTATGGGGCCCACACATGGTCGCTACTGTCAGTCATTTAATATTCACCGACAAATCACGAATATTCCACGACCAAACGAATATTCCCACAACAACAATGAATAATTTATAACCACTTGCTTATTTTGAAATATTTGCGTATTTTACCCTTAACTATCCACATTAATCAAATCAACCCTTACTATTTCAAAATAATAAATAAAGGAAATTCTTTTTATTTAAAAAAATTTCGGTCTTACAACCTCCTCCTTATGAAATTTCGTCCTCGAAATTGGCGTACGATACTGGTGTTTGAAAAGGTGAGGATACCTCGCTTTCATTTCTTTCCAATTCCAGGTCATTTCCTCTATAGCATGATTCCTCCACAAAACTTTAACTTGTGGTATGACCTTTCTTAGCGTAGGACATGCTCCTTCCTATCCAAGATCTTGACAGTACCTCCTCATACGTTAAGTCTTCTTGCTTATCTCGTCCGGTTCTAACTCAATAACGTGGTTCGGTCTTTCACATATTTACTGAAATGCAGATATGTGAAACACATTATGAACACGAGACATACTTTCGAGGTAACGCAAGTCTATAGGCTACATTTCCTACTCGGTCAAGAATTTGAAATGGACCAATAAATCGTGGATTGAGTTTTCCTCTCTTCCCAAATCTTGTAACTCCCTTCCATGGAAAGCAACTCATGCAACAATACATGATCCCCTACATTAAATTCCACGTCCTTTCGATGAAGATCCGCATAACTCTTTTTATCGATCTTGTGCCGCTTTGTATATCGTTGTCGAATCATTTGGATCTTTTCGGTGAGTCATATCGTATTAACTTTCGGGTCCCAACAATGTTGCTTCACCCACCTCATCCCAACATATTGGAGAAACGACATTTTCGTCCATATAATGCTTCAAATGGAGCCACACCTATACTTGCTCGATAAGCTGTTGTTGTAGGAGAATTCCACCAATGGTAAATACTTATCCCAACCGCCTTGAAGTCTAGGACACGAGTCTTAATAAATCTTCAAGAGTTTGAATAGTCCTCTCGATTGTCCGTCCGTTTGGGGATGGTATGCCAACTAAATCGCAAATCGCTGCCCATAGCTTTTTGCAAGCTAACCCAAAATCTTGAAGTGAATCTTGGGTCACGATCCAAACTATGGATACTGAGCATGCCATGCAACCTCACAATCTCATTTACGTATATACTAAGAAGACGTTCAAGGAATAAGTCTCCGTGTCGGCAAGAAATGAAAGCGATTTGGTTAATCTATCAACAATAACCCAAATAGCATTGATGCCTTGAGAAACCGTAGGAAGACCCAGAATGAAATCCATGGTAATGTGTTCCCACTTCCATTCCGAATCTTAAGTGGTTGCAGACGGACCCTTAAGTACTAGATGTCTCCGCCTTTACACGTTGACAAGTTAAACACATCGAGATAAACTTTGCAATCTCTCTCTCTATATATTGTTCCACCAAAATGTATGTCAAGATCACGATACATTTTAGTACTTCGAGGATGGATTGCAAATGGTGTATTGTGTGCCTCCATCATAATCTTGTACTTCAAATCGTAGTCGTTAGAACACAAAGTCTAGAGTGGACTCAAGTATTCCTTCTTCATCAATTCTCGCTTAGGAATAGCTCCTTCTTGTACTTTCTTCTTCATACGCGCATCGCCTCCGGGTCGAATTGGAAAGCAACCTTAAATTTTTCTATTAAAGTTGGCTCTATGCGTATATTTGACATCATCGCACTCGTTCCGTGATATGATCTTCTACTTAATGCGTCCGCCACCACGTTCGCTTTACCGGGATGGTATCAATATAGGTGTGGTCGTAGTCTTTCAATAGCTCGAAAACGCCGTCATTAGCATGTGTTGAGTTCTTTTTGAGTGAAGAAATATTTAAGGCTTTTATGGTCCGAATATATCTCCACTTTCTCCCCATATAGATAGTGCCTCCATATCTTTAAGCGCAAAATCGATCGGGCCGCTAACTCTAGATCATGAGTAGGATAATTCCTCTCATACTCTTTAAGTTGTCGCGAGGCATAAAGCTATGACTTTCCCACGTTGCATGAGAACACATCCTAACCCTTTGCACGAAGCATCGGCAGAGATAACAAATCCATCCGAACCGATGGTATTGTTAGAAACAGTCTTAGAAATAAGTCTCCTCTTAAGCTCTTGGAAACTTTTCTCGCATTCTTCGCTCCAAACGAATTTTGTATCCTTCCGAGTTAAATTGAGTTAATGGAGTAGCGATTCGAGAAAACCCTTCCACGAATCTCCGATAATAACCAAATAAGCCCAAAAGCTACTACTTGATTGACCACCGACTTTGGTTGCTCCCAACTTTGTATTGCTTCAATCTTCACGGATCAATGATACTCCATGTTTTGACACCACATGCCCAAGAAATGCTACTTCTTCAAGCGAACTCGCATTTCTTCAATTTGGCATATAGTTGGTTTTCACGAAGCCTTTGAGTACCAAATTTCAAATGGTGCTCATGATCTTCACGACTTTTGGAATATATAAGGATGTCATCAATAAAGACAACAACGAATCGATCCAAATATTCCTTGAATACTCTGGTTCATCATATCCATGAAAGCCAGCAGGAGCATTAGTTTGTCCGAAAGACACGACTAAGAATTCATAATGCCCATACCGAGTTCTCAAGGCGCGCTTTGAATATCCTCAATTCTAATCTTCACCGATGATATCCGAATCGAAGATCGATTTTTGAAAAGAATTGTGCCCTTAACCGGTCGTCAAACAAGTCATCAATACGAGGTAGAGATACCTATTCTTGATGGTGACATGGTTCAATTCCCCGATAGTCAATACAAAGTCGCATACCCGCGTCTTTCTTCTTTATAAATAAAATAGAGCACCCCAAGGAGATGTCTTGACGAATGAAACCGATGTCCAACAATTCACTGTAGTTGGACCTTTAACTCCCCGAAGTTCAATAGAGCCATTCGATATGGGGTTTTAGAAATGGGCTTTGTACCGGGTTCAAGATCAATAAAGAATTCAACTTCACGTTACGGGGTAGGCCGGGAAGTTCTTCAGAAATACGTCGGAAAAGTCAATAACAACAGAATATTATTCAAATTTGACGTGTCTTTATTCAAATCCATAACATGGGCTAAGAAAGCTTGACATCCGCTTTTTCAATAAACGAATAGCTTTATGATTAGATATGATAGTGATTGATTTTAATGGTTTAGTTGCTTGAATTACATACTGACAGGTTGGTTAGAATATGAAAACTAACAACCTTACGAAAAACAATCAATTTTGGCATGATGAGTAGTTAACCAATCAATCCCTAAAATCACATCAAAAGCAAGTATCTTTAAAGAGATATAAGGTCAATGGTAAGGTAATGGTGCCAACTTGAATCAAACAAGATTTATAAGCGAGTGGATGTGATGAAAGTTTCTCTAACGGAGTTTCCACAGATAGGTCAAAGTCTAATTTCTCCCGAGTCAAGTTTAAACGTTGAGCACATGCGGCAGAGAGATAAATTAATGGGTAGCACCGGTATCAAGTAAGGTATAAACTTGAAGAATTTATAAATAAATTTTACCGTGATCACCTCGTTTGGGTTCTCGCATTATGACCGGTCAAATACAACAAACGCTTCTTCCGGAATCGTTGACTTTGACTTTTACGAGATGTCTTTTGAGTCACCGTCCCATTGAACTAGGTTTCGCTACCATACAATCTCGAAGCGATATGTCCTTCCTTTCCACAACTATAGCATACCTTGAATCTGTTGGGGCGGTTTGACCGATATGTCCCTCTTTTCCGCATTTGTAGCATATAATTGGGTGGTCGTTTCCTCCCTTAGAACCGATTCTTCACCGACTTGTCATCTTCATACGGTCGTTGTTAAATCTCCTCTTTTAAAATCTCCTCCCTTTTCGCTTCTTCTATTTTCACGGCCATGATTACCACCAGAGTGGTTACCATTTCTCGTCCGTCTGCTTCTTTCTCCGCAGTTATCATTATTCGCTGATCGCTATCTCCGATACGATCCTCGGTTGTGGTCCTCAATTGGCCGTACTCGTTATCTCGCTCTAATAATTGAGCCTGCTTACAACATCTCGAATAGAGAGAAAATTTATGAGAATGAGATACCGACGTATGCCGGTTTCAAACCTCTAAGAAACATCCGCGTCATACGTTCCTCATCCTCCACCAAATGAGGTGCAAACACGGATAACTCTGCAAACTTTGCCTCGTCTTTGAGACACCGCCATGTTGTTTTGTTCCAATCTGATGAATTCCACTTCCTTCATACGATTTAACACTTTCGTGAAAGTATTTGTCATTAAATAGTCTCTCAAACGCTTCCCAAGACATCTTTGAGTCTTGTACGGATGGGTACGCTTCACAGACTCCCACCAGTAATCTGCCTCACCACGGAACATAAAGGTGGTGAATGGAACCTTCTGTTCCTCCGTGCATCCCAAGACATCGAATATCTTGGTAATTTGTTTGACCCATGTTTCCGCCATGATCGGATCGCTTTCCCTTAAATTCGTGGTCCCAACTCTTTGAATCGCTTGGGCAGTGACAACCAAAGAATTGCTATCATTTCCTCCTCAGTATTTTGAACACGAGTCTCCTCGTCCGATTTTGCATGAATCGCAAAAAAACTTCTAAACATCCCTCGTTCATCATCTCGCTTCAATGGTGTTATTCGGAGGAGGAACATTGCCGACTGTTTCACGTTCTCCTCGTTGGTGAGTACAGCGTCTCCACGCGCTCATTTCCATTGTTAATATTCTCGATCGACATTCTCAAATCTTGTCATAAAAACAAGGGTTAATTAAGAAATCAATATATCACATAATATCCCTATATCTTGACCAACTAACAAATAAGCTTAGGTAGGACACACTAGCTTGAAGGATTTACTCGTCTCTCCTCCTAGTTCTATTCCCCATCTCCGCCAGAGATCATATCCTAAGCTCGATACCAACCGCGACGCCCCAAAATAGGTATACATCACCCATTCCGAGTTGTCAATACATGGTACGTAAATAACTACAACTTTATTACTACAACAAGAAAAAGCGTGAGTTTAAATAAAATATTATCTTCTGACAATATCTATACTCAAATAAATCCTCATCACATTTATTGATACATTATTTTACAAAATGGTGAGGACTACTAAACAATCCTTTCTAAAACCTTCATTCCATACCTCGGCTACGTACTCGCTATATTCTCGCCTCCCGAGAAGAATGGAACAAAAAGGAAAAGGGTGAGCTCAACTAGCTCAAGAAAAGAATATTATGACTAAGATAATATACAACAAATTATCGTTAGTCTTCAACAAGGAAAAATTTAATAGAATACAATAGACAACAAATTTTAAATCAATATTCGCGATGGAAGTAATAATTCATTAGAAGAGTTAAGTAGAGAATGCAAACTACTATCTTCTATGTATGAATTTAAAAGTTCATCGCTCATCTTTTATCCCTCGTAACATCAATCCATAAACATCTGAATCAAATATTCATCTTTGCACTACAGCCAAAGATATTCATCGATTAATCATGTTCATTTAAACACTGCTCATCTTTGCACTACTGAAAGCCAAAGATATTAATCGATCGGTCGTGTTCATCTCAACACTGCTCATCTTTGCACTACGTGCCAAAGATATTCTTCAGAAATCATTCATCTTTTGCTACGGGCCAAAGATATTCAATAATATCATCATTTAAGGCCGAGGATGATGAAAAATATTTTAAAAAGCGAATCCGGTGAAACAAAATGACAAGGATTAAGGATTAAGGATTAAGTACTTTGTTTTATCCATGTTCAAAATACCTCAAAATAATCATAGTGTGTGTAAAATTCAAGAATGATCAAAACATGGATACAATCGAGCTAGTATCCGAATAGATGTTTTGGACAAAAGAAGAAATTTTATTTTTCTATGAATAGTGCCAGTATATGTGAATAGTCTTGGTATCATTGAATAGTCTTGAGTATCGTGAATAAGAACTCTCAGACACCAAAAGATAGAAATTCCACAAAAAACATTTTCACGCTTCATGAATAGTACTTGTGAATAAGAACTCGTGAATAAGAACTCATGAATAGTAACTTCGTGAATAAGTAACTCATGAATAAGAACCCCGATATGAAAAAGTTCCAAATTTGATAAAAGTTCCAACTAATATTTCAAAGATAATGATATTGAAGAAATAATATCATTCTGAAAAAATAATATCCCTTACCTCGAAAATTAGTACTTGGAAGGAAAGGCTCAAGAAGTGATCTTGAATGAAACTTATCTTTGACAAAGAACTCTCAAAGTATCTAAATACTCACAAAATACGCTCAATAATATAGAGAGAGAAAGAAATCTTTGTTTACGGTGTGATTTTCAATTCTAACTTAGCCCTCTATTTATAGGAAAATGTTAGCCGTAAAAGCGGACTTGACCTTTTCTACACGATGGCTTTACTCGCTACTATTGCCACCCACCACATTTGAAATAAAATTCAGCACATTTCTTCACCAACCACAAGTGGGGCCCACTCAATTCTAGAATTTTCCACCAAAATCAATTATAACCCTAATTTCCGAATCACCACCTCTTAAAATTCATAACAAATCATTCGTTCATTTTAACGGTTCAAAATTTGTGGACATATACTCAACTTATGTATGTATAACATATCCAAAAATTACAACGATCCAACGGTCGGATTAAAAATTATAACTCACGCAATACATCGTAAAAATCTTGATTTGATTTTTAATACCTCCATTCCGAACAAAAATTCTTGATAAAACACCTCAACATTAAATCATTCATTTATAACCACATAAAATAAATAAATCCATCGTTTATAAATATTTTCTTATCATATCAATAATTAAT
Source organism: Panax quinquefolius (assembly GCA_020205615.1). Classification (NCBI taxonomy): domain Eukaryota; kingdom Viridiplantae; phylum Streptophyta; class Magnoliopsida; order Apiales; family Araliaceae; genus Panax; species Panax quinquefolius. Next base: position 22,379,576 of record CM035161.1, read on the forward strand.
TATTCACAAATAATATTACGAATCACAATTATGACAACGGTAGTTCTCCTGCAGAAAGAGGGGCTTTCGATAAGGATTTCTCCTTCTTGGCCAAGCATGATTAGGTGACCAAACCTCTCTCCTTGTGAACTTTCTAGACATTGCCAATAATGCTATCTAATAATATTATTTAAATAATATGAATTATTGATCCGATAATGGAGATAATGTGCGATGACAATTATTGAACAACAATAATATAAAATATCAACGCAACAATTATTGAATCAATAAAATAAAATCTTTGAGCGATAATTCATCGTAACAATTATTGAGTAGTGCCTTCTTTACGTAAGGATCAATAATTGATGCAATACTGCAATCTGTCTGGTGTCTTCTTGTGCAACCACGCCAGACATTCGTATTTTAACCAACGGGTATTCCAACGATTTTAACGGTAACAACTACGCCGTTATTTATTTTTAACCAACTTATATTTGTCGTTTCTCTTCATCCAATCGCTTTCCGTTATGGGGCCCACACACATGGCTGCACTGTCAAATACGAATATTCCCAGAAACGATGCATTTAATATTCCATGACGAAATGAATATTCCCAAACAACAATGAATAATTTATAACCACTTGCTTATTTTTTGAAATATTTGCGTATTTTACCCTTAACTATCCACATTAATCAAATCAACCCTTACTATTTCAAAATAATAAATAAAGGAAATTCCTTTTTATTTAAAAAAAATTTCGGTCTTACATGACCCCATTTAATAAAACCCATACATTCAATGCATCCAACTAAAATAAAATCCAATCACATTTAATTCAATATAGTCATAATCAATCCCATTTATTATCATACACATCATCATATGCATCAATAAATAACATTCATCCTATGAATAATAAACATTTAATATATATATTGATATCATTTAATGGGCAAATTTAGTTAGTATAAAATCTATTTTGAATAAAAATAAACTCCTTTATTTAAATCAAATTTAAATCAAAATAAAACTATTTTATTTTAATTTATCCAATTTTGAATAAAATAAACTATTTTATTTTAATCAAAATCTTTAATCAAAATAAACTCCTTTATTTTAATTAATTATGGAATCCAATTCCATGTAAAAAAAAATCTTTATTAAAGGAAACACGATATTCTTTTCCCATTCACAAATAAACTCCTTTATTTTGAATAATATGAAATCTTATTTCATATTTAAATAAACTCCTTTATTTAAGAAACATGGATTCTCTTTCCTATTCACAAATAAACTCCTTTATTTTAGGAAAAATAAAATCCAAATTCAACTCCAATTAGTTATTATTATGGAATCCAATTTCAACTCTAATTAGTTATCATGGAATCCAATTCCAACTCTAATTAGTTAGCATGAAATTTAATTTTAAAATTAAAATAAACCCTTTTATTTTAAGATTAAAATAAACCTTTTATTTTAAAATTAAAATAAATATTATTTTAATTATAAAATTATTAAGAATAATATATTATATATATAATATATATAATATATTATAAAATAACCGAATATATATATATATATATAAAATCGGTAGTTTTTATAATATAATATATATATATATATTATATTATATAATATAATATATATATATATATATATATATATAAAATCGGTAGCTTTTATAATATAATATATAATATATATATATATTATATCCGTATATATATATATATATATATATATATACGTAAGTTCCTTTTCCCAGTAAATCCGTGAGTACTCATGAGTTAGGAATATATATTAAAAAAAAATAAAAAAATCCATTACTTTTATTGCTAATGAATGGCCACGTGATCCGCCTGGTGATTGCCGTATTTTTTTTATTTTTTTTTATTTTTTAATTAAGCACGTCATCACCATGTTTGCTCACTTAAATTTTATACCATAAAATTATGCCCAATTAAATTGTTCTAAACACATATCAATATAGATATTAAATTAAAATAATTAATAATTCGCATAAAAGTTTGGCTCTGATGCCACTGTAAGGTTTGTAATATTCACGTGCTGTGAATCAAATTGCAAAATAATGCGGGCGTGTAAAAAATCGAGTTTAAAATTTACAAACCATATACCCCGGATCACCCTTTATGCATAATTATTAATTAAACGAAAAGATAAAGAATAAAATCATACCCTCAAAGATCGAAGCTTCCTCGTACAAGTTCACCTCCAAATCCTTTCGCGTTCAACTTGAATCCACCGGTTTGGTTCCTTCCTTTGATCAACGTTAGCCACCCATGTGTTTGGCCTCTGGAGGTGATCCACCAGGAAGAAGAAAATTCAAGAAGGGGTATTGCTCAAACCCTAGTTTTTCCTATCTCTATGTAGAAGGGTGTACTTTCTCAACAATTGGAATTGTGTCGTATGTTGAAAAAATCAACAACCTATTACCCATAATAAGACTCTCTTATTTATAGATGTAGGCAACCCACCTTAACAATTAAGGAATTGGGTTTTATTTAATTAATTAAATTCTTTTAATTAATTAAGCTCCCTAATCTTATTAGGGATAATTAATTAAACTCCTTTAACTAATTTTCCTCCTAATCCTATTAGGAATAAATGAGAGTACTTATATTAAATTAATTCCTAAACTCTTTTAGAAAATAAAATAATAATAATTGTAATAATATTAATAAGACTCTCTTATTAATTTATTTTAATATTTCTAAAATATTAAATAATAAATATTAAGCTATTTAATTTATTCTATCACCATATATTAAATTAAATATACTTAACATATTATTACGATTATGCCATTAACTTCTTAAATAATTATTCTTCCTTTTATGGTGTGACCCTTTTAGTGTTCTCCATATTAAACCTATTGTGAATAAATCAATTAGAACAATTCTAATCTTATTTAAATAAATAAATTAAATAATTAATTTATTTAAATAAATAATATTTATTCTACAATAGGGATAAGCCTCTCTAGCGATCAACGACTTTCCGGATAATATAGATTTCAACATTAATCATTAAAGAACCTTTGAGTAAATAGTTCTCGTCTGAATTCAATCCTTCCACCATACAATGTCCCAATTAAATATAAGACAATGGAATTACTTGTCAAGTCTTATTTTATTTAATTATATGTATTTCGATCCTTAAATGCACAACACCAAATAATGCAAATTAAAAACTCCTTTCTAATTTCATTCTCCTTAACCCAGGACTACTTGGGTTGTCATTTATCGAATCACATAGGACATTTCTCTTCTTTTATTAGAAGTGGTAGATTCTTTATTGATCATACATTATCTCCATGTATAACTTATTATACCCAAGCGTACCTTTTGATATACCCTAAGGGTCTTAAGGAATAAGTCAAAGTATAACTCATCATACACAAGATACTATGATGATCTCAAGTCCAGGATCACTTGACTACTATCACTACAGAAATTCCTATTGACGAAGCAAATAAAACTCCATTAGGTATTCCTTAGCGAGCCACGTTCGATGAACTTATTCTCTAATAAGCACCTACATACTTGCTTTAGTATTGTCTCCACACAAATGATCATGAGATCAATCATCCTCATCCAATGAAGCGAAAAAGCGTATGTACCAATCTATCCGGATTCACTAATCCCCAATTTAGTAATCCAATGATTGGGAACTATTTTAGTTTTAAGCTTTCTAAGAATTTAGATCTCATTAGAATGATCATCATCATTATTCTAAAAGCATTGCTTAAAACTATGGGTTTATCACATATATAAAAACAAAGATCACGTAGATGATTAAAAGCCTTTAATAAATTAATACTTTTTATTAATAAATGAATAAGATTGTTACAAAGTATATGCTTTATCATCAAACATGATTGGCTTGTGTGCATACTACTTTCAAGTTTAAGATAAAAGGCACTTGTACAGTTTCAAAGTTGATTGATGCTGAATTATTGACAAGAAATGTTCATATAGAAGTAATAAGGCATGAAGTTGATATTTCATTAATATTAACTGTTCACAAAAAATTAGAATTTTTACAGAAAGTTCTACAGCTAAAGGTAAAGGCGAGGTCATCTTCAGGCTTATTCATCATCATCATCACCATCTGAAGAGTCTAGAAGAGATGGATCTGCCTTGGCCCGATCTTTTTCTTGCCTTTACTTCGACAAATTTCATATCCTTTGGCATACATATGGACGATCTCATCGTTCATTTCGTGATTTTCTCAGATGTCGCTGGATTTCCTTCGAAGGTCTTGATTAAATGGCGGACCCAAATTCTTAAGGGCCCGAAGCTCTTTGAGCTCTTCTTCAAGCTTCTGACGATGTGCCAGATGCTTTGATTCTTTAGCTTGGATCGACATTTATATCAATGATGACCCGACTTCAAAATGGCGTTCTCTCTTCGGGCGGCATCCTCTTCGGCTTCTTTGTATTTGGGACGGAGGCACCCGAAGATAGCGTTTGCCTGCAGATGACCATTATTAGTCATTCAGTTCTAATTGATGGGCAGTGATGTAAATGAATAAGTCAAACTATCAAATTCCTTTAGTCCGGTATTTCATTCCTTCATCCATCAGGTCCATGATGGAACTATTGCTGAGCCAATGATCATCGGTATTACGAACACATGCTATTAGAGGTCGACATGGGAATTTCTCATTGGATTCTGGCAAAGAGTTAGGGATCTCATCGATATCGCATCCTACTTGTTGTTCTTGAGTTTTTGTTTTAAACCCACAATTTCAACCAGGATGTCCGAAGGAAGATCGGCTTTTGTGGGAGGTACTTGTGACTCTTCGGCGATTGGAGGAGTTATTTAGATTTTCTTTTTTTTTTACACGAAGGACTCGGGGTCGTTCGTCAAGGGGCATATCGAGGAAGCACTCGTTGTAAGTCTGTGTGATGGGGTGTTTTGATTTTCAGCCAGCTTGTTTTCTTTGGCGAGGTTGGCTTGTCCCTTCAGTGGGAGTTGATTCTGTGGCTTGGGCTTCGGTAGTTAAAGGCTCTTCAGTTAGTACTTCTGTAGAGATCAACGAAGATGAACCCTTTATGTTGTTATTTGATGTTCACCAGATGAGCTTCGGTAAGCTCTATTTTGAGCCTTTATTGATCTTATTATAATTTCTTTCGTCCTGGACCGATGCCATTTATACTCTTTCATTAAACATCCTGTTTAATAAAAGACTGGGGGGGGGCAATGTTGGGTCATGATATTTCACCTATTGAGTCGAATGGGTTGGGCCGAGTCATTCGGTTAATCTACCGGATTATTTCAATTGGGCCCGGTCAGTTGGGTCAAATTTGTCAAGTCTTCAAAGTCTTGGGCCGAATTATTGAACCGACCCATGATATAATTAAATATCTATTATTTTGACTTGCAATGATGAAGAAAGATAAACGTTGACTGATATCCTACATCGCATTAATGAAGATTGTACAGTCGGCCAGCGGTGGACAGAGGGGATGGGATTAACAGGAAAGCTACCTGCAGTGGGTAGTGTCAGGAAAGTCGGTGGCACGGAAAACTAGGTCTGAGAGTATATCATAGCAAGAAGGTCTTCAAGCAAAAGGTACACACACGTAACTGATAATTTTATCTCTCTCAAGACATTAGATATTTTTATCCTCCATTGTTAACCTTGTGATCGCTTATACTGACTCTCACGCCTGAGCTATCCCCCGACGGTCAAAGTCGTCAAGCTTTTGGTGTTGACTGTGTTTAGTATGCAAGATCAGAGCGTCTTACGTGATTAGGACATGGCCGAAGATCTTGGCGTTAACATATATTAATCATTGAAAGATGTTAACAAATTGATAGACAATCCTAATTAGCAACTCAATCATTACTTTAATCTGAAACTGAAAGGATTTCAGTTGCACGCATAGGGGGAATCTCAACTTTCAAACTAATAAAAGCATCCACGGTGCATGGAACAAGATAGATAAATTTTGAGCCTTTCTTGCATGGAGTACTATATATAGTTAAAGTAAAGGGGAAAACTGCATGTAATTCCAAAATGCAAAGATGTGTCCAAACTTTAAGTCAGCGAAATCAATATTATTTCCAGACATTGCATGCAGGAAAATATAATCTAGAAGCTACATAAGCAAATAAGTACTACCAAATCGAGCTATACATAGAAGCAAGATATATACTGTACAGATGTCTGATGTAAAAACTACAGCATAGCAGCAGCAGTAGGCGTCAGTCAAATTAATGCCAAATCCTGAGCTCCAGCAATGAATGCACCATATATATATGATTATTCCTACACTGCCAAAAGGCCCAAAACGTTTGGAGACGTCAAGATCAAAGACCTTACACATGATATAATATGCATGTCGATCAGAAGAAAAAAAAAATACTAATAATAACTGAATATATTCAGAATCATATATATGTCTGTAACACTTTTGCAAGTGATCGATCTTATAATTAATTTGTTTTTCTTTCTTTCAAGAATCAATGAATTAAACATGAACCTAATGTTTTATTGCAAATATATATATATATATATATATATATCAGAATTCTAGAATATTGATTAAAAGAATATTAATTAAACCTCTCAAAAATTAGATAATTGTTACAAGTTACATGACTAGTTTCTGAGATCATAAATTAATGTCAGATCAAGAACAACTTGCGAATGTCAAAAAGTACACTGGATAATTAATTTGTAGTATAAAACGTACGGTGGATAAGGAGAAGTCTTAACACTCAAAAAAAAGGGGGAAAGATATATAATTAAGGAGAAAAATAAGAAAACATACTCAAAAAAAATAAAATAAAATAAATAATGCTTCTACGTACGTAGCTAAAAATACTGATCAACAAGCTAGCATTTTAAATATTGCCACAGTTGTTCGTTTAAGGGTTGTGTATAGAAACGTTTATACCACATAATGATTTCATTTCGAGATATCCTTTTCTCTCTCCAGAATTCCCAAAGGATCGACTCGGAAACGGTGAGTATCAGCAAAAGTCCGGAGGGTCCAAATAAATACATTGAATATAATTAATATTTTTAAATTTTAATATCTATAAAAAATATTTATAGAAATAAATACATTTATATAATTAATAATATTAATTTTTATTACTTAAAAAATTATTCATACAAATAAATACATTAAATATAATTAATAATTTTAATATTTATAAAAATTATTTATAGAAATAAATACTTTATATATATATATAATATAATGTTAGTTTTTATTACTTAAAAAATTATTTATACAATTATTTTGTACATTGAAATTATTTAAATCTAAATAGGGTGGGGGTATTTTAGATATTTCTCCTGACCTTCTACTAACAAAAAAAATATCTCTAACACCAAGAAGTGGAGAATAGTACTACTCACCTTACCATATTCGATCTAATTTTGGACGACTAGATAATAGTTAGATTAGATAACTAACGTGTGTCATGGATTATTCCTCATATATATATATATATATATATATATATATATATATATACTTTGAATCTTAACACTTGTTTTAGTCTCAAGTTTGTGGTAACATAAATCTCTCTAAGTCAATTTGTTAGCTATGAATTTATAATTTATTACTTTTAAAACTTAAATAAATTTATATTAATTTTAAATATTAAGATTCGTAGATTAATTTAAGAAGTTAAAATATATTTCTAATTAAAAGTAAATTAAATATTTAATTAATTTCAATTGACCTCCTTTAAGATTTAACAAAATATATAATTGGGCAAATATACAAATCATGACAGATGTAAATTCTCCTATGGTTTAATAATATATGTCACAGTAGTGGTGAAAAATAAATAAATAATTTACAATATGGTATTCACAACTTTAAACCATATACTCTTATATATTTACATATTTTTTATATATAATTATATTTTATTAAAAGGGAGAATATTGTTATTTGAGACCATGTAGGGAGAATATTGTTTTTTGAGAGTTGAGACCATGGTGGTATATCACTCGTATATTCCGTGGACATGTAGGGAGAATATTGTTATACGGAGTATTTATTTATTGAAATTATTGGGTTTTGTTCTGTTTAATTGTTTTGACATTTTTCTCAAAAGGGTCCCACTCATAGCATTATTATTCCACACCAATTTATAGATGTTTAAACATTAATTTCACGCTGCTAAACCAATTTGTTAAGATTACCTTCGCGTACGGTACAAAACCGACAACAGCGTCTTCTACCTGTATTAATACGCGGCTTTTTGCCAATTTCTCTTTCCAAATTCCAATCTAATCCTAATCCTTCGTGTCGAAGAAACCCAGCTTCTCTCTCTAGTTCACCGGCGATGCATGAAACGGAGTTGAATGATTTATCTGACGATGCCGATTACGCTGCTTCTCTTCAGCAGGTAAGCGATTACACATGTATATTCAAACTGCAATTTCACATAGTTAATTAGGAATGCTTCAATTAAACTTTTTTACTTGATTGATTTGGATTATGAATTTGTTACTTTGATTTTTTTCGTCAGTTGAATTTCATTATGAACTTTTGGATGCATGTGTGTTTTAGGGTTCGGCGAGCATGACACGTAGTGATAGTAGTAAACGAAACTCGTGTAGCGAACCAGACGGTGCTGAATTGGTGTATTTAAAGGATAATGTGTCAATTCATCCGACTCAGTATGCTTCTGAAAGGATCGGTGGCCGATTGAAGTTGATTAAGCAAGGATCTTCTCTATTTATGGTATTTTTCTATCGTGTACTTGACGGAACTATGTTATACAATTTAATAATCTAATATGATTTCAGGAACTAAAGTTGTTTTTAATTTTGATGGACATGGATTCCTTATAAAGGGCAAAACTCAAATGCCAGGCTGTCAGAGAGGTTAGACTCGATATCTGTTTTTCTGGTTAGACTCAATATCTGTTTTTCTGTAGCATAAGTATGTATGTATTATGTATTTACATATAGTATGTATATATCTATTGATTATTGTCAATATTTCATTGCAGATAAGAATCTTTATACAATACGGGCAGTGCCCTTTTCGGAAATTAGGTCAATTCGAAGGCATACTCCAACACTTGGGTGGCAATATGTTATTGTTGTTCTGTCATCAGGTGTGGCATTTCAAATCATTTTCTGTACATTCATGTTTATTAGAATGGCAAGCAATCTGGTGATTGTTGAATTACTTTTTACTATCTACTGTCTTCTTATATAATTTGAAGCTTTTGTAATAAGATTCTTCTCCATTTACACGGATCTTACTTGTGTAGTGTGTTGCTGCTACTTGCTGTTAAGCCTCCCCCCCCTCCAAAAAAATAATATTAAAAAAAAAAATAAATAATGTGTGACATGCTGTTAAGCTTATTTTCATGCTTTTGGCACTTTTTAGGTTTCATGATAGTATGAGAAAATCAGAAACACATCTATATTGTTATCTCTGCATCTTGTTTCCCTATCAAGGATACTGGATGTTAATAAGAGCTTTGAGCAACCTTTCACTGGATGAAGTGATTAAAAAGAATTGATTTGTAGTATATTTCATGCAGTCTTTTAAGCTGCGGGATCATAGTTTGTCATACTACACAGTAGTATCTCAATTTAAATGGTATGATACTTCATGATGAAATGTTGTCTAGTAATATTTTTACTGGTAGGGTATGGATAAATTCTATGATGATCTTATCATCACTTTGCTTCTATTTATTATTTTTCTTTGCTTTCAAAAGTTTTTTCCCAACTTTATTGTAATCCCTACATCTTTTGCAGGTTTAGCGTTTCCTCCCCTTTATTTCTACAATGGAGGAGTCCGAGATTTTCTTGCTACGATAAAGCAAAATGTTTTTCTTGTCAGGTTTGTTATTCTTGCTATTGATGGTTAAAAATTATTGCCTTAGCCCCGATAAGTGATGTTTTTCCAGTGCTACACATGGCCAATAACTTTTAATAGCTGACAATTTTTTTGTTAACATAATCCTGGAAGCTGGTTACTTGTGAAAATAAGAAAGCTCAAATCTGATTACTTTAAAATTAAGAAAGTTGGTTAGAGATGTAATGTGTGAGCCAAATTATGATAAGACGATTCCATGTAACCAAATTATACAGTAATCAATCCACTTAATTCATAATAATCAATGGAGAGAAGTAATCAATCCACTTAAAAGTATTTTACTATGTTGCCCTTCCCAAGGAGAAGGGTTGGGGGGTTGGTCAGTATTGTTACCTTAATACTGGAACAGGTGTTAACTTCAATAATTAAGTACTTGGGTTGTCAAGCGTGCAAAATTGTGTTTAACTTTGACAGCTTTCAGGTGCAGTTATGCCAAAAGTAGGTCTATATTCACTCTACGCCTTCCCAGCACCTGGTATAGGAAAATCATACTGTTAATCAATTTTCAGTTGGCTGATTCTTACATTGAAGATATCAGTGTGTACGAGTATATGAGGTCTAAGATGTACTTCAGTCTTCATGTAAAGTGCAAGTTGAATGTGAACCCACATGTTTATCATATAACCTATAGGAGTGTGAAACAATATGCGATGCTTTTGCACATTATATAACATTATCATATGTACAACTTCTTCTTTTTTGATAGTTTGCTCATGACCAATTCTTCATGTTTATGGTGGTGTCATGTCACTATCCTATAAAGGTTTGACAATCGGAGTCTTACCTTGTTTGCCATCCCTTCTGATTTTGATTACTGCTAGTCAAACACTGCTATTTTGGAAATTACCTGATCAGATTGTTGCTTGATCCTTATTTGATGGTATTGTGTTTCCAGGTCAGCAGAAGATGCAAATGTATTTCTTTTGAATGATTTTCAAGATCCTCTTCAGGTGCACATTGGCCTTAACAACTTCAAAATTTGCTGCAAACTGAATGCTTTATTGCTTTTAGCACTACAACACAATGTTTACTTATAGATTTATAAATTATATATTCTGTTGCCCCTGTTTAGGATCAGGAGACTGGAACCTGAGTTTGTGATATTCATTTAACATAATAATACAGTCTCAACAAATTTCATGTCATGGTACATAATGAATTAGGTTAGAAATGCTTTTATGTACGTACATTAAATCACCTTTCGTTGTACCAACTGTGGAGCAAGATATAGAATCTAAGTTTGTGAATGTTCTTATATCTGCTTAAGCATGTTTACCTAATCTTAAGTTAGACCGTTGGCTTAGCTAAGTTATTATTACTAAACTAGAATTGTGTGGAGATGCTTTACAACATGAAAAACTAGAGAAACAAACTGAAATGTAATTTAATGTAAAGCTAGTTTTACAACTAGGAATAGTGGATATTAGATGTAATGTGTTAGCCATCTATAAAATGAGCCGAGTGAAGTTTTAAAAACTGGGGACTGGATTGGATGATGATTCTAGTCTGAAATGTTATGGGATTTGCTTATCCTCATGTAGATCGAAAACTTCTCCTTAAAAGACGACAATTATGGTTTAGAAAATTGCTGCTGAAGTTTTACAATTTCTGAAACCAAATTTATGGATCTAACATGATTCTAAACTACGTGTTTAAGAGTGTGATGCTATTGAACTGCTACTCAAGTTGAAACATTCACCTAGATGCTCAAAGACAATGTTTTTCTCTTTCGCATATTAAATACGAATGTATTTTTCTTATCTTTTTTCCTCTATTTTGTGTGCCATGGTTACCATACTTGACTCTGATTTCATGCTCTTTTCTATAGAAAAATGTTTCCCCCCCTTTATTCTCTCTCTATTTTAATTCTATTTGGTATGATTTCTATCTGTAGAGAACTTTGTCTTCTTTCGAGCTTCCTAGGGCTAGGGCTGTTGCTGTTGCTGTTGCTGTTGCTGTTGCTGTTGCTGTTGCTGTTGCAAATGGACTATCTCCATCTGTTTCAACTAGTGAGTCTCCTTCAAGTAGAAACCATGAGAATAACAATGGGAGTGATTTTGATGGAAGTTTGAGTAGTATACAACAAAATGGAAGGCAGAGACAAAAAAGCCACGATCCTGCTCGAGATCTTTCAATTCAAGTTTTGGAAAAATTCTCTCTTGTGACCAGATTTACTCGGGAAACTACCTCCCAGCTCTTCCGTGAAAACAGTGATGGATTTGGTGCTAGCGAGAAGAGGAACCATATCCAGTCTCATGATCACCCTCACAACATGGCATCCAATGATGTTATGATTCATGATGAAATTCCAGTAGTCCCAGATCCTCTGGAGGTAATCTCTTTTTTTCTTTTCTTCATAGAATGTATTATGGGGAAACTGGTTGTGATTAATATTGTGATATTCACACCCAGCAGAAGGGGGTGAAGAGTAAAATTTCAACGTAAATTGAATTGTGTGATATTCAATTTTTGAATGTCGTCAACTCGTAAGTATCTTTTACTGTGCTTATGCCTCTTCTTTAAATCCTTGTGATCATTGATATTTCTTCTTCACAATTTTTTTCCTGAACTATGATCCTTCAGAAATTACATATGTTTCGAGAAATATTATCTGTGTTTTGGGCTGGTTCTTGACAATTATATCATGTGATTATCTCTTTGAAGAAAATGACAAGTTATGATGTTTTCTGCTTTTTATTCTTATAACGTATTACCATTATATTTTGGTGATATATCATGGCAGTTGTTGCTAAATGCTTAGATAGTCTCTGTGTGATAATATACTTCTGCTTGTAACACAGATGTGCTACAACTAACAGGTCTCTTGGACATTGAATAATTGACTGCATCATCATTGTCCGTAAAGCAATTAATGTTGCATAAAATTAACTATTAGAGACTATTTGATTTTGGAAAATGCTTCTGATCCCTATTTGCATTTCAGTGGGTTGGTCTGTTGCAAAATTAAGAGTTGCTTTAGTTGGTCTCTTCCAAGGAAGAGATTAAGGGTGTCAAATTATTGCCATTTTGGACATCAGAACTTTGTAATAAGTATGCTCACAGTAATTATGATATCCGAGTCTAGCCTTAAACCTCCATTCCAAGAGTGTATGATGCAGACCTCTATCCTTGTTAAACAGAATCCATATAGGAAACAGAATCATGATGAAGAAGCTGATACTATTTTGGGAAGTTTTGAGCTTATCGATAGGAAGGAGGTACCGGAGGAGCCTTCATTTTGTTTAAGCTTTCGTGTTTCTTCCTTTCCTTTCAATATCTTCTTCTCTTCTTTGAGTAATACAATAATACATGATTCAATGGAATATAATCCCTACATTCCAAAATATGAGATCAGACTTTTTGAAGTCACCTTAATATGCTTTCAAACTTAAAATTGACATGAATTCTTTTAATTTTTGTCAATACAATGAATAATATTGTAAACTATCTAAAAAGTATTACTCATCGTAAGATTCTTTGTATCATAATTTTAATAAATCATGTCAATTTTGAGTTTGAAAATTTATCAAGTTGACTTTGAAAAGTCAATAATGATCTTATATTTTGGAATAGAGGGAGTATTATTTATTCAATTTGTTTCGTGGTAGTTTCTTTCAAAATCTGTTGGTATTATTCTGGAATAATTATTGGTGTAACAATTTCATAAATAGTCACTTCAGTATGACATTTATACTTACTGCAGGCAAAAAAGTAAAATTGAAACCTCGAGTACTGTGTTAAACATTTTCATGTGGTATTTTATCTTTAATTTGCTACTGAAATCACTTTTGAATAACAAGATTGGGTACTTGAAAAATGGGATAGATGTTCACTTACTGTGAATATTCGGCTTGGGTTGTGTCCTAGTGAAACCACGACACTTTAGGACCTTTTTGCATATGTTTTATTGTGTTGAAAAGCAGGAGAGGACTTGTCAAATTTTTTTTGGTACTGATACATATATGCAATGGGATAAAGGATTAGACAAGGGAATCGGCTACTGTTAGTTAGAGAGGATTTTAAGAATTGGGTTCAAGTGGGCAGATTTAAGAAACTTAGGATTTTGCTCTGTATTGTTGTTTCAACTGTTAGTTTTATTATGTAAAGCTTGAAAATTCAGGGTAATCAGGAAAAGGCTTCTTAGGCTGTGGTGATGAAAGAAAGATGGGACTAGTAGATTTTAAAATTGTTTGGTAATGAGATTTTCAAAGGGTTAATTGACTTTTTGGTCATTGTGTTAGGGTTCGATTTTTATTGTGGTTACCGAATCTTTTTTTTATTACAAATGTGTTACTATACTTGAAAAAGCTTATAGATAGTCATTACTTGTGATTCCGTCCAAAAAAGTGACGGAATTCGTGCACACGTGAGGATTGAATGCTGATGTGTACATTAGTTTTGTCATGTGTGCATATCATGTGCAGAGCACATGACAATTGACCCTGTATATACCCAAACGGCGGCACATGTGGCCGAGGAGCTACAACCATCGCCTTCCGATGAGGCGCCGAAACAGCTGCGGCGACGGGAGCGGAATAGAGAAGATTGCCATAGAAATCTCGGTCGAAGGAAGAGTCTTCGAGATGATAATGAAGCCGGAGGCCATCTCGTCTTCTTGCATAAACAATTGATGTCGTCGATTCTTCCTCCGATCAGATCTCTCTGAAGCTCCACCGACGAGAGATATTTGAGAGATCTTTAGCTTTGGCAAGTACAAGCTGACTGTTTTGCCAAAGTAGTTCCATGATCAAACATTCAAATTGAAAATAGTTCAGCAGTATTACTAAATAGGGAGCCAAAATTTCAGCCTTCAATCAAATAAAAAAACACTTAAACTGATTATTTTTTTTGATCTGTTTAGAGCTGAAGATGTGGGATTTGAGTCTTCTTCTATATCGAAATCCGCACAGTGATTCATCTTCAGTTAAGCTTTACCGTATAATTCACAGGGACGAAGAACTTCAAGTGCTAGACCTACAATTTCTTAAATTACAAATCAGATAGAAATCAGAGTTGATAAATAAATGGGAAAAAGCAAAAACAAATAAGCTTATATATAATTCAGCGACCACCGCCATTTGTTGACTTTTCTCTCTCTCTCTCTCTCTCTATATATATATATATATATATATATATATACATGATATGCACACGTGACAAAACTAATGTACACATCAACATTCAACCTTCACGTGATATGCACGCTCATGAATTCCGTCACTTTTTTGGACGGAATCATAATGACCATTTTGCAAGTTTTTTCGAGTATAGTAATGCGTTTGTAAAAAAAAATTCAGTAACTATAATGAAAATCGAGCAGTGACAAAAAAGTCAATTAACCCGATTTTAAGAATAGGTAGGAAAAAAGTCATTTTAAGTTTTGACCTTTTATAATAACAAACTTAAGGTTTTCTATATTTTGTGGAATTTAAAGGACATTGTTAGTGGTTCATGAGTTAGGGTTGACTAGAATTTAGGAATTTATGGTGTATTGGGGTTGAAGGGGATGTTGGTTGCATTGATCTCTACAAGATTTGTCTAAATATGAGAGAAAATCAAGACCTTACATCTACATGTTGTAGTAACTATAATGGTCATTATAGTCTTAACTTATTTCAAAAGGAATAGTTGAAAACTTTAGTAAATCTGATGTGCTAAAGATTAGGTCTAGTGTAAGTAAAACGAATGAAATTCCTTTAATAGGAAGAAAATAAGTCATAAAGCTATCTCTTTTGTTACCAAATGAGGGATACATTCCATGCACAAAAAGGTGCTGACAGACTTGATGTTCGAAAGGTATGATAGGATATTAGCTCAATATAGAAGATAATATATGTAGAATAGAGGACAGAGTGTGTATAGATTGGAGATTCTTTTCTGGGAAGTGTGGTTGCACAACACAAGTTGGGGGTCTTGGACATAAATATCAAGAAAAATGGAATATAGGGGCTAGATACTTGAGGACAAGGTGGTGGAATTTAATAGAAAAGTCTGAACACTTTCATATACAAAATGCTCGAAGAATGTGACAAATAGATGAGGATGTTACATGATGTGGAATGAGATGTTTAAAGAAATCCAGTTTTTTCCATGATCCATTATAACCCATGGCCAATTAACCTAGTAACTCAATCCATGACCTTCACCTAACATATGATCCTACTCTTTTAAATGAGAGTAATGCTCGTGAGGGAGACGAAAATGACTTCGTAGTTGATGACTTTGTAGTTGATGACTTCGTAGTTGAGGACTTTGCTTGAGCTATGACTAGATACAGAGTAGAGAGTGAAGACTTTTTCATAGTGTTAGTTATTATGTTTTGAGTTTTAGTGTATATAAAATTTTATTGTGCAATATACATTTGAAATAAAATAAATAATGTATAAATTACACATCGTTAACGACTTGTCGCCATAAGGACGCCATGGTCGGGCGCCTTATCGCCTAGGCGTCCTGCCATGGCGTTTTGACGGTCAACTACCACCGTGTCCCACCTTAGTGCCGTGACAACTATGAAGTGAATGGACCTTTAACTAAGGAAATATAGTGGTGGACTGATGGACACGTATGATGTAGCAACTACTAATCATAAACACATCAAGTGATTTTTCAATCACAATAGGATTACACAAAGGTTTGACATTGAGTATTATCTTTTTGCCTTAGTTTTGAATGAGCTAAGAAAAGACATTCAGGATGAGGTGCTATAGTGTTTGTTATTTGCTGATGATATTGTCTTAAATTATGGGTTTAGGACATTTGTTAATACTAACTTAGAGATATGGAGAAGTACATCAAAATGTATATGGTTTATATTAAGTAGGAGTTTGACAATGCAAGAGGAAAATATGCATGCATTGTAAATATGTTGGGACAAAGTCACAGAAGGTGCCCAATATGGATGTTTTGATATACCTGGGATCAATAATTCTTAAGGCATGGTTCTCAAATTATATAAGAGATGTAATTTCATGACATTTAAGTTTATAATACATCTACCATCGTGCTTCTGGAGGCAAAGCAATCTTCTTTAGTTCATCCTATAAGACTTAATGGGACGAGGTATGAAAGAAGGAATAATAGTACTTATATTGATAAAGAAACACAAAAAAGAACACAACTTCAATCTCAAATCAATTCATTCAATAAATCTGTAAAATAACGAAGTATTACAATGCTTAAATAGAAAATTCAATACTTGGGGACCAAGTAAAAGTCCTAATTCAAAAAGGAAACAATCTCTTAACTAAATCTATTACTACAATAAAACTCTTCTAATTAAAATCTACTACCATAATTAAAAAATTTCTAATTAAAATATACTATCATAATTAAAACTTTTAGAATATCCTACTAAAATAATTGCATTAATAATCCAACATTTATCCCTAAATAACAATACAAAATTGATAGTAAACTTCTTGAATTTCTTCTTTCGTATCGCATCATTCTCCTCGCCTTTGGGAAAAAAACTCGTTCTCGAGTTTTTGAAATATCGAAGAATAATAAGTCATAGTCCGGGAGATGCATGCCAACAAAATATGCACATCCGATGTTTCTTTAGCACAAATTTTGTGATTATCGTTGACACAAGCAAGAAACCAAATGCAGCTTTGGACTTGAATATGTAATTTGACATAAGAAAGTCAACATGTTCTACCTCAATTGGGTCTTTCTTTTTGTGTTCAACTTTTTGGTCAACATGATTCATTTCTTGCATTGCACTTCCTTTAATGCAAACCTCCATGGAATCTTCAATGGATACAACATCCTCAACTTCAACCACTTTAAGATCCTCACGAGTCTCGGCATATTGAAGTTCTTGTTCTTGAAGAGTCTCACTGTCTACTTGTATTTTACATGTAGGATCTGACATCACACTTTTAAGCTTTGCGTTGATTCCTTGACCACATATTGGAATTGTGGTGATGAACCTTGAAATATTAGCCTGTTTTGTTAGAAGTGCGACAATGAATTCTTTAATTCTTCTAAGACGATCCTCTCAATTATAGGTCACCATAACTGATATAGTATATCTATTTTCTCTTGCTCGACAAACATTTTTTTTTTTGGCTCTAGGGGCTTAGATGCAGAAAGTATAAAGAAATATGGACTGATTTGAAATTCTCTGAAACTTCAGGGGCTGAATTGAAAATTTTAGAAACTTGAGGGGGCTGAATTGAAAATTTCAGAAACTCGGAGTACCGAACCGTAATTTGGCAGAAAATTACCCTGGCAGAATCACTGTAGCAGCGACAATCACTGGCAGAATTTTTGACTTTGATATCATTATGATGTAGGATGGTGTAGGAAAAAGATATAATAATACCCATCTCCGCAGATAATCGGTAAAGAAACACAAACAAAAGCACACCTTCCATCTCAAATCAATTCATTCAATAAATCTGTAAAATAATGAAGTATTACAATGTTTAAATAGAAAACTCAATACTTGGGGACTAAGTAAAGACCGTAGATAAACAATCTACTAACTAAAATTTACTACTACAATAAAACTCCTAATTAAAATTTACTAGCATAATTAAAAATCTCGTAATTAAAATCTACTACCATAATTAAAACTTCTAGAATATCCTATTAAAATAATTACATTAAAAATCCAACATTATCTCTAAATAACAATACAAAATTAATAATAAACTTCTTGAGTTTCTTCTTCCACATCACCATCCAATCACAGCTTTTTCATCTCTCTCACCTATGTTCAATCTCATAAAACAAAAAATAAAAAAGAAAAGAAAATGACTTAAATTTATTCAAATTGATACCAATACCAAACTGTGTCACGAGATACAGCGACAGAGATTAGAGAGGAAAATTTGTTAGTGATGGAGTTATCCTCAAGTTGCGATCATATTTTTCTTTTTCGGGAACAAGCAACATGGATTATCCAGAACAGAAGAGGTAATGTCTGGGACACACATCTGCATTTAGAATATTAGCATCAAAGGCTTTATTAATACTACTGTTCTTCCTCAACTTACAGTCGTCTTATTCAAGTTTGAAGTTGCGAGTCAAAACTAGACACCTTATTTTGCTTGTAACCACGACTATCGAGGTCAAACTCCTGAATTTCCTGGTAGAGAGAGTCTCAGTTGAATATCTATACTGACCAACAAAAAACGACAATTTGATACACAAACAAAAATTACACAAAGCAATACAATATATACTCTAGTACTAGTGTATATTCAAGTTTGCAGTAGTAAGAGAAATGGGTCCAAAAGGATTTAGGTATGTTGTCTGATGGGCTACATATATATGTATATCGAGATAGGTGTAGAGAGGGAAAAAAAAAAAAAGAAAACAAGTAGAGCCCGTGAAGGTAGGTAACATGTGGAATTCATATGCTGTATTATGTTTTTTTATATTTCTTTTCTCCATAGTATGAGTGTGTAATCCTGCTTCTTATGCTTCTTAATTTGATAATATCTCCTTTACCTTCAGGTTGATAAATTAACACTAGTATGGGGCAAACCACGTCAGCCTCCCTTGGGCCCTGAAGAGGTATGAACTATACTTTTGTATCAACTTTCATTACTTGGTTTTCCAAAAGTTAACTAACATTTGTCTGTCCGTTCTGTTGCCACTACTTCATTTCTTTATATGCTATTGCATTTATCACTCAAGTGATCAGGCTGAAGGCATTAGGGTTTTCTCGTTCTAGATTTCTTTAAAGCGTGCATTTCAGGCTTTTATTTTTTGTTAAGCTTATTCACATCTAGTTTCCCTCAAAGCTGTCTGAAGATGGTGATTTCCCACAATAGATTGTCCTACACATTGATTATCATTTGTAATAGATCTGCATTTGAAGTTATCGTTTAGGAGTCCTATTCTTTTTCAAAGTACAATGTATTTGAAATTGGGAACTATTCTGCCCACCTTGTTTTTTTCCTACCTTATTGTTTTTCTTAGTATCACGTAGATCTGCAGATAGAGTTACTTTCGTTATTATATGCATTTGAAGTTATCCTTCAGGAAGCCATTTTTTTTAAGCAAAATGTTTTAAATTGGGGGATTCATCCACCACTTTGGTTCAGTCCTGTTAGCTGTATTTCTTAGGTGTCACGTGGGATTTACAGAGATCTTGATCGTCAACTGAGCATTTGATGGTGTGTGATATGAATTAAAGACTAGTTATTATATTAACACAATTAGGCTTAAATTTAATTTTGTATTGTGACCCTGATGGCCTGATCATAATAATGTATAACGAACTCATTGGCAATATTTTATCCCTTCCTCTTTGAATGTTCATGCATTACTTTTTATGATTTTTGGATCGTATATTTGCAGTGGGCAACTTTCTTGGATTCTGAAGGGCGAGTAGTGGATGTAAAAACTTTGAGAAAGAGAATATTTTATGGGGGAGTGGAGCACAGTTTGCGAAAAGAGGTTCACAGATTATATTTTGATTGCGTTTTTTTAATATAAAAAAACAATTATAACCTTCCTTTTGAGTGGTTGAGCCTGAAGATGTGTTCTTATGGCTTTTATGGTTGCAGGTTTGGACATTCTTGTTGGGATACCATGCACATAATTCCACGTATGCAGAGAGGGAATATCATGTGTCAGTCAAGAAATCAGAGTATGAAACTATAAAAAACCAATGGCAGATTTGTGATTAAAGCATTAGTAATCATTATTCATCAGTTTATCCTCCCTTGAACGAGCACTTGGTATTGCATGTCTATGGGTTTGATTCAAAGCTTTCACATGCATTACACTCTTTCCTTTCATGTGCAATTGATAATCTTTTGTGATTGTGAGAATTCTTCTCTTTCTATTGCAATGAGGTGTTAAGTTAAACTACAACTGTTTTTTGTGCCAGCTTTAGTAGTTTGGCTTGTTTTTCTTCCTTTTTCTTTCCTAACAGAAAGTGTGGGTCGGCATATTATTCTCTTGAATCTGGTCGTAGTTATACCTTTTCATTTGGAAATGTGAATGTTCTTTAAGCTATAAACAGCTTCTTTAAAACATGGTGCACGATCTTAGTAAATCCCGTTTTGCTGGTGAGAAGGCTTGTATCTGTCCCCAAGAATATCTGTTAACATTTTATGTGTTGCATTTTCAGTTGTGTAGTCTGATGTGTCAAGTCATTTTAATGTTTTCTCCCTTGTTCCTTTGAGGCTGCAACATAGGAGGTCAACCTTCCCTCACCTTCTTTATCTTCTTTATTTATAAGTCAAACTTCCCGTAGTCTGTAGTTATACATCTCTAGTGCCTCATGGTTGAGGAATTAATGATTTGTTTCCACTATATCTGTGTATGTTCACGTGCCTCTTGGTTGGAAAAATTAAAGAACTTTTATACACTAAACCTTTGACTGAATGTTGGATGTTAAATCACTACGGCTAACTTTATATTATTCATCTCTGCTAAGATGTAGTTGGTACAACTTCCTTCTCTCTCTCTCTCTACTACATGAATTATAAGAACTTGCCAAACCACAGAATTAGAACCTTAAATTTAGATATAGCACTAATTTAACTAGGTACTAAATTCTGCCTTTTTCGTGTAAAATACTTGTTATCAAGAGAGAACCATTACTAAAATTTTAAGATTTCAGTCCAATTTAATTGTAGCTAGCCAAGCTGTAATTCTCTAGAATAGATCCCTATGTAGTGAATATGATGGTATATTCTGAACATCTTACTGAAAGGAAATTGATCATGCAATTTGATAATAAAAAGAAATTAGTTTTTCGTGTTCTTGGATTTTACTGTTGTGTTTTTTCAAGAAGTTTTGTCGCAAATCTAAATGTATTTAGTCAAAAAGTGTAATTTATGTGCTCATGTTTTTCCCTTTCAGAGCATCTCTGCAGAACAGGCGAAAAGATTTATGTAATTTAGGGAGAGGAAAGGCCTTGTTGAGAAGGATGTGGTACTAAAAGAATGTGCACGCTCATCTAATTTTAATGAAGTTTATAAAACAAGTTGAAGGACTTAATTTTAACTTTTTAACATTCAATTGTCATGTTTATGTTCTTGTTTCGAGGTAAGGACCGACAGGTCACTCTCTTTCTATGAAGGAGATGACAATCCAAATGTAAAGCTTCTACGTGATATACTGCTGACATACTCATACTACAACTTTGATCTTGGTATAACCAGGTAATGGCTTCCACTATCACTAACCAGTAACCACCAAATTATTTCAAATATTGCAATAATCCTGTATCCTTAAATTTAACCATTTTCGTGGCCCCTATACTGATTATTTTTTAGATCCTAGAACTGAGCACTTATAAATAAATAGTTCTAATGTAAAAATATTTAAAAGTGAAAAAAATGGAATTATTGAAACTGCGTGACACAGTTTTGAATTCTGATTTTTTTATATTCTTTGATGGTTTACAAAATTGAAAAATGTTTGCTTATTTCCAGCTGTTGCATTCACGCTGAAATAATACAAGTGCGGAAAGTTTTAAATACTATTTCCTGAAGCAAATTGGCCTAAATGTATGTTATTACTTTAAGTGGCTAGACTTGGTCTATCAAGTACTTGTGGTGCCGCATTAACTTTCCGCATTGCGGCAATATTTTGAAAAGGGCCAAAATGTTTTTAAAAAGTAATGGAACGTCACAACTCATACAAGAAATAAAGTGCAGCATATTCCCTTCCCCAACTTGCCTGATGACTGATGAGTAATGCTTTGTGTGTAAAACATCTTTGCAGTTTTATCCTATTAAATATCCAAGGCACCTAAAGAATTCAAAATTAGCGAATATGTATATACAATATATGGCTTATCAATTTAAAAAGAAGTGAATAAGGGAGATGCGGGATACCTCATCTTCCGCTTGTGCTACCTTTCAAAATGGTGTTGTCTTAAAAGGCTATATATATATATATATATATATATATATATATACGCACAAAAAAAAAAATTCAAACACTCGTATTTTAGACTCTTATTCCCCTTTCTTTCTCTCTTCTCTAACTTTTCGCTTTTCTCCCATCTCCTTTTATTCTCATTCTCAATTTTTCCCTGAATCAAGTGATGGTTGTGCTTTGTTCTCGTATTTTTGTTACAAGTAACAGTGGTGGGTTGCAATGGGTTGGTGGTGCATGTTGGCGAGGGTTGTAGATCTGGTGTTATTATGGTGGGTGGTTGTGGCGATAGTTGGTGGTAGATCTAGTGGTAGTGTTCGTGGTGATTGTAGATGGTAAATTTGGTGGTATGGTGGTGATTAGGTGAATATCATAGTTGTTAAGGCGGTGATCGAGCGACTTGGTGGAGTTTTGAAAGTCGAGCGCCTAGGAAAGGCAGTTGTCGCCTTAGACGACATGTCAGCTGAAGCAACTTTGACACCTAGTATGGATCAACCCAACTGCCAACTGGGTTAAAAAAATATCCAAAACGACGTCACTCTGAGGAACTCCAAAACTGGCACTAGTCGATACTCGATTCGCAGTAGAAGAAGACTAGAAGAGGAAGAAAATTGCAACAAAGACACTGAGTACTGACTACTCCAATCGACATGACTCCGAAGCCTACTCTGATCTGTGCAACTCTGAAGTTTACTCTTTCTGGTGGTAGATCTAGTGGTATAGTTCGTGGTGATTGTAGATGCTAAATTTGGTGGTATGGTTGTGATTAGGTGAATATAGTTGTTAAGGCGTCGCCAGGACAAGGCAACCAAGCGACTTGGTGGAGGTTTGAAAGTAAAGCGCCTAGGAAAGGCAGTCGTCGCCTTGGACGACTCATCAACGACTTGGATGACATGTCGGCTAAGTAAGCGACTTGGCTACTCTGGGTATGGATTGACCCAACTGCTAACTGGGTTAAAAAATACCCAAAACGACGTTGCTTCGAGGAACTCCAAAATTGGCCCTAGTCGATACTTGATTCGTAGTAGAAGAAGACTAGAAGGGGAAGAAGACTGTGAGAGAGAGACTACTGACTTACTGAGTACTGACTACTCCGATCGGCGTGACTCCAAAGCCTACTTTGATCGACGCGACTCTGAAGTCCACTCCTTTCGGTGACGTTGCTTGCATCTATTCTCTTCTGAAAATCTTTTCCTTCTCTGGATGCGAGTCACTTTTTATTTTTTTCTTTCCCTTTTTGCTTTTTATGCTTCAGTGCTTCTGCCTTCTAGTGCTTTCTAGCACTCTGGTTCATTGCTTTCTTTTTTTTCCTTTTTTTTCTTCCCCTTTCTCTTTCTTTTTTTCTTTCCCTTTTGTTTTGTTCTCCGTTGACTGTTGTCGCTTGCTCCTTACTCCAAAATTGAAAGATATATATATATATATATATATATATATATATGTACTCTTTACATTTTATCCATTGATATGTAACATTTATCTACTTTACATTATATTTTGGACATTGATATCACAACTAATGTTACATACTAAATTACTAATACATCACATACCGATAGTTACAATTTATCTACTTCTTGTGGTTATATACTGATACGTACTTATACATATATACAATATATATACTGATACATATTGATACAATTTTTCTATATTTTTTATTTGATTCTATTGTGTAGAAAGTAAAATGGCGGAAAGTTCGGGGGCCGATAGTTATGATATAACTAAGGACCCTAAAAGAAAATCTAATCCTAACGATCCAGGTTTGAAATGTGGATATTAGCTGGATATAAGTAATAAGGATGTTGTGCAATGTATACTTTGCAGGAAGAAATGTCATTCGGGCATTAGGAGGCTCAAGCAACATCTAGCTGAAAATTTTGGAGGTGTAATGAAGTGCCTTAAAATCGCAGTAGAAATTATGAGAGAGATGCAAGCGAATTTAAATAGTAAAAAGAGGAACAAGCCAGTTGAACTAGATGATGATGATGTAGTAGAAGTGCAAGAATAACAATCATTTGCTCATCCAAGCATGGTTTCCAATGCTTCTTCTAACACTATCCCAAGTTCTGGGACTGCTTCCTAAAGGAAGAAAGTTGTTTTTCAATTCCAAAAGTCACAACCAAAAGCTCTAACAAAGATTGTTGAAGCACTTCTAAGGAAGACTCCCGAAGAAGTTGTAGAGAAGAGGCATAGCAAGCGTTTGAACCAAACGACTATTGAAAATCGTTTGAGGACATCGGAGGAAAAGTAGAGTCCATATGCACATTGCTAACTTTTTCTACGAGTGGCATACCATTCAATGTTGCAAATGCAAGGAGCTTTGAGGTAATGATCGAGTTTATAGGGCAATATAGGTCGGGTTTAAAGTCTCCAACGTATCATGAGTTGAGGGTTCCTTTATTTGAGAAGGCAAAGACGAAAACCGATGAGTTAAAGGCGAAACATGAAGTTTCTTTGAAGTAATATGGTTGCACACTCGTGTCGGATGGTTGGACACATAAGAGGGGATGACACTTGTTGAATTTCATTGTTAACAGTCCGGAGGGGACTTACTTCATGGTTTCTGTTGATGCCTCTAGAGTCGGGTCGCAAGATGCCACAATGTTGGCAAATCTTCATGATAGTAAGATTGAGAAAATTGGACCCGAATATGTTGTTCAGGTGGTCACAGACAATGCCTCTAATTACAAGGCAACGGGGCATATACTAATTGAGAGGAGGCATACACTATTTTGGACACCTTGCTTCGCTCACTGCCTAGACCTTATGTTAGAGGACAGAGACAAGTTGAAGCAATTCCAACCCACAATCACAAATACAAATGCAAGAAGAATCACAAAATTTATTTACAGGCATGGTCGTCTTTTTGATGCGATGAAGGAAAAACAAATGGGAGAGATCTTGTGAGACCCGCAGTTACTCGATTTGCTACAGCTTAATCACCTTAGTTTGTACAAGCATAGAGATACATCTAGGCATTTGTTCATCTCCTCGGACAAAATCTAAGTTGTCGGCTACCGAAGCAGGGAAAAAAGTATGTGATACTGTTATTTCAACAACATTTTGGCATCATGTTGAGGATTGCATTAGGGCGTTACAACCATTTCTTATATTTTTGAGAATTGTTGATGGTGATTAGAAACCTGCTATGGCAGAAATTTTCGCTGCTATAGAATGTGCGAAGAAAAAAAACAAAGATGCATTTGATAACAAGCAAAGACTGTACAAGAAGGTGATTGACATTGTTTAGCTGCGATGGGAAAGCCAAATTGAGCAAAACTTTTATGGGGTTGCGTTGTTTCTCAATCCGGGCAAGTACTTTGATATCAAAAAGGAACGTCCGATGTTGGCTGGTACTCTACGAGAAGACTTCAATGACATTCTTGCAAAGATGGTACCCGAGCTATATTTGATAGACAAGATAAACAATCTAGCCGATAACTATGATGTTTCTCGAGATACTTTTGCAAAAGAAATGACTATTAGGCAACAAAAATTAAAGAATCCTCGAAAGTATATATTGAAATATATATAAAGATATAAAAGTTAAATTATAATTTATAAATTCTTCCTTTTCTCCTTTTAAAAATATTTATATTTCTTTTAAATGTTTGCTAGTTGATTGGTGGAGTGCTTTTGGAGGGCGGACTATTGAGCTATCCTCGTTTGCAAAAAGAATTTTAGGCCTTTGTTCTTCTTCTTCCGGTTGTGAGGTCATTTAGAGTACATTTGAGTTTGTAAGTACTTTCTATTGTTGGTTCAAAAGTAACAAGTTATTCACTACTAATACTAGCTATTTTTATATAATTAAAATTTTATCATTAATATTATTATTTTTTGTTTTATTTATTTTAGATTCATATGAAGAAAAGGAATAGATTAAAACTCAAACGATTGAGTGACTTGGTGTATGTCCAATACAATCGAAAGATAGTCTCAAGGTTGCAAAAGAGGCGTGAATTTGGGAAAAAAAATTGACCCATTAGCCATTGATGACTTTTAATACGGTAATGAATGGATCAATAATAAAGTCGATGTTGTTCATCCCGGGGAGGATCTTACATGGAATGATTTAGATCGAGCAACCGGTGCATCCAACACTTTTGAGGGTCACAATTCTTCAAGGAGGACTCGTGCTAATACTAGTGATAATCGCATGACGTACCCTCGACGTGGTTTCCAAATGAGAGTAGTTCTCATGGAGGAGATGGAGATGACCTTTTTTTTTTAGTTTGCTTGAACGATGTTTAGAGACTAGTGTAGAGAGTCTTGACATTATTTTGGATTGCTATGTAGTGTTTTATTAGATATTAAACTAGTAATATGTGATGGTTGGTTACAACTTTATTTTCTAGGTGGTGTTTGTTGAATACTTCATTTCTTCCACTAGTTTTTAATATCAAGTGTTTTATTTTTGATTGTTATTACTAATATTTACATAATTGTGCTTTTAATTTTATTCCATAGTGTTATATTTTGAGTTTTAATTAATATGAAATTTTATTGTCAATATACTTGTTAAGTAAAATAAATAATATATAAATTTCACATTGTAAACGACTTGTCGCCATACGGACGCCGTGGCGGTCGCCTAGGCGTCCTGGCAGTTGGCTACCGCCATGAGTCGTCGTGACGCCGTGACAACTATGGTGAATATAGTGGTAGTGTTGATGGTGATTGTAGGTGGTTGATATGGTGGTGATGGAGGTGGGGATGGTTGGAATGGATGGATTTGGTGGTGCTGATGGATATGGCGGTAGTGGTGGGCGGTCTATAAGAAAAAAGAAAGAAAAAAAAGTCAGCATTATAACTAATTTCACAGGCGAATTCTTTTCTTACCTAACAAAGTCACCATGTGATTCCGTTTCACCTTCAATGTTGGCCAACACATGCACAATTTAAAGTGAAAAATCCTTTGTTTATTGGTATAAAAAGCATAAGTTGTGTGGCAGTTCCCACTAAACAACTTCGATGGCATTTGTTCTGTGGTTGGGCCTGCCTGTTTTATCCATTCTTGCATGGTTCACAAGCTCAACACCGTAAGACTTGCTAGATGCATGCATCTAGCCATCCCCAGGGGATGTCCTAACGAGGCAGTATATAACAATATGCTTTAGAGGACAGTCAGTACACCATCCAGCTTAACTAGATTTTTAGACGTTCCTTTCATAAACAAGTCACAACCCCTCCCCGACACCCATAAAGCAACAAAAAGCGATACAGTAGAACCTCTATAAATTAATAATGTTGGAACTGGAAAGTTTTATTAATTTAGAGAGTTATTATTTAATCGATAAATTAATAATTTATTAATTTAAAGAGTTTTTCTATTCGATGAACATAAATTTAATTTCATTAAATTTATTGATGTTTATATCATACTTTTTTTGATGCAATGTATCATACTTATTAAATTAATGTATCATACTTGTGAGGATGATACAATACTTTTGGAGCCAATAACTTGAAAGGAAGCACTCATAGCATCAACAACTCTTCACAAGTTTTTATTACAATTCGAGAATGCAACACTTGAACTTTTGGACGCAATGAGAAAAATTAAGGATGAAATTCATTTCGATTTGAATTTCAAGACAAAACAAACAAGAATAGAATCATATTTTACAAGATTGCCCTAGATATATTTGTAATTTAAAAAAATTATTAATTTATGATTTTGATGGGACCATATATTTATATAAGAGTCTTTTTTAAAAATTATTATTTTATTATTTTATCGAAATTATTAATTTATCCCATTAGCCCAAGTCAGGACTGGGAAAAAATATTATTTTAGAGAAATTATTAATTTATCGAGTATTAATTTATAGAGGTTCAACTGTATTACATTATGATTTTCCTAGTGGGATTTCTTTGTTTAAGCTTTTGTGTATTACTAGACCACAATCATTATGTTGTACTTGTTTCCAAATCTCTAATGAACATTTTTATCAACTGCAAAAAAAAAAAAAAATCTATTAGGGAAGTGTAAAAAATTCCAAGTATAAACTGAAGTATTAAGAACTAAAAATTTTCAACTTCAAAATTGATATTTGTGCAGTTACACAATACAATCAGCATGTTGTATTTGTATTTCTGTACTATATTATTCGAGCATACCTTTGGTTTCTGCACCAGTTCTTCATAGCTCTCTGATCTTTTGTTTGCCATTATGTCTATCAAATGGTATAATCTCATAACATACATTATAAAAAAACAAAAAATGATAGTTTAAAATTCACGTTTGCCGATTGGTATAATATAACCAACTGACTTGGGATTCTTATCAGGATGAGTACTAGACTACTAGTAGCTCTCTTCTTGTTTGTTCTTATAGTTCGTGAATCAGGGATATAACAAATTCTATTATGCCGCACATGTATACTATATACTATTTATTTTTACTTTCTGTTTAGTTTATTCAACTTTCTAGCCTTTGTCTTGTAGGGCATGAGTGATCTTCTGTCCCCAATACTGTTCGTCTTGAAAGATGAATCAGAAGCATTTTGGTGTTTTGTTTCACTGATGGAAAGACTTGGGCCAAATTTTAATCGTGATCAAAATGGCATGCATTCTCAACTTTGTGCATTGTCAAAGGTTCTCTGTCTTTCTCTATTCAAGTGTGTGCATCATTCATTATTGTTTACAAATTCGCGACTGGATTATAATATTTTCTAATTTTTTTAAAGTTTTGGTTTCTTGTGTTGGAGTTATTACAAGTTTTAGATTCTGATGCTAGCAATAAAAGCTAATTTTAGATCCCTAAAGACTATAAAGGATCAATGCATAGACTATTTTTCTGCTGGTTGTAAAAAAAATGGTAAAGCCACTTTGCTGATAAAACAGTTAAAAATTATATATACCAAAGTTTTCTGCTGAATTGTTAGCTGGGGAAGAATAGTGAGTTGGACGATATTTTTATTTATTAAAGGCAGGGACAAACTTATTACTATTCCCGGCTCAAAAATTAGAGATTCATTTTTCTTTTTAGTTCATTACATTTTTTTTTAGTTCGTTTTAAAATTAGAGATATATTTTTTATTTTAGAACTATAAAGTGATATGAAGTTCGTAACACGTGATCAAGTATTATCATGCATAATATATTTATTCCTTATAAAGTCCTTGTTTTAGAGATGCATCTCTATTTTTTAATATTATTATTATTATTATTAATACTAATAAATATTGTGTTTTGTGTTTGCAAGATTATTTATATTTGTTAAGAGATAATTTGGTTGTAGTTGATGTAATTGTCTTGGTATAATTTGTCATTCATTATGGAATTTTTTGTTATTTAGTTTTTGTGAAGTAGAGAGGTTTATTCTATAACCATATAATGTACAAATGAAAGCTGAGCCTTTTATAAACTTAGACTCGTACTTAAAAAAAAGTAAATCAATTACCATCAATGATTAGCATACATTACTCCTACAATCATGCTACCACAATTCTTTAACACTCTCCCTCAAACTGAAAAATCTTATATTATGACCACGTAATTATTTTAGCTTCAGCACTCCCTTTTAAATTGTGTCATTCTTTGGTTGATAAAAAGAAGAAAATTTATCAATAGAAAGAAAAGAAAGGATACAATACATGGGGGAATAAGTAAAAACAAAAGATCACTTAAAAAAGTGCATCCCTCCAATCTCTACATAAATCAGTGACAGAAATACCTCTAAAGGAGTAGAAGCATAAAGAGATGTAAGAAAAAATAACTCAATAGCTTAAAACATAAGCAACTTTCTTTAAACGATCTAGTATTACGCGCTGATTTCAAATTTTCCACAATTATATAGAAAAGAAGGAACGCTTTCATAAAAAATTTCAAATCCTCAAAAATGAATTAGTAGATTATCTTTTACCGAAACAGGACACACCCGCTCCTCTCTTAGCACTCTAAGAAAGAGCTCCGCACTCCCTAAGCAACATGATAATAAGGAGTATGCATCTCATTACGTACTTTGATTTCTCACCCTCAATACGTAACTCAACACGTACACTTTTTAAGGATATTATTGGTAAGAAATAGTGGAGAACGCTGGTCTCCAACAACAAATATGAAAGGATTCCTTGCATTCCTCAATAATTGAGGACTTTTGACCCTTCATAACAAATTGAAGTACACACACCCTCTTCAAACTCTTGTCCCATGAATATCCTAGCTCTCAAATTAGCAATTTATGTACATATTTCAACCCAAAAATTTAACTTCGGACAGTTTCTTTTGGATCGATTTTGGAGCATATATATTATTGTGAGAACACCTTCAAGTTCATATATCGTTGACTTATTTGAGTACAGAGCTTTATTGTTATTAGCATCCTTTGTGAGGGTAGAAAAAACCAACTACTTCTCCATCTCTACACTTCTACTTTTTTGGGGGGAGGGAAGAGCATTGCCATTGTGGTTTTTTTTCGGTAAAAGCTTTACCCTTTCTTTGTATTACGTAATTTCTCCGCATCTCACGGACTATAGGATCTTGTAGGTTTGTATAGGCAAGGATTTTATATTTATGGGGTTTGTTTGTCTTAATCTAGGCTCTATTTATTTGTTTCCTTGATATCCTTTTATTGAAATTTTTCTTCTTTTTTGTATTAGATTTACAAAATAGGCTCAAATATCAAACACTTCAACTCAAATACAATTGACAATGAGAAGAGTTAGTCTGAGTCTATATACTACACACATATTTGATGTGGGAGAACTTATATACTCTTAAAACTCCCCTCACTATTTATCAAGGGGAACTTATATACTCTTAACACTCCCCTCACTATTTATCAAGGGTTGCACGTGGATCTGATAAATATGAGACCTACACAAAGATAAGCAGAAGAAATTAGTCACAAGAAAAGTATAAAAGAAAGTTAGTAAACTATGAACAACTATTACCCAATTGATAAGTGGATACTAGTTAAGAAATGGGCTACTCTGACCCTTAAGAATGGTCTCTGCAAGTTGGTAAGAATGAGGGCCAAAAGGAGTGATTAGTTTGCCCAAGGATCTGTTAGATACTTAAAATTTATAAAATGGGTTCAAATCTAGTATATAAAGTTATCTAGCTCTCTAACTCAAAATTGGTGCAACATTACCTATTGATAAATCCTAGATCAATTGGCAATGAGAAGAGTTGGCTCTAGTTATGTACTAGACATACTTTCTCAAGCTACTCGATGTGACAACTTATATACTCAACATTTTTGTCAAATAATAATTGCTTTTCTCTTGAATTCTCTTGAATTCCCTAATAGGACGTGATTCCCATGGTCCTGTGATATTAAGGCTATATGCTGTAATGAATCAAGTATATATGCCTGGCTATCTGTGGTTAGCTTTTTCATTAGCCTGAAAAATTCTTATTGATCATACAGGTGAGGAGGTTAGAGATTTGACATGGACTTCTACCAAGGTCTATGGGACACTTTCTTTGTAGAAAAAGTCTTATTGATCATACAGATGAAGTAGGTTTGAGATTTGACATGGACTTCTACCCAGGTCTATGGGACACTTTCTTTGTAGGCTGGAAATTATTTCTGAAACCATGGCTTTAGTGTTTTTCCTTCAAAATATTGGAGTTTCAATTATTTCATAGGAGTATCAAACTTTGATTTAGTGAAAGATCGAGATCTTTTCACAATTTGCTTTTGATGTTTTGTAGTGAACTTTTTACCAGTCTTAGCATTGCCATGTACCTTTCAGTGATTTCTTTGCTCATTCATCTGTGAGTGCTTAGAGGCAACATGCCTGGTTGGAAATGCAGTCACAGTTTATATTGTTGCACTTGAAGGAACCTCTCGTTCGCCATTCCCCCAAATAACACCTGTACTAATATAGCTTCCACTTTTCAACTGTAAGCCAGCCTTGCAAACAATCGCACAGAAATTATATGTAAAGTGTGTGATATGTTCATTGATGGTATTTACTTGATATCTTCCAAGATTTTGACTATATGACTATTGACTGCTAATCACTATGGGCATCTATAAATATACATTATTTTGTATTGCAAAACAGGGTGTACTTTTCTAGTTTCCTGTGAAGAGCCTCTTTCCTTAAAGATGTGAATGATTTTGATGTGTTCTCCTTCAGAATGATTTCTAATGTTTAATTAATTGTTGAAGTTTTGATTAGTTCAAAAGAGGGAAAAAGAAAATGCTGATGTATTTTTATTTTATTGTGGCAGCTGGTCGAATTGTTAGACAACCCTTTGCACAACTTCTTTAAGCAGAATGAGTGCTTGAACTATTTCTTTTGTTTTCGCTGGATTCTTATACAATTTAAAAGGTAACTGAGACAGTCCCTATATTTTGTTAGTCTGTTTAAGTTCTGTTCCTTCACCTGGTATCTTGTATTTCAGTTTTCATATAAAATCAGCTTGCTCTGATTTTTCATCTCTCACAGCTTCATGAGATGGTGTATGAGAACAAAATACAAGTCAAATTCTTGAGTGCCATTTTTTTTCTGTTAGCTAAGAAGATATTTATGCGTTAACTGTTAAGAAGAGAATTATGTTAAATGCTAAAGATAGGTCGTTGGTTGGCAAAGTGAAGGTTTGGCCCTGGAAAATGTTAAGAGTGGCAGTATGGAAGACTTGAAACAGCAGCAGTTGTGGTCCCAAAATTTTAGATTAGTCAGTTATAAATTTAATGTGCTTAGAGCTTAAAGTTAGAGATTTTAAAACCCGTAAATTTCATAACGGGCTTTGATCCCAAGCTCTCTTTTTGTCATCAGCTCAATAGTCATGTAAGGCATTGATGAACTTGGCCAAAAAGCTTGTTTGGAAATTTTTATTTCCACAAGTGTTTTCCATATTTCCTCAAGTTCCCCTCGGGTAGGACCTCTCCACTCATGTGGAAGGGGGGACTTGAAGAAATAATACTCCCCCTTTTTTAGCGCAGAGAATTGCCACTTATGTACCACATTTATTCAGGTTATCCAATCTGCTGCAATTCAAATTTCTAATTCCCATTGTTCTTTTAATCCCTGTATTGAAGAATGTGATCCTGTAATCTACTCTTGTGATCACATATACATTGTTTCACCTCTAATTTGGCTATTTCTCTCAGGGAATTTGAGTATGAGAAAACATTGCGTTTGTGGGAGGTATTGTGGACTCATTATTTGAGTGAGCACCTGCACTTGTATGTATGTGTGGCTATCCTGAAGAAACATCGCAGCAAGATAATGGGGGAACAGATGGATTTCGGCACTCTCTTGAAATTTTTAAATGAGCTGAGCGGTCAAATAGACCTTGATTCAATCCTCCGGGATGCAGAGGCGTTGTGTATATGTGCTGGTGAAAATGGCGCAGCTTCCATCCCCCCTGGAACTCCACCATCATTGCCCATTGAGGATGGATCATTATTATATCAACAAGATGATGATGATGTATTGTAAACATGGTCTTTGCTCAAAGTCAATCTCTTTGTTTTTTTTTTGTTTGTTTAGTTTCATATGTAAAAATTTTGTTTGCTCCGTTTTTGACAGCGATAAAGCAAAGCAAGTGGTAGAAGGTTAGTGTGGTGCCCCGTGAACGAGACGAAGCCACGCCATACACACGAACTTAAGAGCACACACTCGAGGATGGACAGTCCGGTTCTGGTAGTGCCCATATGGTTTGTTTGTCCGGAATGACCATCTCATTCGAGAAAAGATCTCTGGCTCTAGCATCCAACTTCTATCATTAACCCTATCGACAACCATCCATATATGACCAGAGGCCTCTTCCCTTCATAGCACAAGAGATAGGAAAGTCGGCCTTTCGAAAATTTTAACGGAATGGATATGGATGTCATTCTTACTATTCAATTAATGCTAAACCAAGAAGGGCTAGTCTATAAGAGTTCTGAAAAGAGTAGGTTTTGGAGGGCCAGTAAGGTCTATAACTTGGCCTTGATTTAACTACCTGCATTGTGACTGAATTGAATGGGCATAAGAAGGGAATTCTGTGCGAGATTGTTCATTTCCATGTCTAGGCAAGGGTTGCTGAAGTAAATGAAGAAATTGCGTTTTGCCCAAGTTATTTTAATTTATTGAGCCCAAACGATGGATTAAGAAATTTCTTTATGACATGTATAATGGGGAGGATGGAGTATTTTTTTCAAGTAAAGAGTTGGATACTCTATATTAGAAGAGGGTTAAATATATTTTTTCTCACTCTACTGGACTTTGATTTACCAAATAGCATAATCAAACAAAAAAACATAACTTTTGCTCTCCTCATTTTTACTTTATATTCTTCCTTTTATCTGTTTAGTGAGAGAATATCATCATTATTCTCAAGATCCATCACTACGTAAATTAGGGAGAGAAACTCATTTTCGAGATAAATTCATTAATTCTCACTTTAAAACGAAATTAGAGAAAATGAACCTTCAATTTTATTCTCAAATCATTTGGAATTCTCAAATCCTGCAAGTTGAAATCATATGGCGAACATTATAACGGATTTTTATTTGGCCATGTCTCTAGTAACAAGGGAGGTTTTATGAAAAAATCCACTCATCTGCACGATGACATGTATTTTGAAGAAAATTCAATGATTGAAACTAGACCATTACAATGAAATAAGTTTTCCTCTTTCAAAACCTTACTTGTTAACCTAATTTTCAAAAAATGAATTCACTTCTCAATCGATAATAACCCAATCAGATCCTCAATTTGTAGAACCTTTATCAAAACCCAACATATAAAAAAATTATAAATTTACATCACCAGCCAACATACGAAAAAGAAGAAATCAGATCAGTTGTTCGCGATCGGGATCTGAAAATGGAGGTTTCGCGATGACATCAAGTTCGAATTAAAGGATATCATTTGAGTTTTATGAGCATTGAATTGAGAGGGTGAGATTTCTCATTCACAACCATTCAATTTTAACTTTGTTTCTTTTCTAAGTTCTCTATATTTTACTAGATTTGGTTGGAAGAAGACCGACAATGAATGTGTTCGGTAAGAATGGAATGAAGAAAAATGGAGCAGAGAGATCAAAGTGTTCAAATTTTCTTTGTATGTTTTTACATTAAGCTTTAATTTGTTATTTTTGTTTGATTTTAATTTCTTTCTAATTTTGGTAGTAATTTGTTTTTAAATATTATTCATAACTTGTTTTAAATTTATAAATTAATTTGTTTTGTAAAATATAATGGCTATTTTGGTAGTAATTTGTTTTAAAATATTATAATAATAGTAATTATAATAATAATTAATTATTATTATTAGTATTATTATTATAATCCCTCCATTTCAAAATATTAGATAATTTTATACTTTTAAAGTGAACTTAAAATATTTAAAGAAATATATATGTATATACACAACTCAGATAAGATTTAGTCACTTGCCATGCATTACATGACTTTTTTTTGAGTTATAAATGACAAATATTGTATATACATTTTTTCCATATTTAAAAATTCAAAAAATATGAATTCATTAATTTAATATAAATAGATTTGTAAAAATTATACATTAATAAATTTTATTATTAATTAATTTAATTTAATTATTTAATTATTATTTTATTTATTTAATTTAATTATTTGTTATGTATATTAATTTGATTTATATTTTGTTTATCTGTTTGTTATAGAATTGAGTATAATTTAATTAATTATCCAATTCAGTTTCTCTCTCCTTGTCAGCATGTGACACATAGACTTGTTGTTAATATTTTAATAGAGTAGATGATTTTTTGAATTTTCATAAAAAAATTATAGTTTAATGAGTTGATTGTAAAAAAATTAATTTAATAATATATTTATAAATCGAGGTGGAATAGATCCTATTAGAAGATGATTAGAACATTTTGAATAATTATTGGAATATACTAATGTTTGTCCAAAATTCCAAATATTTGGAATATACTAATGAGGGATTTGACAGTGCTTATCCAATAAAGATATTTGTGAATAATTCCCATATTCCCACATCCATATAAGTATCATCTACAAGACAAAAACATTTTCGTCCCTTCCGCATAAAGGACTTTGACTTATACCCAGTAATGATATACTTTTAAGTTATATTTGTAAGTAAAATTTGAGATTCATTTATTATTTATGTGAGGGTATATTATGAAATTATTATTTTTATTTGTGAAAATATTAATTTTTTATTTTTATTGGTTTGGATATGTATATTCCAAATAGATTTAAGAAGCTAGAAATATCTGGTTTCCTTTTTTTTTTTAAACATTTGAACAGATATTGCCAATTACCATCTTGGTCAAGTGGGTGACACTGTCCAGACTCCAAATAATTAAAAGAAAACTCAAAAAGGGACATTATAGTCTTTTGAATTTTTTTTGTCCGTCCATCTACCCAATATTCCAAAGCCACGTAACACTTTTACCAAATAAATACACATTAAATAATATTCCCACGTCGTCCATAGAGTATGAGCAACTCTAGCAGCACAATCCTAGACTAGGATTTATCTTTCAGTTTAGTAGGTAGACTAAATCTAGGAATTTGATAATCCATGAACTATAATTTTAATTATATTTAAATGGAAGAGTGGAAGGAGATTAGAGTTTTTTTGAATTCATAGATTATTTTAATCTTTTTATATTATAGTCCACGGGATAGTTCATTTGTTAAAAAAGATGAAAGACTAAAAGGATATTTGTTGATGTCATATGGACTAAATATAGTCCATTAAATAGTCTAGCTGCTGGACGCTCTAAGGGATTGTATACACCGCAACTCATGCTATTCCTATGGATTACACCAATATATGGTTTGGTTGACCTTCACATTTTCATTTATACATCCTAATTTTAAAATTAGAGAATTGATATTTTTACAAATAAATTTGATAGTTTCACAAGGTGGTCTCTCACATAAGGTGGACCCCACTTACTATCCATAAAAAAAAACTCGTAAAATTATCAAATTTATTTATGAAAATATAAATTCTCATTTTATATCACTAGAGAATTAGTGAATTTAGATTACCATTCTCTAAATGAGAGTTAATCAATATAGTTGATTTTGCATGAGATATTAACTAAAACTCTTTATATCAATGCATGTCTAATTTACCGTTGAAGTTTCACATATCATTGATTCATTTAGATTATATTGGAAAAAAACATACTTAAAACTTGCAAACTGCAAAATTATTTGATTATATAATTTATGTAGTAGTTGGTAATTTATGTTTTTTCTATAATATTTTTTCTTTTATTTTTGTTCGTGTAAATTCTTAAAATACCCTTCAAATTTTTCAAAGAGGGACACGACTTCTTTTGTTAATAATATTCTATCTACCGAATATAAAACAAATTAAATAAATTTTCCTTTTAACTTCCTAATCATTTTCCTTATTCCTTAATTTCAACCTTCAAGAGTATATATAAACTATTACGTAATTTATTTGAAACAAAATAAATTTTAAATTGGCCACAATATGTTTAATGCACAAAATAAAAAAAAAATTGATATGTAAATATCTTTTCAACTTATATGTATCTTATTTAAAAACTTGTATACACTTTAAATTTATTTGTCAAAATTATTATTAAATCCGTTAAAATTTATTTAAATTTAATTTAGAAGTGAATCAAGCTAAGTTTGGATAAAAATTTAAACCCTAATGAAAGTATACACTTTAAACTTACTTTCAAACATATCAATGTTTTAAAAAGTTGCGCAAATTATTATATTTTTACTTATTTAACAAGCTGCTTAAATAATTTACTTATAAGCTAGCTATTTTAAAATAAACCGTGCGAGAATGAATTACAAAACTTTAACCAAACATCACCTAATAAGTATTGTACACGTGGCACGACAGACCGTAGTATCGAGTGTAGAGAAATTGAGCCCTTCGTTTCCGATTCTGCGAAGCTGTAGCTCCTACTACCTTCCTCAGACACAAATCTTTCCGCTGTCATCACCTAATATATATATATGTATGTATATATATATATGCACCGCCGACGAATAAATCGCGATAATTTGGAGTTGGCTGCAGCTCCAATGGAAGGTATGTAATTTGGAGTAATTTATTTTGCTACATTTGAAAGATATTTTTAGGTTTTTTGTGATGTTTATGGCGCTAATTCTGGTTAATTAAACAAATGTTGTGATGAATTTAGTTTGGCATGTTCTTTAATAAATTGACTGAGAAGCCCTGATGCCTGTTATCATTTATTTTTAATCTGTGTTGAATTGATTGCATGGCCTCTTGTTTAAAAATCGAAATTGTAAAAAATGTTCAATTTGTGAGTTTGACTTATTAACTGATTCGCAGTATATTGACGAAATTTTGTTGAGATTTGTTTAATGAGATTTGCTTACGGATTCTTCTGTGCGGAAGGAATTGATTTGTAGTAGAAGAAAGATAAGAAATATTTGTTTAGAAAGAGTTGGATATACGAGGATCAGAACTCCATATGCTACGGATCAATATATTTAAAAATGATTAGATCAGAAAATTAATTGCATCCTCTTTGAGTACAGGTAAAGAATGGGTTAAATAATTGACTAGTCAAGTAGTGTTAGTGTTGACGTCTTTTAATGAAATGATTGTCTAGGGGGGAAAAACTACTCTTAATTGAAATCCTTTATGACAATATTAGAAGTGAAGAAAAGTGGTGTTTATGAAGGAAATCAATAACTTTAGCTGCATATGTGGAGCAGACTGGGCCAGTTGGAGAACTTTTGGCATTTAAGGATAACATAAACTTTGGAGTTGGATCAGCCGAAGAGGAGCAAGCCTGAGGTAACAAATTCTTGGTAAAATTTGATTGAGACTAGATTGACAGTATGAGTGGACCAATCTATACAAACACATCCCCATCATTCCAACTTTAATGTATCAAAACAGAAGAAAAAGGAAATCTCTCACAGAACGAAAGGTTAAGCAATCTGAAGAAATCCAAATGAAAAAAGTGGGTAATTAGCTGGTGACTTTATTAAGCTTTCTTTGCTAGCTGCATAGGTCTTACTGCCACAATATTATCCTTGTTTTTGATTGCTTCGATGAATTATATGTGATGATAAGCCATAAATGTATTAACACTCAATTGGAGAGGGTTGGAATTATATAATGGATAGTGTCAAGATTGGGCACTTACTATTATGCAGCCAAGGTTTAGAACGGAAGGATAAAAGAAGAATAAAGATGGGGAAAGAGGTAGAAGAACCATGTCCGAAGGCTACAGTGGCCTATAATCTTTCTTAACCAATATCTATTATATATACTAAAACACAGTAAATGATACCATAACTTGACACTTGTCATTTCCATAATTCAACACGTGTCTTGTCTAATTAATCCTTAAGACCTTTAACAAAACTGTCCAACTAACCTAACAAATGAGGATGAAAACAAATCCTAATTCATTCCCCTAAATCACTACAAATCTAAACTGTTTTGATAATATCAACTGTTTTAATATTATCCTTTGTAATTTAATAAAATCACTACTTTATGCTATTAATTAAATTTTTGGATTTATAATCTTCTAAATCACTACAAATCTAAAATAAAGCTTAATAGCATAATGTCATTCTCTTATTTTTTTTAGATTTATAATCCCCTAAATCATTAAAAATCTAAACTGTTTTGATATTATCCTTTGTAATTTAATTATTATTTAATAAAATCACTACATTATCTCAACACTACCCTCTACAATGTATATTCATCTGTTTTTCTGGGTAAAATTTGATCATCGCACAACAATCTATCATGTTCTTATTATATTTTAATTTATTAATTATATGTACACATTTATTATTAAAAAATTGAATAATCCCGCTGCAACGCGGGGGTTTGTATCTAGTTTAACTCTAATTTAAGGATGGGGGATGAAACAAAAAACTCTAATTATATTATCATTGGAAAACGTAATTTTTAACTAGGAAATGAACTCCATTACTATCCACTCCCTCCGGATGGCCGAAGGTACAATTTATTTTGTCTTTAAAAGGATGGCAATAAGTAATTGTCACTGCAGGAGAGGCATCTTACTTTCCTACTGACTGAATCACTTGAATCAGTTGAAGGAGGTTTCTACAGGAAGAGGTGTGACTCAGCGTGGGCTGGGGTTTATAACGAGTGGGCATGAACTGTAACCAAACAAATAAATATAAGCCAACCACGAATTCCTGATCCGTAAAGTGAACCCCTGTAAAGTAAAGAGCCTCGCCTAAAGGAACAAGATCGAAAGCACAACTTATCATTCGAAGCATAAAAGTGGTCAGGTCATTTAGACCCGGAAGAGATAGGAGTGGCCTTATAGAAGGTTGGGATGAGCCCTTATTTCTCTATTCAATCCATGGACTACCTCGATACACCTGTGTCATAGCGTAGATTTTTTTGAGCGAGGGAAGCCAGAACATTGGTCAAGAGAGAAAAAGAATAGGAACTATAGATTGAGAAAGTAACATTAACTACACCATGCACACTTTTTTTTGTTATCTAAACCCTAATTCTCCTACTCACTAAAATGAAAGGCCTGCCTATTCTATTAGTCAAGTCTGGAGAACATAGTACCATAACTTACTCCGTGATTGGTGAAGGGCTTAAAAGCGTTTTAGGTAGCTGCTATCTATCAGATCTTTTTTAAGAGGTTAGGTGGATGGTTGAGTCGAAACGGAGGAGACTAAGTCATCGGTCGTGTGTTAGTGGGGTCCACTAGTATTAAAAAAAACTTTCACTTTATGTAATTTCGTGGGGCCACTAAGAATAAATTTGGAATTTTTTCTCTCTTTCCTCTACTTTACTTTTCTTGATGTGTTAAAAATGTATTTATGCATCCTTTAGATGACGTAGAGAGTACTAAAGTACGTAGATCATCTATTGTTTTCTAACCTAATTACAATCAATTTATCCACTAAGAGGTTAGGTAGGTGGTTGAGTCGAAGCGGAGAAGGAGACTAAGTCATCGGTCGTGTGTTAGAGCCATCTAATTCATAACCCTCTCTGTTCTCGCCATTGGTTACTGGGTTGTGCAAGTTAAAACTTAAACTCCCCGGTTAATATATGCTTGCTTCTTAGGGTTTAACTCTCACCTTAAAGCGACATGTTAAGTTCAACAAATAAAATTATTGATATAGATTGTTTTTTTGCTCCTTCAAATTAAATTCAGTCAACATGTAACAGAAAATAGCTTTGGTTTTATCTCTCTTGTTGTCTCATATGTAACAGCGCCTCTATATTGGTGAGCAACATGATATTTAAGTAAATAAGATCTGATTTTTATTGATATATGTATACACACACACACACACACACACACACAGAGAGAGAGAGAGAGAGAGAGAGAGAGAGAGATTTAAATTTAAGTTCATGTATTTTTGTTGGAATATTGCTTATTGTTATAGATTCATTTTCAGTTAAACTCATGTCTGGACCATCCATAAAGTTTTGCTTAATATGATCAATGTCATTTCTTGCCGGGGCATCTTTTATTTCCTGGAGAACTTAACACGTGATGTGTAATATAGAAGGATGAATCTTGGTCACTGTGAATCTATCATTTTAATTCAGGTTGGTCCAATTGAATGTTTACTACCATATAACTTATAGTATCCTCGAGAACGTACTCCCCACAATTTTCATCAAAAAAAGGAACAACAATAAGCCAATAAAGGGAATCATATGAGTTATCATTTTCAAAGTACTATTATTAATTGTTCAGGATGATTGAAGAGATTCTTTTGTGGTTTTCATGATAGCATTATTAAAGAATCATTTGATACAACTTTTATACTTATTCAATTGGAGTGCAAATTAAAAAGGATGTTAACGTGCAACTAGGTATTTAAACTGAAGATGTTGTCAATAATAGCATCTTCAAATCGGAGATAAATTTCTATAATAACTGAGATAAGGGCAGAAGAAAGATTACTTATCCCAAAAAAAGGTTTCAAAAGAATCAATAAGTGGCTGCTTGACATTGAGTTTATATGCTTCTGTAGTATATGACTGGTTCATGGAGCCAATTTCCCAGTCTTCTTCTTGTGTGCAAGTGTTTAGGTTATTAGACTTTTTTTGACATGAATGAAATGTATTGTTCAGTCAGTTTCCGATGACTTGACCGCCAAAAACTCAATGATGACTATGGTTTCAGACTTTTCGAGTCGAGTTGTTTTCCTTAGTATTACGATTTATCTAAAATTCAACAGAAATATTACTAGTAGTTAAGGAATTTGTTTTGAGTTAATCCGGATATATAGTCCCTCCTATTTGATAATAGCAACCTGCGGAAAGTTCAGGAATGTTAGTTTATGATATAGGTTTCTGGCTTGATCAATGACAAAGAAAACCTTAACTGTGAGCCTTATACCAATTACTTTGGATAGGATCCATGAAGCTGACCCCTAGTAAATGGAGAAGTCTTTGTTGAGTTATATTTGAAATTTTCCTACCAATTTGTGCTATAACTTTTCCTCCAAATGTTCTTTCAGTTTTTCTTTCCATTGCTTTATTCAGCAGGTGTATAGAGCTTATAAGCCAGTCAAACTTTCAAATTTTAATGAATGAAAAGAGTTACATATCAGGTGGACTCTCTTTAAAGGGCAGCAAGTTAAATTATCATCATTGCAAATTCAGTTAATTAAAGAAAACAAAAAAACTGAAACTTGTTTTCTTTATATGGTAAAATACTTTACTGTAACAAATTCCTTCAAATCAATATTTCTACTTTCACCCTTCAATTTCCTGTTCAATTATCAATCCGTGTATGTTTTTAGAGAGAGGCCTTTACTTTTTTCAACATAGTCCATTTTTTTTGTTAGAATTAATAAAAGTAAAAGAGAAATAGCGGCAATTTACTTTTATTTTCTAAATTAGCAAATCATGCCCACCTATATGTGAATTGGGACTTGAAGGCAACACCTTTTTACTGTACGATAGTCGAAGCATGTAATTTCCAATCAAGCTAAAATCTAAATTACTTTTAAAATTGTTAATATTCTTTACATGTACAGAATTTTGGAAATGGTGCACTTTT
Organism: Panax quinquefolius; assembly: GCA_020205615.1. Classification (NCBI taxonomy): domain Eukaryota; kingdom Viridiplantae; phylum Streptophyta; class Magnoliopsida; order Apiales; family Araliaceae; genus Panax; species Panax quinquefolius. The sequence goes on from CM035161.1 coordinate 22,423,286, forward strand.
TGAAGGTTATCTTTTATACTTGATTTCCCTTTTGCATGCAATCCTTTGTTTTTGTCATGTAACTCTTTTCGTTATTTTCCTTCAACCTGATTATCAAAACACACACACGCGCTCATGCGCGCGCGCGCACACACTTTTATATATACACTATCCACACAGCTAATACTGGATTGAAGTGTCAGCATCTTTTATCTAGCTCTTTTTAACTTGGTCTCACCTCAAGTATGAGTGTACTAATTGTCAACATAAAACTCTTGTTGCTTAATCCACAACACTGAATTCAATTTGATGGTGATTAGTTTTCTTATCTCCTAGTTAATTCAACTTAATTGTGTGCTTGATGATGGTTTTGTTTCTATTTTTACGCTATTGAGGTTAAAGATAACTACGCAAGGAGATTTCATCTGTCATTGCAATCTTAACCCCACTCTTGATACTGTGCAGACCAGCTTAAGCAGAATCATAACTGGGAACTGCCATGTTAGTTAGTCCACCTCGTGACGCCCTCCTTCAGAGCATGGGTCAGAGAAGCCTTATCTCTAGACGAGCTATTCCTAAATTAATTTGTCTTGTACTCTTAGTACTTGTCCCGGTTAGTATTATTGGGATCTTCAACCATGGTCAGAAGATTTCCTATTTCTTCCGCCCACTTTGGGATAAACCGCCTCGCTCATTTGAGCACTTACTACATTATTACGCAGAAAATGTTTCGATGGACAGCCTTTGTCATCTCCATGGCTGGTCCCTTCGCTCTGAACCTCGTCGTGTTTTTGATGGCATCATATTCAGCAATGAACTGGATATTCTCGAACTGCGGTGGCGTGAACTTCATCCCTTCATTACCAAATTTGTTATCCTAGAAGCCAACACCACCTTTACTGGCATCCCTAAGCCTCTCTTCTTTGCTACAAACCGTGATCGATTTGCTTTTGCTGAGGAGAAGATTGTTCATGGTGTGTTTCCTGGGCGGATTGCATCATACAGGTCACGTGAAGACCCATTTGTTCGTGAGTCAGAGCAACGTAGAGCTATGAATGGACTACTTCTCCATGCAGGTATCAACTTTGATGATCTACTTATTATGTCAGACGCTGACGAGATCCCAAGCCCCCACACTGTGAAATTGCTTCAGTGGTGTGACGGGGTACCTGATGTGCTACATCTCGAGTTGAGAAACTACATGTATTCCTTTGAGTTCCCTGTGGATTATAACAGTTGGCGTGCGACAGTCCATCTATATGGACCATGGACTCGATATCAGCATTCACGGCAAACTGATATAATTTTTTCTGATGCTGGGTGGCACTGTAGCTTTTGCTTCAGAAATCTACAAGAGTTCGTATTCAAAATGACTGCTTACAGCCATGCAGACCGTGTAAAAAGGAAAGATTTTCTTAAATATTCTAGAATTCAGAATCTAATTTGTCGAGGAGATGATCTTTTTGATATGCTGCCTGAGGAGTACAGTTTTCGGGAATTGATTAAGAAGATGGGATCAATTCCTCGTTCAGCTTCAGCGGTACATTTGCCAGCTTATTTAATAGAAAATGCAGAAAAGTTCAAATTCCTTCTTCCTGGTGGTTGTGTGCGCCCGAAAGAGTGAAATTACAATTCCCCCAAGAAGATAAGTCAAAATTGTTTAGGAATATGTTTCTCTCCTTTAATATTTATGTTTAGTAAAGATAGTTTTAGGTACTTGAGAGTTGAGAATGAAATATACATTCCCACTGCAATTTTCTTTGTTTTCCACAACAAATTTACCTTGATGCTTAGATAACTGCAAATTTATAAGTTGTCTTTGTGAACAGAGGAAGGATATTTGTTTTTTTTGTTTTTTTGTACAAGTTAGAAGCTGCTGCAGCCTGCAGTGCATGTTCTGCTTTTTGTAAGATTAGTTGATCTCCTCCATGTCTGATATTGCTTTGGAGCGAGTTAAATATTTTGTTATTTGGACCTTTTACTATAATTTGCACCTCTTCTAATGTTTATTGAAAAATTGTGGACTGCATGGATATTTGAACTAACCGGTGATCAGTTGCATCCTTTGTGAGGTCACCCTTGTCTGTCCTAAAACATAGTCTATTAGAATAAAGTCATGGCGGGTGGAATAATTAGGTTACAATCGAGTCATTTTCTTCGCTCCTGATGATGTTTTGGTCTAAATGATTGAACAAACAGATGAAGTGGAATTAGTTGACTACCTCACATCACAGGGTTGCTAATCTGCTCTCTTCCTTTTATGTTCATTCAGGTCTGATAATCAAGAGCTTCTGAGAAGTTGATGATTTTGCAAAAGTGATACTTTTGGGACCAGAGATTATTCTATTCTGTCAATACACTTGTAAGTTTTGATCTTGGTGTATAAAGATAGATTCAAAAACCAGTAGCTTCTTTTCAACAATTTAACAGTTGATTGGTAGTTGGTAGTTAATTGCATCCGGCTGATATCGGAAGTCCAATATGGGGTGCCTAATTTTTTTTCTAGTCGGAGGTTCAAGGCCCTCTTTCTAGTGTCAAATGACGACATTGATTTTACTATCAGATGTTAGGTGCTTCAAAAGACTTGAAAATAACGGATATGTAGAAAGGTTGTTTCTGGATCCGTTTCCGATAGTAAATGAGAGGTATATTTAGAACATGAGAGAGTGCGCGTACTAAAGGTTCATATATATATATATGAAAAAATGTATATACACAATTGTGAAGTATATAGTTGGCTATGTCTATAGTTTTTTTGGGTTATAATGACGGTTCACCTGTCGCTATAGCTATTCTGGTTTATGACGACGGGTGAACCCAACTATATAGTCCAAAAAATTATCGTCATACCAATGATAATATATTCTGTATATATATATATATATATATATATATATATATATATATATATAAAGAGGATCAAGTGCATACTCTTTTATTAAACGTACCTTGCTCCACCACCTTTAGCGTCGGATTGGGCGACGGGATCAAGTGCATACCCTTTTATTGAACATACCTTGCTCACCACTTTTAGCGTCGGACTGGGTGACGGTTCGGTCCGTCGTGTATATCAAAGAATCGTCGTTTTAGCTTTTAGCGACGCATCGACCCATCGCCTTAACATAAAAATCGTTTATCTGTTCTATAACAACGGACCAAACCGTCGCCTGGTCGATTGCTAAAGATGGTGAACTATGTAAAATAAAGAGGTATGCACAGAAACAGACTATATATATAGGAGAATGATCCATAGCTTTCTTTAGTTATGGGTATTATTCCAGCTAACTTATCTACTGCCTAAGAGTTGTGTTGGGGCCAACCGCTACTTCCTCTAATGGCCAGCCAAATTTTTTTATGTTTGTCGCTACTCACTCTAGCGGCCAGTCAGCCAACATAAATACTTCATTCCCTAATTGGTTCACAAATATAAAGAATTATAAAACGAGTAGTAGACTAATATAAGAAATATTATTTGATTAGGTAATTTTGGAGGAGTAGTTGAATACGTAATTTGTTTGAGTAAGAATATAATATAAACTCAATCACTATTTTCTATTTATAATTAGAAATTATAAGGCGATAATCAGTAAAACGTACTTATTTTATTAATTAGTATTATTGATAATCCATATAAGAAATAAGGATTGAGTCATACTCAAATAAGTTTAAGTCCCTCATTAAGCCAAATCCTTATATTAGTCTGATTAAGCTAAATTTTTTTTGGGTCATTTACATAAGTATACAACAAATAGAAAGTAATTACAAGAAAAGTGCATCAACTAAATAATTACAAAAAGAGTGTAATTAGGACTCATATTACAAAAATAGTACAAACCTAAAATCAAGGATAACTAAAATTCAAATTCAAATCTTTTGGATCTAACAACAATTTCAAATCCATAATTCAAAATTCAAATCAAAATGAGAAAATTAAAAATAAAAAATTATGAAAGAGTTATTGTACATCATCCTCCTCCCCCCTGCCGGCCAGCGCTATATATCGTCATCAAATGTCTTAATCGGTTGCATTACCGCCCGCCACCGCCAAGAGTTGTTATTCTCGATTTTTTTGACGATTTGGTTACCAACAAAAATTAAAATGTTTACCTTTATACGAAGTTTGGCTACCAACTGCATCACATTTATAAAAATGGTAATCAAATAAAATTGAATTAGTTACTTTATCGAAAAGTTTGGTAACCAACTATATGAAGTTTGGTTACCAACTGCATCACATTAAAAATAAAATACAACAATCGGAGTACGCAGCCTGCAATGGCTATACTAGATCCACCTCTGCTAAAATTCAAGCCATATTTCCTTTCTAAGATTTCATTCTCAAGGCAGGAAAAAAAGCGTGAGTATACTAAAAATTCATTAACACATACTACCTGTAGAAGATCCAAACAATTGTGCGGCACAACTGAAGAGGAGAGGAGGGTGGTCCTTAGCGGCACTTGTCTATTTTATATGGGTACTCAAGATCCCATTTTAAATTACTCCTCCGGCCCAAGTTGAAGAGAAAAATCATTTAATTTAGTTACTTTATCGAAAAGTTTGGTAACTAACTGTATGAAGTTTGGTTACTAAATCGCATCACATTCAAAATAAATAGGTAATCAAATAAAATTGAATTGGTTACCTTATCGGAATGTTTGGCTACCAATTACATGACCGTTTTGCTACTAACGTATGGTATGCTGGTTCTGCCAGGTGGAGGTGGAGAATGAACCTAGGTGGAAGTGGGCGACGAGGGAGGAGAAAGGGGCGGGAGGAGAGGATGGTGTGGGGTGGGGGTGTGGGGTGTGGGGGGGAGGAGAAAGGGCGGGAGGAGAAAGGGGAGGATGGAAGGGGAGACGGGGGGGCGGTGGGGCGGGAGGAGGTGGGGGAAGGGAAGGGGAAGGGGAGGGAGGGTAGGTGGTGGGGCGGGAGATGGAGGAAGGCAGTGTGAGGCGGAGAGAGGAGAAAGGGGCGGAAGGAGGAGGGGAGGGGAGGGGAGGGGAGGGGAGGGGAGGCGGGAGGCGGGAGGCGGGAGGAGGAGGAGGGGGAGGGGTTGGACAGGAGGAGACGGAGGAAGGGAGGGAGGGGGTGGAGGGAGGGAGGAGGAGAATGGAATCAAAAATGGAGTAGGAGAAAACGTGGGAGAGATGGAGGAGAAAATCTTGGCCATAATTAAAGGGATAAGATTGCATTTTTTTTTGTAATTAAATATTGCATATCACTCTTTTTGTAATTATTTTGTTTGTACTCTTTTTATGTAATTATTTTTTAAAATGTCATAGAAAATGTAATTGTCCCTTTTTTTATGTTGGCCGAGAGAGTAGCGGATGGTCCCAACCCAGTTCTTAAATTTTTCATTGGACGGCAGGAGATGGGTTAGCTAAAATAGTGCCCATAACTGAAATGGAATATATTATAATGAAACCTAAAGCACAAACCTCAGGAGACGAGACGATCTGTCTTATGAAGAGGTTGGTTGAATTCGACTTTTTTCATTTCAAAAACTTTTCTCTTTTTTTTTTATTGGGCAACTAACTAATAATACGATTCCTATCAACTTTCTGAATAATCTTAATCGCCACGATACCCTAAATAAGAAATTTACTACTGCAGGTAACAGCTGTTTATCAATTAATTATCATTGAATAAAAAGGGAACAAGTCCCACATATTCTCCCAAAAATTACATATATACTTTTAATTACAGACAATATACAAAATCTTAGATTTAAAAATTGTAACGATTTTACTTGATTTTAATATAAAAATATTTATTGTATAAATTAATTTAAAATATTACTAATTATCATGCTCGCTATTTATAAAAAAAGTAATAATTTAAAAAGACAAAATAAATATATGTCTAATTTTAAAAGGATGAGTATATAGAGAAAGGACCCACAAAATAAAGCATTACTTTCCGCCAAATAAATAACATATAATTGGTAGAATAGAAATAGAGAGGGAGGGAGAGCAGCCTTGGTGGCTGGTGCAATGGTACTGTGCCATACTTTATTGAAACTGACATCAGTTTGTTTGTTGCTTTATCATACGACGATAAACAACGTAAACTTCCATAGAATATTACTATATTAACATAAATTTATGTTGAATTAAAATCGTGAGATATATTAATATATGTATTATATATATTTTTTAAATAAATTACTATTTGTACTTATTTAACTGATAATTAAAAAATTAACCCAAACATTTGTAATATATATTAATTTTTTTTATTTGGATGCCCGTCTGTATATTGATAAATACGGACAATATTCGTGTTTTAGTTTGTAATTTACTTTGATAAAAAAATATTTATTTTTTAATAATAATAATATAAAATAACATAATTTTCTTAAGTTGTTGTCATAATTTTGTTATCCTACAATACTAAATTAACAATTTATTGTATTTAAAACATACATAGAACAAATATATTGTGTGCCTTTTGCAGCTAGCACAAGAATTACAACTCCATAAAAACAATGGGCAGTTATCACAACTAAAATGCCAATTATATGTTCCACCAACCACTACTTTTGTTTATGGCTTAAGAGCTGTTTGTTTAGGACTGAATAACTGAATCGTTCAGACATTTAGTGTGTTTATTTTAAAAAAACAAATCGTCTGAATGGTTTAATCGATTGATGTACCATTCGAATACGATCGATATTCGACGATTTATAATTAAATGGTTTAATTGTCAATTTTTAATTTGAATGAAGGCTTTTTTTTTATTACAATATTAACTATATATTAAATAATATTAAATAAATTTACAATAATTTTAAATTTTTTTAGATGGGTAAAATAATAAAAATCTATTATTCAGATATTTCAGACATGTCAATTATCAAACAACTTTTTTCATTCAGATTCATTCAGTTTTTATCAAACACCCCCTTACACTATTTGATTTGTCTTTTAAGTATTTTATCTTATTCACACTCCTCTAATTTTTCCAAATTATTATTATTATTATTATTATTATTATTATTATTATTATTATTATTATTATTATTATGGGCTATGTGTATATACATAGTTGTGTATTACAGATTATGGGAAGATTATAATGACAGGTGAAACCGTCGCCATAACTCCAAAAAACTGTCATTATAAATTTAATGTATGTAATACACAATCAGATACATATATTTTTCCCTATTATTTTTCACTATTCAAAGATATCTTTTTTACAAGTTATAAACATACGGTTTTTTTTTTCTCGTTTAATTAAGAAAATGACGTTCTTATTATATATTTTTTTAAATAAAAAATAAAAAACATAACATAATCTTTAATGGAATAAAGAAAGAAAAAGCAAGTACGGAACACTTAAAAAAAACTACTACCTGTATACATTTTCTTCATTTATGTTGATGAAAGTGAGGTAGCTGAGCTTAATGTAATTAATTTACGTCTTAATCCACCCTACTTTACTAATAATAATCCTACTCCTTTTTTATTACTAGCAGACTGGTAGTAGTTACTTACTATTATTATACTTTAATCCATCTTCATTTTTCTTAAGAGAGTGATTGCCTTTTATTATGACATTTTAACAACCTAAACAATTTTCAGGGCTTACACGTTTAATAGCCAAAAGAATTGATAAACAGATTTCATATTTCTCTAGTTTTAGTTTTTACTGTAAAAGTTAACATAATATATATATATATATATATATATATATATATATATTACTATTTCATTTTAATCTTACAGTAAAATGCAACATCATTTGTTTCTTAAAATTAATTAATACCCCCTTTGTAAGACCCCAACTTTTATTTAATAAAGATGAATTTTTATAAATATTATTTTTGAATATTATAGAATAAATTTGATATAATGTTATAGTTGTGGGTAATATTTATAAATTTTACAAAAGTAAGCAAAGTTGTTATAAAATATTCGTTTGGTTTGAGAATATTATTTTTTGTTTTAATATTTGTACGACGACTTTCCAATCATTAATGGACCCTATTAACGGAAGTATTGTCGTAGTTAGAAAACGACAAAATTATCTTTCTATAAAAATAACGGCAGGAGGTGTTACTGTTAAAACCGCTTGAACTACACTTAGTAAAGTAGAAAAGAATATGTCTGCGTGGTTGTATATAAGCAGACACGATATTGATTATTGATGCTTACGTGAGAAGTCACTTCACCTATGCTCAATTATTGCTACATAATTCTTTGATCATATCTCTTATATTATTGATTCAATTATTGTCACAAAGATCATCCGTATATAATATGTTATAAGTATTAAATCAATAATTGAGGCGACAAGTTATAAATGATTAATAATTGTTGAAAGATTAAATATGTGTTGATTAAAATAAAATGATTTGTGGTAATATTTATTCAATCCTCGATGTATATAAAGAGTCTTATGAGACGCTTTGTGGTAAGTTTGATTATTTTATGGGGGCCCATATATGTCATCATCTAAGAGTCTCTTCGTCAATAGTAATTACCTTCGTCAATAGTAATTACCTTTGTGAATAGTAATTACCTTCGTCGATAGTAATTACCTTTACCAGACGTCGAACCACTTGTCGTTTCACATTCTGAGCGTCGAACCACTTGTCGCTTCACATTACTGAGCGCCGAACCACTTGTCGTTTCACATCACTACCGTCGTCAATGCCACTTGCCTTTTCATACAAGAAGTCTTTAAGCTAGAAATCTTCTATAAATAGGCCTAGTCTTCATTATTTTTCACGAATTCATTCAAGTTTATGTAGAGAGAAAAGTATAGAGAGAATAAGAGAAAGAAGAAGAGTATTTTGTTACTACACTATCGCAGATTCAATCTCCTACCAAAAGTAAGGGGTGTTATTCTTTCTTATTCACGAAGAGAAACTGTTGTTATTCCATCGCTTATTATTCATTGGAATAACTTTGATACGCGCCATGGTTTACCTATACTTGGTGACATTCTTCTATTATTCTCATTGGAACATCCTCGCTGCATGTGTTTTACACCGACCGTTTCCGCCTTTATTATTATTCTATTAGAACATCCTCGTCATGTGTGTTTTACACACCCCACTGGTTCCGCTCTTTATTATTATTCGCTGGAACATCCTCGTCACATGTGTTTCTGGCAGGACCGGGTTCCATTCTTTATTATTCTGTTGGAATATCCTGTTTATATGCGTTTTACGCCGACCGGTTCCGTTATTTATTATTCTCGCTGAATAACTCGCTGTAACTGCGCCCTATCGCATGCATGGTGATTTCTTTTGTTATTCCATTCTTTATTATACCCACAAATTGGTTAAAACTTTGACTTATATACTCCATGAAATTAGTGGAATATCATTGATATTTAAGGCTTCATCCAAAGATCCTTTCATGAAAATATTCTTCTCAAAGATTCTTGAATTTTACTCTACAAAGCAAAGATGTCGTGTTGACAGTTTGGATGTTATTGGTTCCTAGATAAATTAATTTTTGAACTTGTTTTATTGAATATCATTGTCATCATCCTCATGTTTATATTATGTTGAAAGTCATCTCATGGCTCAGTAGTGCATAGATGGACTTGGTATGATTATGACCGAGAGATTATTCCAGTGTAATCATGACCGTAATGTTATAAATGATGTGGTAAAATCCTCGAAAGGCCGTAGTGCATTGATGGACAATTGTTGGCATGATCATGACCATTAATGAATACACAAATATTCTTGGCCAGAATGCATGAATAATTGTGGTCGTGATACTAAAGAATATCCTTGGCATAAGTGCGGGGTGATTCGATGATGTGGAATATTTATTAAAGTGAGTCTCAAAGAATAATAAATGATGAAAAACCTTTTAAATCATAAAAGATAGTAGATTTTATTTTCTAGTTGACTCTTTTAATGGATTCTTTGTTTCACTTGTAGTTAAACTTGATGTTCATTATATTTTATCGCTTTAACATTTGTTGTAGGCTAATGATAATTTATTCGCATTATCTTAGTCATAATATTTCTTCTCGAGCTAGTTGAGCTCACCTTTTCTTTCACCGTTCTCTTGTGAAATGAGAATATAGTTTGGGACGAGTGAAACGGAGTAATGGTCCGTGGATAGCATTAGTAGTCCTCACTATTCTGCGTGAAATAGTGTGATAATAATTATAATGAGGACTCCTTTTGAGTTTGTATGATCTCTAGTAGACAATATTTGTATTCAAACTCACGCTTTATGTCGATTATGCGCGACATGCTTATATTAGTAAGTTGTATTTAAATTACAGACTATGTATCCGACTACCCAAGATGGGTGATGTATACCTAATTTTGGGGGCCACAGGTTGGTATCGAGCTTAGGTATATGATCCCCAGCTAAGATGTGAGAATAGTACTAGGAGGGGAGACGGAATACCTTTCGCTAGTATGACCTACCTAAGTTTATGTGCTATTTTATTGGTGGGTTTAAATATAGGGATAATATGTTACATGTCAATTAAACTTTTGCTTTGTGGCAATATCTCGAAAATGACATCTAAGAATGTTGAGAATAAAGAATGAGCACAGCGATCGTTGATTCACCACATATCAATAATCGTGATAATGTGCATCGAAGGCGACAATCCTCATGCAAACAACAACACCGACCAAATGATGAATGATCAAATGTTCGTGAGGCTTTATACGCAATTCATGCAACAAAGAAAGCGAGAGCGACTCGCTGTCCAAAACGTAGGTGGAAACACGGAAAAACTCTCGGCGGTCACCGCTAAACAGCTTCAAGGAGCCGGGACCACCGGAGTTTAAGGAGAGCCAAAACCACTTCAAGCGGAAGCAAGGATAAAGCAGATTACCAAGATATTTGATGTCTTGGGATGCTCCGAGGAGCAAAAGGTTCCTTTCTTAGCCTTTATGTTATGCGGAGAGGCAGATTCTCGGTGGGAATCGGTAGAAACGTACTCAACTTCTTTGTCTCAAAGATATCTTGGGAGAAGTTCCAGGAGTCGTTCAACGACAAATACTTTCCCGAAAGTATTCGCCACACGTAAGGAGGTGGAGTTTATCAAGTTGGAACAAAATAATATGACCGTGTCGCAATACGAGGCAAAATTCTACTGAGTTATCACGGTTTCGTCCCCCACTTGGTGGATAATGAAGAGAGAATGGCGCGAATGTTTTTAAGAGGTTTGAAGTCGGAGATACGCCAACATCTTATTTCTCATAAACCGTGTTTGTATTCGGATGTTGTAAATAGGGCTTAGAATTAGTGGAGCGATAACGAGTCAACGAACTAAAAGAGAGCGGTAAACAAAATTATAATACCGGCGAGAGTAGTCATCGAAGCGGTGACAACAAGCGTGGAGGAATCAACGGGCGGATATGGTAACCACTTGGTGGTAATCGTACCAAAACAATAAGAATGGACATTTCAAGAAAAGGAGATTCAACAATGATGGAAAGACGCCAAGACCAAAGACCCGTTGTTAAGGAAGGAGAAAGACCACCTATCATATGCTTCAAATGCGGAGGAGAGGACACATCAATCCAAACTGCACCATGTCATCCAAAGCATGTTATAATTGTGGAAGAGAAGGTCACTTAGCTCGATTTTTGCCATCAAAGACAAATTCAACTAGGATGGAGGCACCAAAGGTAGTCCCGAAAAAATCAAAACCCAGTGAAGCTGAGGAGGCGTTTGTTGTGACCTCCCAGAGCAAGGAATCCGAATGAGGTCATCACGGTAAGCTTATCATAAACTCTAATGAAGTCTATACTTTATTTGATACCGTTTCTACCCATTCTTTTATTTCTCCTACTTGCGCTCATCGATTAAATTTGACTCGGGAGAAATTAGACTTTGACTTATCTGTGTGGAAACTCCGTTGGGAGAAACCTTCATTACATCCACTGCTTATAAGTCTTGTTTGGTTCAAATCGGTACCCTCACATTACTCCGTCGATCTTATTTTATTAAAAATACTTGCATTTGACGTGATTCTAGGGATTGATTGGTTAACTACTTATCATGCAAAAATTGATTATTTTAAATAAGGTTGTTAGCTTTCATATTCCTAACCAACCTATTATGCGAATTCAAGCGACCAAACCATTAAAATCAATCACGGTCATCTCAAGCCATAAAGCTATTCGTTTATTGAAAAAGCGGATGTCGAAGCTTTCTTAGCTCATGTCATCGCGATTTAAACAAAAATACGCCGGTTTTGAACGATATTTCTATTGTTAATAAATTTCTGACGTATTCCTCGAAGAACTTCTGGCCTACCCCGGCGTGAAATTGAATTTTGTATCGACCTTGAACCCTAGACAAAACCTATTTCAAAAGCCCCATGTCGAATGGCTCTATTGAACTTCGGAGTTAAAGACCCAACCGCAGGAATTGTTAGACATTGGCTTTATTCATCCTAAGTACTTCTCCTTGGGGTGCTCACTCTTTCGTGAAGAAGAAGAAAGATGGGAGTATGCGACTTTGTATTGATTATCGGGAGTTGAATCATGTCACCATCAAAAATAGGTATCCATTGCCACGTATTGATGACCTGTTTGACCAATTGCAAGGAGCCAAATTCTTTTCAAAGATTGATCTTACGTTAGGATATCACCAATTGAAGATTAGAACCACCGACATTCCAAAGACTTTTGGAACTCGAACTGCAGGGCATTATGAATTCCTAGTCATGTCCTTTGGATTGGACCGATGCTCCTAACCGCCTTCATGGATATGATGAACCGAGTATTCAAGGAAAATTTGGATCACTTTGTGGTCGTCTTTATTGATGACATCCTTATTTATTCCAAAAGCCGTGAAGATCATGAGCAACACTTGAGGTCGACACTCCAAAAGCTTCGTGAATATAAGCTTTATGCCAAGTTGAAGAAATGCGAGTTCGGCTCAAGAAGTAGCATTCCTTGGGCACGTGGTATCAAGTCATGGAATATCTGTTGACCCAAAGAAAGATTGAAGCTATTCAAAGTCGGAACAACCTAAATCGATGACCAAGCATCTGAAGCTTTCTCGGTTTAATGGTTATTATCGGAGATTTGTGGAAGGATTTTCTCGAATCGCTACTCCATTGACTCAAATGACTCGAAAAGATACAAAGTTCGGTTGGAGCGAAGAATGTGAGAAGAGTTTTCAAGAACTCAAGAGGAGACTTATTTCAAAGACTGCTGTTACAATACCATCCGCTCGGAGGATTTGTCATCTACAGATGATGCTTTGGGCAAAGGGTTGGGATGTGTTCTTATGCAACATGGAAAAGTTATAGCATATGCCTCATGACAACTCAAAGAATATGAGAGGAATTATCCTACTCATGATCTAGAGTTAGCGGTATTGTCTTCTGCACTTAAAATTTGGAGGCATTACTTGTATGGGGAGAAATGGAGATCTTTACTGGATCATAAAAGCCTCAAATATTTCTTCACTCAAAAGGAACTCAACATGCGACAACGACGTTGGCTTAAATCATTGAAAGATTATGATCATACCATCCAATACCATCCTCGGAAAAGCGAACGTGGTAGTTGACGCATTGAGTAGAAGATCATATGCAAGCACGAGTGTGATATTGTCAACGCAAGGCCCATTTTGTGTGACTTGCAAAGGATGGAGATAGAGTTAAAGACTCGAGGACGCGTGTGATGATAGCGAGTATACGAGTAAAACCGACTTTTAATCGATAAAGTTAAAGCCGCTTTCAAGCTACGACACTGAGCCGATGCGTATATAAGGAAGAAAGTGCAAAAAGGTGCTATCTTGGGAAGCAAGAATCGATGAAGAAGGAATACTTGAGTCAACTCCAGACTTTGTGTTCCTAACAACCCTGATTTAAAGTATAATATCATGATGGAAGCGCACAACACACCATTTGCAATCCAATTTGGGAGTACCAAAATGTATCATGATATTCGTCATACATTTTGGTGGAGCAATATGAAGAGAGAGATAGCGCTGTTTATCTCAAGGTGTCTAACTTGTCAACGAGTTAAAGCGGAGCATCAAGTACCAAAAGGTCCATTGCAACCACTTGAAATTCCAGAATGGAAGTGGGAGCACATTACAATGGATTTCGTTACCGATCTTCCTAAGGTTTCTCAAGGCATAGATGCGATTTGGGTCATTGTTGATAGATTGACCAAGTCTGCTCATTTCTTACCGATACGAGAAACTTATACACTTGAACGTCTTGCTCAGATGTACATAAACGAGATCGTAAGATCGCATGGTATCTGCCGGTATCCATAGTTTCCGATCGAGACCCAAGATTCACTTCACGATTTTGGGTTAGTTTGCAAAAAAGCTACGAGCACAGACTTCACGATTTAGCTTTCGGCATATCATCCTCGATTTTGACGGACGATCGGAGAGGACTATTCAAACTCTTGAAGATCTATTAAGACTCTGTGTCCTTGATTTCAAGGGAAGTTGGGACAAGTTCTTACCATTGGTGGAGTTTTCCTACAACAACCGTTATCAAGCAAGTATTGGCATGGCTCCATTCGAAGCGTTGTATGGAAGAAAGTGTCGTTCTCCAGTATGCTGGGATGAGGTGGGTGAAGCAATGTTGTTGGGACCGGAGTTGGTACGTATGACTACGGAAAAGATTCAAACGATCCGACAACGTATAAAAACCTCACAAAATCGACAAAAGAGTTATGCTGATCTTCATCGAAAGGACGTGGAATTCGATATAGGAGATCATGTGTTGTTAAGAGTTGCTCCATGGAAAGGAGTTACAAGATTTGGAAAGAGAGGAAAACTCAATCCTCGATTCATCGGTCCATTTTTAATCCTCGATCGAGTAGGAACTCGTGGCTATAGACTCGCTTTTACTGCTAAGTATGTCTCGTGTTCATAACGTTTTTCACATATCCATGTTACGTAAATATGTGAAAGACCCGAACCACATTATTGAGTTAGAACCGGACGAAATAGCGGAAGATTTGACGTATGAAGAGGTTCCTGTTCAAATCTTGGATAAGAAGGAACATATTCTACGCTTCCAAGGTTATACCTCAAGTCAAAGTTTTGTGGAGGAACCACGATGTTGAGGAAATGACTTGGGAGGTAGAATCAAAATGAAATCAAGGTATCCTTACCTCTTCGACATACCGTGTACGCACTTCTAATTTCGAGGGCAAAATTTCATAAGAAAGGGAGGTTGTAAGACCCCAACTTTTATAAATAAAGATGAATTTTCTATAAATATTATTTTTGAATATTATGGAATAAATTTGATATAATGTTATAGTTGTGGGTAATATTTATAAATTTTGCAAAGTAAGCAAGTTGTTATAAAATATTCGTTTTGGTGGGAATATTCTTTTTATCGGGAATATTCGTGACGACTGACTCAATCATTAAGTGGACCCCACAACGGAAGTATTGTCGTATAGTTAGAAAATGACAAAATTATCTCTCTATAAAATAACTTGGCGAGGTGTTACCGTTAAAAGCTGCTGAACTACCCTAGTAAAAAAAGTACATGTACTGCGTAGTTGATAAGAAGACACGATATTGATTATTGATGCTTACGTGAGAAGTCACTCACCTATATGCTCAATTATTGCTACCGTAATTGTCGTGATCATATCTCTTATATTATTGATTCAATTATTGTCACGATTATCATCAGATAATATGTTATAGTATTAAATCAATAATTGAGACGACAAGTTATAAATGATTAATAATTGTTGAAAGATTAAATATGTGTTGATTAAAAATAAAATGATTTGTGGTAATATTTATTCAATCCTTGATGTATATAAAGAGTCTGCATGAGACGCTTGTGGTAAG
Organism: Panax quinquefolius; assembly: GCA_020205615.1. Taxonomy (NCBI): domain Eukaryota; kingdom Viridiplantae; phylum Streptophyta; class Magnoliopsida; order Apiales; family Araliaceae; genus Panax; species Panax quinquefolius. The sequence continues at coordinate 22,439,059 of CM035161.1, forward strand.
TTTGATTATTTTATGGGGGGCCCATATGTCATCATCTAAGAGTCTCTTCTTCATAAGTAATTACCTTCGTCAATAGTAATTACCTTTGTGAATAGTAATTACCTTCAATCGATAGTAATTACCTTTACCGACGTCGAACCACTTGTCGCTTCACATTACAAAGCGCCGAACCACTTGTCGTTTCACATTACAAAGCGCCAAACCACTTTTCTTTTCACATCACCAATTAAATCGAGCCACTTGCCTTTTCACACGGTAGGTGCTAAGCTAGAAATCTTCTATAAATAGAGGCCTAATGCTTCATTATTTTCACAAATTCATTCAAGCTATAGAGAGAGAAGTATAGAGAGAATAAGAAAGAAAGAAGAAGAGTATTTTGTTACTACACTACTGCAGATTCAATCTCCTACCAAAAGTAAGGGGTGTTATTCTTTCTTATTCATGAAGAGAAGCTGTTGTTATTCCATTGCTTATTATTCTCGTTGGAATAACTTTTGTATACGCCATTTACCCTATACTTGGTGACATTCTTCTATTATTCTGCTGGAACATCCTCGTGTGGTGTTTTTTTCGGACCGGTTCCGCCTTTTTATTATTATTCTATTGGAACATCACATCATGTGTTTTACACCCGACCGGTTCCGCTTTTTATTATTATTCTGCTTGGAACATCATGTCCATGTGTTTTACGCCGACCGGTTCCATTCTTTATTATTCTCGCTGGAATATCCCGTTTGTGCGTTTTTGGCCGACCGGTTCCGTTATTTATTATTCTCGTTGGAATAACTCGGCTTTGTCTGGCCTATCGCATGCATGGTGATAGTCATGGATAATTTGTGGTCGGTCGATACTAATGAATACACGATTATCTTTGGCCATAGTGCATGGATAATTTGTGGTCGTGATACTAATGAATACACGATTATCTTTGGCCATAGTGCATGGATAATTTATGGTCGTGATACTTAATGAATACACGATTATCTTTGGTAGTAGTGCATGGATAATTCGTGTTTGTGATACTAATGAATATCCTTGGCCTATAAAGAGGGATGATTCGATGATATGGATTAATTATTGAAATGAGTCTCAAAGAATGAAATATTAATTCATGGATGTGGTAAAAGTCATCTTTGTCAGTAGTAGTGCATTGATAGACTTGGTATGATTATGACCAAGGATTATTCGGTATAATCATGATAGTAATTAAAAACACGAATATCCCCGCCAAGAAGGTGCATGGATAATTCGTGGTCGTGATACTATTAAGTCGAGTTTCAACATTATTGGTTTTACAAGTTGTATATCTTTATTGGCAGTGTGTGCAAAGATGAATTGTTAATGAATATCTTTGGCGGATCATGAGATGAATTTAATATTTTTAACGATAAAGGTATTCAAGGTATCCTCATCTCTTATCATACCAGTATCGTACCCTAATTTCGAGGGCTTAAATTCCATAAGGAGGGAGATTGTGAGACCCCAGATTTTATCAATAAAGATTTAAATTTTGTCGAAATAATTTTTAATATTATGGTGTGAATTTGAGATAATATTATAGTTGTGGGTAGTATTTATAAATTTTGCAAAGTATGCAAGTGGTTATATTATATTCGATTGGTCGGGAATATTCGGTTTAGCGGGGAATATTAAATGCAACTACTCAATCATTGGTGGACCCCATAAATGTAATTATTGTCGGATTGAGAAAACGACAAAAAATATTTTATTGAAATAACGGCGGGAAGTTTTACTGGTTGATCTTGTTGAACTACTCGGTAGTAAAAGTACGATGTCGTGTGGTTGCATAGTAGCACACGGTATTGATTATTGATGCTTATGTGAGAAGTCACTCGGTTTGATTCCATTATTGTCGATTAATAATATGAATTATTATAGCGATAATGACGTTTTGTTTTATTCAGTATTATTAACGTAATAAAAAGCGAAACATCTTTTATATAAAATGTAATACTTTATTAAAGTTATTCTATAAATAAAATATATTATATTTTATTATGCATAGTGTTTTTTTGCATAGTGTTTTTGCATAGTGTTGCATAGTGTTTTTGCATAGTAAAATGTTTTATATAAATAGAATATATTATATTTTATTTAAAAGATTTTGCTTTAAATATGGACCGTCGATTAAAAGTAAATCAATCTGGACCGTTCATGGATTAATTACTATGCATTCTATTTTCCTATAAATAGAAGCTCATTCCTTCATTATTTTTTTACTTAATTCACTTTGAAACTCTAGAGAGAGAAATTATAGAGAGAAGCTATAGAGAAAAAATCTATAGAGAGAAAGAAGAAGAGTATTACGGTACTTCACTACTTTGATATCCGGTGTCTTTTACGGTAAGGGATATTATTTGTTGTACCTCGTAAGAGTGTTATTCTTTCTTATTCATGAAGAGAACTTACATTATTCCATTCATTATTATTACATTGGAATAACTTTTGTAAAAGTGGCATACCCTATACATAACTTTTGTATATCGCGGGATACCTATACTTGGTGAAATCCTTATATTATTCCATTCTTATTTATTCTGTTGGAATAACTCATATCTGTGCAGAATCCCCTATACTTGGTGATCTTCTTCATTATTCCATTCTTTATTATTACATTGGAATATCACGTGCGTGTGTTTTACACCGACTGGTTCCATTGTTTATTATTCCGCATTTATTATTCTGTGGAATATCCTGCTGTGTGTTTTACACCGGACTGGTTCCATTGTTTATTATTCAAATTTATTATTACATTGGATCATCCATCGGTGTGAATTTCACCTGACTCGGTTCTCGTTATTATTATTACATTGGAATAACTGCATACATCTTAATCCGCATGCATGGTGATTTCTTTTGTTATTCCATTCTTTATTATACCCAGTTGGTTAAAACTTTGACTTCTATATTCCATGAAATTAGTAGAATATCTTTGATATTTGCGTTTCATCCAGTATCTTTTCATGGAAATATTCTTCTGATCATTCTTGAATTTTACTCTACAAGCGATGATCATGTTGACAATTTGGGCGTTATTAGTTCTGAATAAATTAATTCTTGAACTTGTTTTATTGAATTATTATGTCATTGTCATCATCCTCGTGTTATATTATGTTATCTTTGGCTTACGTGCATAGATGAACTTAGTATGATTATGACCAGGGATCATTCGGTATAATCATGGCTTGTTATAAATGATGTGATAAAAGTCCTCGGTGGCACATGTAATGCAATGATGAATGGTTTTGGTATGATTATGACCGGGGGTGATTCGGTATAGTCATGGCCATTGATAATTTGATGAAAATCCTTGGCCGTGAGTACAAGGATGATTAGATATTATGGTTTATTCATTAAACCGAGTCTTAGTGATAAAAATTGATGAAAACCTTTTAAAACCTAAAAGATAGTAGACTTTTATTTTCTACTTGACTCTTTTAATGGATTGCGTATTCACCTGCAGATTAAACCGGTTTGTCTATTGTATTTTATCGGTTTAACATTGTTGAAGGCTAATGATAATTTATTCGCATTATCTTAGTCATAATATTTCTTCTTGGGCTAGTTGAGCTCACCTTTTCTTTCACTTTGTTCTCTTGTGAAATGAAAATATAGGCTGGGACGAGTCGGAAAACTGAGTGATGATCCGAGGATAGCATTAGTAGTCCTCACTATTACATTAAATAGTGTGACAATAATTGTAATGAGGACTCCTTGAGTATGGATATTATCTAAATGACAATATTCCTATTAGAACTCTCGATTTATGTATTGTCGTATTGTACACTGCAGCTTATATTAATAAGTTTGTATTTGAATTTATGTACCATGTAAGTGGCGACCCAAGATGGGTGACGTATACCTAATTTTGGGGCGTCCACGGTTGGTATATCGAGCTTAGGGATATGATCCTGCCTAAGATGTGAGAGATGAACTAGGAGGAGAGATAGGGAATTCCTTCGCTAGTATGACCTACCTAAATTTATTTGGTATTTAATTGGTGGTCGAGTATAGGGATAATATGTGATATGTTAATTAACCCTTGTTTTGTGACAAGTGTTTGAGAATGGCATCCGAAAATGCTTTGAGATAAGCAATGAAACACATGAGAGTGTTGATTCAAATTCAAACAAAAGGTAACGACCAACAACTTGATAATAATCATCTTCATGTAACGGCTATCGAAATAATGATAACCATCGTGGGGAAATTATCATGCCAAGAATGGTAACCACTTGGGTGGTAATCATGGCAAAGATAATAGAAGTGGAAATTGCAAGAAGAGAAGGTCATTTAGCCCAATTTTGTTTGTGCACCAAAGTCAAGTCTAGGCTGGGACGGTGGCACCAAAGGTGGATGTGGACAAAACAAAGTTGTTGGTTTTAGGAAGTGCATTTTTCATGACTTCTCAAAAAGCGAGTAAACCCGAACGAAGTTAGCACGGTTAGTTAATTATAAATTCATGAAGTCTATACCTTATAAGATACTGGGTTCTACCCATTATTTTATCTCTCTTGCTTGCGTTCAACGTTTAAATTTGACTCAGGAGAGAAGTTAGACTTTGACTTATTGGTTGAAACTTCGTTAGTAGGAGCCTTTGTTACCTCTACTATTTTTAAATCTTGTTTGATTCAAATAAACACTTTCACGTTACTTGTCGATCTTATTTTTTAAAAAAATACTGGCCTTTGATGTGATTTTAAGAATCAATTGGTTAACTAATCATCATGCTTTTTCGTAAGGTTGTTAGCTTTTATATTCATAACCAACTTGTTGTGCGAATTCAAGTAACCAAACTACTAAAGTCAATTATTGTCATATCAAGCCATAAGTAAAGAGCCCCGAACCTTTCGTTGTTGACTTCCTCCTTGTGTGGAATGCCGCAAAGCGGACTTTACAGTAGTGACATAAATCGTGAATGAAGATGGCAAGTTTATAGGTATCATTGTGAGGTGCTATCTAGGTTAAGGGATAGAAGTAACAGTTGGTATCAATGTGACGTACTATCCAAGTCTTGGATGAGAGTCACGGTTTTGAATGATATTTCTATTATTAATAAATTTCCTGGCGTATTCTTGAAGACTTCTTAGCCTACTTAGAGCGTGAAATCGAATTTCGTATTGACCCCAGTATAAAACCCATTTCTTAAACCCTCAAATATTTCTTCAACTAAAATGAACAGTTTACGTGGTTTATGATGAAAGTCATAATAAAAGCATTGGACTAATGAAAATCATGGGTATATGAAGTATTAGTAAGTGTTATGATGAGTTATGTGGTTATTATGTGAAAACATGAAAGTTTCTTAGAAATCACAAAGGGTTGAAAAATCAGATTTTGGTGAAAAACGTAACATGAAAAATTGACCATATCTGTTATAGATTTTTGTGTGGTCGATTTTAGAGTTAAAGGAGTTACCTAACTAATCCAAGTGGAATTACTGGAAAAGGTGTTGTAGATTTTTGTGTGGACTGATTTTAGCAAAAGCCATGATTTTAGAGGGGCTGTTTTGCCACTTAAATTATGAGAAAAAATTCTGGCCTTTTGGGACATGAAGGTATATGGTATAAAGTACCTCCTGTCCAAAAATGAGCTCATTTTGACTTAAAATGAGCAAGTTATGACTATTTCAATATTTAGGTTTTTCCGACGAAAAACGCTATAACCGGAGTTCTATAACTCCGATGACCATGAAATTTAAACTGGAAGCTCATGTTAACATGTGTAAGGTCCTGCCAAGATTTGGAAATTTTTGGAGTTAAACTTGAGCTAGCTAATTTCTTAAGCAATTAATTAGAAATTGATTTTTGAAAAATAGTAAATGGATTTTAAAAATTCCGAGAAAAATATATTTTCATTATGGGACTATATTATGCTAAATCCCAGAAAAGAAATATTTTTGGGACTAATTTGGTATTTTTCATGAAAATAGTTTAGTTACGAACATATGAGTTAAATATGTTATGTGAAGTAACAAAGTTGAAAAAATAAGATTTTATGGCTAGAGAATCCTATATAGAGTATATGCATATTTTTTTTTTATGAGGATTTGATAATTGGTGATGATATCTTATGAGTATGGCATTTTGAATGATTAAATGCATTATATGGTAAAAGCGTAAACAATTGAGATAAATTGTTTATAAATTTAAGTGTGATTAAAATATTGTTATAATATTAATGATATTAGATTATGAGATTATTAAGTGATTGATAACATGGGGATATTCTTGAATCTGGATAAATTATATTATAAATGTTTAATATTTATCCTTTATCTCATTGATTGATTCTTTATATCATCATCCTCATGTTTATATTATGTTGAAAGTCATCCGTATTCAGTAGTGCATAGATGGACTTGGTATGATTATGACCGAGGATTGTTCGGTATAATCATAACCGTAATTGAAAACACGATTATCTTTGTAGTAGTAGTGCATGGATAATTTGTGGTAAATGAGACTACGGATACTTAATGAATACACGATTATCTTTAGGTAGTAGTGTATGAATAATTTGTGGTCGTGATACTAATGAATACACGATTATCTTTGGTAGTAGTGCATGGATAATTTGTGGTCGTGATACTAATGAATACACGATTATCTTTGGCCATAGTGCATGGATAATTTGTGGTCGTGATACTAATGAATACACGATTATCTTTGGCCATAGTAGTCATGGATAATTTATGGTCGTGATCTTAATGAATACGACGATTATCTTTGGTAGTAGTGCATGGATAATTAGGTGGTGATAATCTTAATGAATATCCTTGGCTATAAGATGCGGGGATGATTCGATGATATGGATTAATTATTGAAATTTGAGTCTCAATGAATGAAATATTAATTCATGGATGTGGTAAAAGTCATCTTTGGTAGTAGTGCATTGATAGACTTGGTATGATTATGACCAGGATTATTCGGTATAATCATGGTAGTAATTAAAAACACGAATATCCTTGCCGATGGTGCATGGATAATTAATGGTCGTGATACTATAAATTTTGAGTTTCGGCATTATTGGTTTCTGATTGTATATCTTTGGCACCATAGTGCAAAAGATGAATTGTTAATGAATATCTTTGGCGGATTAGAGATGAATTTAATATTTTTAACGATAAAGGTATTCAAGGTATCCTCATCTCTTATCATACCAGTCGTACCCTAATTTCGAGGGCTAAATTCCATAAGGAGGGAAGATTGTGAGACCCAGTTTTTATCAATAAAGATTTAAATTTTGTCAAAATAATTTTTAATATTATGGTGTGAATTTGAGATAATATTATAGTTGTGGGTAGTATTTATAAATTTTGCAAAAGTATGCAAGTGGTTATATTATATTCGATTGGGGGAATATTAGGTTTAGCGAGGGAATATTAAATGCAATGGCTCAATCATTGGTGGACCCCAGCAAATTATTATTGTCGGATTGAAAAGCGACAAAAATATTTTATTGAAATAACGGCGGAAAGTTTACTGGTTGATCTTTGTTGAACTACTCGGTAGTAAAAAATACGATGTCGTGTGGTTGCGTAGTAGCACTGCGGTATTGATTATTGATCTTTATGTGAAAGTCACTCGGTTTGATTCCATTATTATCGATTAATAATATGAATTATTATAGCGATAATGACGTTTTGTTTTATTAATTATTATTAACGTAATAAAAGCGAAACATCTTTATATAAAATGTAATACTTTATTAAAGTTATTACATAAATAAAATATATTATATTTTATTATGCATAGTGTTTTTGCATAGTGTTTTGCATAGTGTTGCATAGTGTTTGCATAGTAAAATGTTTTTATATAAATAGAATATATTATATTTTATTTAAAAGATTTTGCTTTAAATATGGACGAGTCAGATTAAAATTAAATCAATCTGACCGCTTCATGGATTAATTACTATGCATTCTATTTTCCTATAAATAGAAGCTCATTCCTTCATTATTTTTTTACGAATTCAATTTGAAACTACAGAGAGAAATTATAGAGAGAAGCTATAGAGAAAATCTATAGAGAGAAAGAAGAAGTGTATTACGGTACTTCACTACTTTGATATCCGGTGTCTTTTACGGTAAGGGATATTATTTGTTGTACCGTAAAGAAGTGTTATTCTTTCTTATTCATGAAGAGAACTTACATTATTCCATTCATTATTATTACATTGGAATAACTTTGTAAAAGTGGCATACCCTATACATAACTTTGTATCACGCGGCGTACCTATATACTTGGTGAAATCCTTATATTATTCCATTCTTATTTATTACATTGGAATAACTTTGTATATCTGTGAATCCCCTATACTTGGTGATCTTCTTACATTATTCCATTCTTTATTATTACATTGGAATATCACATGCGTGTGTTTTACGGACTGGTTCCATTGTTTATTATTATTATTATTCGCATTTATTATTACATTTGGAATATCACATGCATGTGTTTTACATTGGACTACATTCCATTGTTTATTATTCAAAGATTTATTATTACATTGGATCATCACATCGGTGTGTGATTTCACGACTGGTTTACATTTATTATTATTACATTGGAATAACTTTGTACATCTTAATCTGCGTGCGTGGTGATTTCTTTTGTTATTCCATTCTTTATTATACCCAGGTTGGTTAAAACTTTGACTTCTATATTCCATGAAATTAGTAGAATATCTTTGATATTTGCGTTTCATCGATATCTTTTCATGGAAATATTCTTGATCATTCTTGAATTTTACTCTCTAAAAGCGATGTCATGTTGACAATTTGGGCGTTATTAGTTCTGAATAAATTAATTCTTGAACTTGTTTTATTGAATTATTATGTCATTGTCATCATCCTCGTGTTATATTATGTTATCTTTGGCTTACGTGCATAGATGAACTTAGTATGATTATGACCGAGGATCATTCGGTATAATCATGGCTTGTTATAAATGATGTGATAAAAGTCCTCGGTGGCTTTTGTAATGCGGTGATGGATGGTTTTGGTATGATTATGACCGAGGGTGATTCGGTATAGTCATGGCCATTGATAATTTGATGAAAATCCTTGGCCAGTAGTACGAGGATGATTAGATATTATGGTTTATTCATTAAAAAGCGAGTCTTAGTGATAAAAATTGATGAAAACCTTTTAAAACCTAAAAGATAGTAGACTTTATTTTCTTTGACTCTTTTAATGGATTGCATATTCATTGCTGATTAAAGCGGTTGTCTATTGTATTTTATCGGTTTAACATTGTTGAAGGCTAATGATAATTTATTACGCATTATCTTAGTCATAATATTTCTTCTTGGGCTAGTTGAGCTCACCTTTTCTTTCTTTATTCTCTTGAGAAATGAAAATATAAATTTGGGGACGAGTCGGGAAAGCGGAGTGATGGTCGAGAGGATAGCATTAGTAGTCCTCACTATTACGTAAATAGTGTGATAATAATTGTAATGAGGACTCCTTGAGTATGGATATTATCTAAATGACAATATTCTATTAGAACTCTCGGTTTATGTATTGTATTATTGTACGGCAGTTATATTAATAAGTTTGTATTTGAATTTATGTACCATGTAAGTGGCGACCCAAGATGGGTGGCGTATACCTAATTTTGGGCGTCGTCGCGGTTGGTATCGAGCTTAGGATATGATCCACGGCTAAGATGTGAGATAGAACTAGGAGGGAGAGATAGGGAATTCCTTGCTTAGTATGACCTACCTAAATTTATTTGGTATTTAATTGGTCGGTCGAGTATAGGGATAATATGTGATATGTTAATTAACCCTTGTTTTGTGGCGGTGTTTGAGAATGGCATCTGAAAATCTTTGAGATAAGCAATGAAACACATGAGAGTGTTGATTCGGTCAAACAAAAGGTAACGACCAACAACACGATAATAATCATCTTTGTTGTAGCAATTATCGAATAATGATAACCATCGTGGGGAAATTATCATGCCAAGAATGGTAACCACTTGATGGTAATCATGGCAAAGATAATAGAAGTGGAAATTGCAAGAAGAGAAGGTCATTTAGCCCAATTTTGTTGTGCACCAAAGTCAAGTCTAGTTTGGGACGGTGGCACCAAAGGTGGATGTGGACAAAACAAAAGTCGTTGGTTTTAGGAAGTGCATTTTCATGACTTCTCAAAAAGCGAGTAAGCCGAGAGACGAGTTAGCACGGGTTAGTTAATTATAAATTGCGAAGTCTATACCTTATAAGATCTGGGTTCTACCCATTATTTTATCTCTCTTGCTTGCGTTCAACGTTTAAATTTGACTCAGGAGAAGTTAGACTTTGACTTATTGGTTGAAACTTAGTTAGTAGGAGCCTTTGTTACCTCTCTTATTTTTAAATCTTGTTTGATTCAAATAAACACTTTCACGTTACTTGTCGATCTTATTTTTTTTGAAAATACTTGGCCTTTGATGTGATTTTAGGAATCAATTGGTTAACTAATCATCATGCTTTTTAGTAAGGTTGTTAGCTTTTATATTCATAACCAACTTGTTGTGCGAATTCAAAGTAACCAAACTACTAAAAAGTCAATTATTGTCATATCAAGCCATAAGTAAAGAGCCCCGAACCTTTCGTTGTTGACTTCCTTGTGTGGAATGCAAAAAAGCGGACTTTACATAAGCGACATCGTGAATGAAGATGGCAAGTTTATAGGTATCATTGTGAGGTCTTATCTAGGTTAAGGGATAGAAGTCACGGTTGGTATCAATGTGACGTCTTATCCAGTCTTGGATGAGAGTCACGATTTTGAATGATATTTCTATTATTAATAAATTTCTGGCGTATTCTTGAAGACTTCTTAGCCTACTTAGAGCGTGAAATCAATTTTGTATTGACCCGATGTAAAACCCATTTCTTAAACCCTCAAATATTTCTTCAACTAAAATGAGCAGTTTACGTGGTTTATGATGAAAGTCATAATAAAAGCATTGGACTAATGAAAATCATGGGTATATGAAGTATTAGTAAGTGTTATGATGAGTTATGTGGTTATTATGTGAAAACATGAAAGTTTCTTAGAAATCACAAAGGGTTGAAAATCAGATTTTGGTGAAAAAGCGTAACATGAAATTCAATTGACCATATCTCCTATTATATTTTGAATTTTTGAGTGTGGTCAAGTCCTAGAGTTAGATCTATGAGTTACCTAACTAATCCAAGTGGAATTACTGGAAAAGGTGTTGTAGATTTTTGTGGACTGATTTTAGCAAAGGAGTGCAAAGCTGCAAAAAAGCGAAAAAAACTCTTGCCATGATTTTAGAGGGCTGTTTCGGCCACTTAAATTATGAGAAAAATTCTGGCCTTTTGGGACATGAAGGTATATGGTATAAAGTACCTCCTGTCCAAAAATGAGCTCATTTTGACTTAAAATGAGCAAGTTATGACTATTTCAATATTTAGGTTTTTCCGAATGAAAAATGCTATAACCGAGTTCTATAACTCAGATGACCATGAAATTTAAACTGGAAGCTCATGTTAACATGTGTAAGGTCCTGCCAAGATTTGGAAATTTTTGGAGTTAAACTTGAGGTAGCTAATTTCTTAAGGAATTAATTAGAAATTGATTTTTGAAAAATAGTAAATGAATTTTAAAATTCCGAGAAAAATATATTTTCATTATGGGACTATATTATGCTAAATCCCAGAAAAGAAATATTTTTGGGACTAATTTGGTATTTTTCATGAAAATAGTTTAATTCTGAACATATGAGTTAAATATGTTATGTGAAATAACAAAAGTTGAAAATAAGATTTTATGGCTAGAGAATCCTATATAGAGTATATATATTTTTTTTTTATGAGGATTTGATAATTGGTGATGATATCTTATGAGTATGGCATTTTGAATGATTAAATGCATTATATGGTAAAAGCGTAAACAATTGAGATAAATTGTTTATAAATTTAAGAAGTGATTAAAATATTGTTATAATATTAATGATATTAGATTATGAGATTATTAAGTGATTGATAACATGGGGATATTCTTGAATCTGGATAAATTATATTATAAATGTTTAATATTTATCCTTTATCTCATTGATTGATTCTTTATATCATCATCCTCATGTTTATATTATGTTGAAAGTCATACATGGCACATGTGCATAGATGGACTTGGTATGATTATGACCGAGGATTGTTCGGTATAATCATTAGTAAATTGAATGAAACTCTGATTATCTTTGGTAGTAGTAGTAGTGCATGGATAATTTGTGGTCGTAATACTAATGAATACCACGATTATCTTTGGTAGTAGTGCATGGATAATTTGTGGTCGTGATACTAATGAATACACGATTATCTTTGGTAGTAGTGCATGGATAATTTGTGGTCGTGATACTAATGAATACGATTATCTTTGGTAGTAGTGCATGGATAATTTGTGGTGGATACTAATACCACGATTATCTTTGGCCGTAGTAGTGCGTGGATATTGTGGTGTAATCTAATGATACTTATCTTTGGAATACACGATTATCTTTGGTGGTGATCTATAGTGCATGGATAATTTATGGTCGTGTATATCTTAATGAATACGATTATCTTTGGTAGTAGTGCATGGATAATTAAATGGTCGTGATCTTAATGAATATCCTTGGCACATAGTGCGGGGATGATTCGATGATATGGATTAATTATTGAAATGAGTCTCGTGATGAAATATTAATTCATGGATGTGGTAAAAAGTCATCTTTGGTAGTAGTGCATTGATAGACTTGGTATGATTATGACCAAGGATTATTCGGTATAATCATGGTAGTAATTAAAAACACGAATATCCTTGGCGATGGTGCATGGATAATTCATTGGTCGTGATATCTATTAAAATTTGAGTTTCGGCATTATTGGTTTTACTGATTGTATATCTTTTTGGCACGTAGTGCAAAGATGAATTGTTAATGAATATCTTTGGCGGATTAGCGAGATGAATTTAATATTTTTTTTAACGATAAAGGTATTCAAGGTATCCTCATCTCTTTATCATACCGGTCGTACCTACCCTAATTTGAGGCGAAATTCCATAAGGAGGGAGATTGTGAGACCCCGATTTTTATCGATAAAGATTTAAATTTTGTCGAAATAATTTTTAATATTATGGTGTGAATTTGAGATAATATTATAGTTGTGGGTAGTATTTATAAATTTTGCAAAGTATCAAGTGGTTATATTATATTTCGATTGGTGGGGAATATTCGGTTTAGCGAGGAATATTAAATACAACGACTCAATCATTGGTGGACCCTAGCGAAATTATTGTCGGATTGAAAAGCGACAAAAATATTTTATTGAAATAACGGCGGAAGTTTTACTGTTGATCTTTGTTGAACTACTCGGTAGTAAAAATACGATGTCGTGTGTGGTTGCGTAGTAGCAGCACGGTATTGATTATTGATGCTTATGTGAAAGTCACTCGGTTTGATTCCATTATTATCGATTAATAATATGAATTATTATAGCGATAATGACGTTTTGTTTTATTAAGTATTATTAACGTAATAAAAAGTAAACATCTTTTATATAAAATGAAATACTTTATTAAAGTTATTACATAAATAAAATATATTATATTTTATTATGCATAGTGTTGCATAGTGTTTTGCATAGTGTTTTTGCATAGTGTTGCATAGTGTTTGCATAGTAAAATGTTTTTATATAAATAGAATATATTATATTTTATTTAAAAGATTTTTTGCTTTAAATATGGAATAGTCAGATTAAAAAGTAAATCAATCTGGATAGTTCATGGATTAATTACTTATGCATTCTATTTTCCTATAAATAGAAGCTCGTTCCTTCATTATTTTTTTACGAATTCATTGAAACTCTGAGAGAGAAATTATAGAGAGAAGCTATAGAGAAAATCTATAGAGAAAGAAGAAGAGTATTACGGTACTTCACTTTACTTTGATATCCGGTGTCTTTTTACGGTAAGGGATATTATTTTTGTACATGCGTAAAGGGGTGTTATTCTTTCTTATTCATGAAGAGAACTTACATTATTCCATTCATTATTATTACATTGGAATAACTTTTGTAAAAGTGGCATACCACTATACATAACTTTTGTATCATGGCGTACCTATACTTGGTGAAATCCTTATATTATTCCATTCTTATTTATTACATTGGAATAACTTTTGTGTATCTGTGAATCCCCTATACTTGGTGATCTTCTTACATTATTCCATTCTTTATTATTACATTTGAAATATCACATGCATGTGTTTTTACAGGACTGGTTCCATTGTTTATTATTCCGCATTTATTATTACATTTGGAATATCACATGCGTGTGTTTTACAGGACTGGTTCCATTGTTTATTATTAATTTATTTATTATTACATTGGATCATCCTACATCGGTGTGAATTTCACGACTGGGTTACGTTATTATTATTACATTGGAATAACTTTATACATCTGCAATCTGCATGCATGGTGATTTCTTTTGTTATTCCATTCTTTATTATACCCGTTGGTTAAAACTTTGACTTCTATATTCCATGAAATTAGTAGAATATCTTTGATATTTGCGTTTCATCCAAAGATATCTTTTCATGGAAATATTCTTACGATCATTCTTGAATTTTACTCTCTGAAAGCGATATCGTGTTGACAATTTGGGCGTTATTAGTTCTGAATAAATTAATTCTTGAACTTGTTTTATTGAATTATTATGTCATTGTCATCATCCTCGTGTTATATTATGTTATCTTTGGCTTACGTGCATAGATGAACTTAGTATGATTATGACCGAGGATCATTCGGTATAATCATGGCTTGTTATAAATGATGTGATAAAAGTCCTCGATTGGCACATAATGCGATGATGAATGGTTTTTGGTATGATTATGACCGGGGGTGATTCGGTATAGTCGTGGCCATTGATAATTTGATGAAAATCCTTGGCCGTGATACAAGGATGATTAGATATTGTGGTTTATTCATTAAAGCTGAGTCTTAGTGATAAAAATTGATGAAAACCTTTTAAAACCTAAAAGATAGTAGACTTTATTTTCTACTTGACTCTTTTAATGGATTGCGTATTCATTTATGATTAAAGCTGGTTTATCTATTGTATTTTATCGGTTTAACATTGTTGAAGGCTAATGATAATTTATTACGCATTATCTTAGTCATAATATTTCTTCTTTGGGCTAGTTGAGCTCACCTTTTCTTTCCTTTATTCTCTTGAAAATGAAAATATAATTTGGGACGAGTCGGAAAAGCGGAGTGATGGTCGAGAGGATAGCATTAGTAGTCCTCACTATTACATTAAATAGTGTGATATAATTGTAATGAGGACTCCTTGAGTATGGATATTGTCTAAATGACAATATTCTATTAGAACTCTCGGTTTATGTATTGTCGTATTATACTGCGGCAGTTATATTAATAAGTTTGTATTTGAATTTATGTACCATATAAGTGGCGACCCAAGATGGGTGGCGTATACCTAATTTTGGGGCGTCACAAACGCTATACTCACCAACGAGGAGAAACGTTTTAATGAGCAAAATGGCAATGTTCCTCCAATGTGAACAACACCACCGGCGGATGATGAGCGAGGTGATGTTTAGAAGCTTTTTGCGAGTTCATGCAAAATCGAGACGAGGAGACTCGTGTTCAAAATACGAGGAGGAAATGATAGCAATTCACGGGTTGTCACAAATGCAAGCAAGCAGTTCAGAGTTGGGACCACGAAATTTAAGGAAAGCCGGATCCGATCATGGCGGAAACATGGGTCAAGCAAATTACCAAGATATTCGATGTCTTGGGATGCGGAGAACAGAAGGTTCCATTCGCCACCTTTATGTTCCGTGGCGAGGCGGACTCTTGGTGGGAGTCTCGTGAAGCGTACCCATCCAAACAGCTTTCGGCATGTCTCAGGAAGCGTTTGAAACTATTTAATGACAAATATTTTCTACGAAAGTGTTAATCATATGAAGAAGTGGAGTTCATCAGATTAGAGCAAAACAACATGGCGGTGTCTCGATGCGAGGCAAAGTTTGCGAGTTATCCGGTTTGCACCTCATTTGGTGGAGAATGAGGAGCGATGTATGGCGGATGTTTCTTAGAGGTTTGAAACCCTGCGATACGTCGATATCTCATTTCTCATAAACTTTCTCTCTATTCGGATGTTGTAATGGGCTTAATTATTAGAGCGAGATAACGAGTATGGTCAATGAGGACCATAACCGAGGATCGTACTGAGAGATAGCGATCAATGAATAATGATAACCAATGGAGAAAAAACAGACGGACAAAAATGGTAACCACTCGGGTGGTAATCATAGCCATGAAAATAGAAGAAGCGAGTCGGAGGAGATTTTAAAGAGAAGATTTAACAACGACCATGTGAAGAAGGCAGCGGTCTTACGTGACAATCGGTTCTAAGGGAGGAGAGAACGACCACCCGTCATATCTTTATAAATGCGAGAAAGAGGGACATATCGGTCTAAACTGCGTCCAAAAGCAGTTCAAGGTATGCTATAATTGTGGAAAGGAAGGACATATCGCTCGAGATTATGCGATGTGAAACCTAGTTCAATGAGGGACGGTGACTCAAAAGACATCCCCGAAAAAGTCAAAGTCAACGATTCCGGAAGAAGCGTTTGTTGTGATTGGTCATAATCGAGGAACCCAAACGAGGTGATCACGGTAAGCTATTTATAAATTCTTGCGAAGTTTATACCTTACTTGATCTGGGGTCTACCCATTCATTTATCTCTCTCTGCATGTGCTCAACGTTTAAACTTGACTCGGAGAAATTAGACTTTGACCTATCTGTGGAAACTCCGTTAGAGAAACTTTCATCACATCCACTGTTTTATAAATCTTGTTTGATTCAAGTTGGCACCATTACCTTTTACATTGACCTTATCTCTTTAAAGATACTTGCTTTTGATGTGATTTTAGGGATTGATTGGTTAACTACTCATCATGCCAAAATTGATTGTTTTCGTAAGGTTGTTAGTTTTCATATTCTAACCAACCTTTTATGCGAATTCAAGCAACTAAACCATTAAAATCAATCAACATCATATCTAATCATAAAGCTATTCGTTTATTGAAAAAGCGGATGTCAAGCTTTCTTAGCCCATGTAATGGATTTGAATAAAGACACGTCAAATTTGAATAATATTCTTGTTGTTATTGACTTTCTGACGGCGTATTTCTGAAGAACTTCCGGTCTACCCCCGTAACGTGAAGTTGAATTCTTTATTAATCTTGAACACAGTACAAAGTCCATTTCTAAAACCCCATATCTAATGGCTCTATTGAACTTGAGAGTTAAAGGTCCAACTACGAGAATTGTTGGACATCGGTTTCATTCGTCCTAAGTACATCTCCTCGGGGTGCTCTGTTTTATTAAGTAAAGAAGAAAGACGGGAGTATGCGACTTTTGTATTGACTATCGGGAATTGAACCATGTCACCATCAAGAATAGGTATCCTCTACCTCGTATTGATGACTTGTTTGACCAGATTCTGAGGGGCACAATTCTTTTCAAAAATCGATCTTAGTTACGGATATCATCAAATTGAAGATTAGAATCGAGGATATTCCAAAGACGCTTTAGAACTTCGATGCGGGCATTATGAATTCTTAGTCATGTCTTTCGGATTGACTAATGCTCCTGCGCGACTTTCATGGATATGATGAACCGAGTATTCAGGAATATTTGGATCGATTCGTTGTTGTTTTTATTGATGACATCCTCATATATTCCAAAAGTCGTGAAGATCATGAGCACCATTTTGAAGTTTGGTACTCCAAAGGCTTCGTGAAAACAAACTATATGCCAAATTGAAGAAATCGAGTTACGGCTTGAGGAAGTAGCATTCCTTGGGCACGTGGTGTCGAAACATGGAGTATCTGTTGATCCGTGAAGATTGAAGCAATAAAAAGTTGGGAACAACCAAGTCGGTGGTAAAGTCGTAGCTTTTGGGCTTAAATTGGTTATTATCGGAGATTCGTGGAAGGGTTTTCTCGAATCGCTACTCCATTAACTTCAACTAACTTTCGGAAGGATACAAAATTCGTTTGGAGCGAAGAATGCGAGAAGAGTTTCCAAGAGCTTAAGAGAGACTTATTTAAGACTGTTTCTACAATACCATCCGGTTCGGATGGATTTGTTATCTCAAATGATGCTTGAGCAAAGGGTTAGGATGTGTTCTCATGCAACGTGGTAAAGTCATAGCTTTATGCCTCGCGACAACTTAAAAGAGTATGAGAGGAATTATCCTACTTTCATGATCTAGAGTTAGCGGCCCGATCGTTTAAGCGCTTAAAGATATGGAGGCACTTACTATATGGGGAGAAAGTGGAGATATATTCGGACCATAAAAGCCTTAAATATTTCTTCACTCAAAAGAACTCAACATCGCGGCGGCGACGTTGGCTCGAGCTATTGAAAGACTACGACCACACTATTCAATACCATCCCGGTAAAAGCGAGCGTGGTAGTGGACGCGTTGAGTAGAAGATCATATGCGGAGGAATGAGTGCGATGATGTCAAGTATCGCGTAGAGCCAACTTTAATAGAAAAAGTTAAGGTTGCTCGAGCCACCGGGCCGAGGTGATCGTATGAAGAAGAAAGTACAAGAAGGAGCTATTAGGGCGAGAATTGATGAAGAAGGAATACTTGAGTCCACTCTAGACTTTGTGTTCCTAACGACTACGATTTGAAGTACAAGATTATGATGGAGGCACAATACACCATTTGCAATCCATCTCGGAAGTACTAAAATGTATCGTGATCTTGACATACATTTTGGTGGAACAATATGAAGAGAGAGATTGCAAAGTTTATCTCGATGTGTTTAACTTGTCAACGTGTAAAGGCGGAGCATCTAGTACCTAAGGGTCCATTGCAACCACTTGAGATTCCGAAATGGAAGTGGGAACATATTACCATGGATTTCGTTACGGGTCTTCCTACGGTTTCTCAAGGCATCAATGCTATTTGGGTTATTGTTGATAGATTAACCAAGTCTGCTCATTTCTTGCCGATACGGGAGACTTATTCCCTTGAACGTCTTGCTAGTATGTACGTGAATGAGATTGTGAGGTTGCATGGCATGCCAGTATCCATAGTTTCGGATCGTGACCCAAGATTCACTTCAAGATTTTGGGTTAGCTTGCAAAAAGCTATGGGCACGCAGTTTGCGATTTAGTTCGGTATACCATCCTCAAGCAGACGGACAATCGAAAAGGACTATTCAAACTCTTGAAGATTTATTAAGACTACGTGTCCTGAACTTCAAGGCGGTTGGGATAAGTATTTACCATTGGTGGAATTCTCTCTACAACAACAGCAGTTATCAAGCAAGTATAGGTGTGGCTCCATTTGAAGCATTATATGGACGAAAATGTCGTTTCCATATATTGGGATGAGGTGGGTGAAGCAACATTCTTGGGACCAGAGTTAATACGTATGACTACTGGAAAAGATCCAAATGATTCGACAACGATGTATACAAACGGCACAAGATCGACAAAAGAGTTATGCGGATCTTCATCGAAAGGGCGTGGAATTTAGTGTAGGGGATCGTGTATTGTTGCGAGTTGCTCCATGGAAGGGAGTTACAAGATTTGGGAAGAGAGAAAAGCTCAATCCATGATTTATTGGTCCATTTCAAATTCTTGACCAGAAAGTAGGAAATGTAGCCTATAGACTCGCGTTACCTCAAAGTATGTCTCGTGTTCATAATGTGTTTCACATATCGTACTTAAGTAAATATGAAAGACCCGAACCACGTTATAGAGTTAGAAACCGGACGAGATAGCCAAGACTTAACGTGTGAGGAGGTACTGTCAAGATTTTGGATAGGAAGGAGCATATCCTGTCCCACGCAAATGAAAGGTCATACCACAAGTTAAAGTTTTGTGGAGGAATCATGCTTTATAGAGGAAATGACACAGGAATTGGAAAGCGGAAATGAAAGCGAGGTATCCTCACCTTTTGAAACACCAGTGTGCGTCGTCAATTTCGAGGACGAAATTTCATAAGGAGGGGAAGTTGTAAGACCCCAACTTATTATTAATGAAATTTAATTTTCTCTATTTATTATTTTGAAATAATAAGGGTTGATTTGATTAATGTGGATAGTTAGGGGTAAAATACGCAAATACTTCAAAATAAGCAAGTGGTTATAAAATATTCATTGTTGTCGGGGAATATTCGTTTGGTCGTGGAATATTCAGATTGTTGGAAATATTAAATGCGGCCAGTAGCGACCATGTGTGGGCCCATGTAACTAAAAGCTATTGGATGAAGAAAACGACAAATATAAGTGGTTTAAAAATAACAGGCGTGGTTATTCTGAATTAATCTTGTTAAAATACCGTTGGTTAAAACACGATGCAGACGGTATTGCACCAATTATTGATTCTTACGTGAAAGCCTTACTCGATAATGGTTACACTAATTACTTCTTCAAAGATTTTTTATTGAGTTAATAATTCTTTGCGTTGATATTTTATATTCTTTGTTGTTTCAATAATTGTCATTACACGATATTTTTCATTATCGAGCGAATAATTCATATTATCTGAATAATATTATTAGATAACATTATTGGCAATGTCTAGAAAGTTCTATCTAAGGAGAGGTTTGGTCACCTAATTGCTGGCGCTTGATGAAGAAATTCTTATTGGAAAGCCCCTCTTTCTGAACCGCACTGGTTGTCGATATTGTGATTACGTAATATTATTTGTGAATAATTAATTATTAATTCATATGATGAGAAAAATATTGATTTTATGTGGATATAGATGGAGAAAATTTTTAATGTGACAATTGTTGAAAATTGAAATTTTATCTTTTTCGATAAAATAATTCATTTAAATATATTATTATATTTTAATAATATAATAATGGTGATATTTTACAACGAATGTGGGATATATGAGTATCGAGGAGGAAGAGTATTTTTGTTGCAATAAATGTTTAAAACATGTTAAACATGTCGGTGGACCCCATTTATTGGTGAAATTTGATTATAAACAGTAAAATCGCCTGGTTTATGGATTTCGGTCAATTTACATTTGGAATTTGGAAAAACTTTCTTACGCAAAGTTGTAGAGAATTGAATTTCCTATAAAAACTCATGAAGATTTGAATTTTCTGATAAAAGAGCTATTTATTATGAATTATTGAAGTTACAAGCTCAAAATAATTGATTTTTGGAAGTTTAAAATATTTTAAATAACAAAAACGTTTTTTTTCATTATGGTGTGTTACACATGTGTGTTGAATGAGCTGAATTCAGTTCTTGAAAGGTTAGGCGTAGGAAATTTATAATATATATTAATATGTTATTAAATTTTACTTTTGGTGTTAGCATTTTCATAAATAGGGTCTTGGGTTAGAATTGAAAATCACCGTAAACTGAAGTTTCTCTCTATTTCTCTCTCGATATATTGAGCGTATTCTTGTGAGTATACTTTGAGTATTGTTAGGCGGTCTGAAGTTCCCTTCAAAGACTATACCCGTTATTCCAAATTTAAATCTTAATCTTTCGAGGTAAGGGATGTTATTTTCTTCTCAAATGATATTATTTCTTCAATATCATTATCTTTGAAATATTGGTTGAAACTTTTTATCAAATTTGGAACTTTTCCATGTCGGAGTTACTATTCATGAGTTACTATTCACGAGTTCTTATTCATGAGTTCTTATTCACGAAGTCTTATTCAGTGAAGCGTGAAGATATTTTTTGTGAAATTTTTATCTTTTGGTGTCTGAGTTACTATTCATGTATACGGCCTATTCACGTATACTGATCTTATTCACGAATACTAAGACTTATTCAATCGAAAAATAAAATTTCTTCTTTTTGTCCAAAATATCTATTCGGATACTAGCTTTGATTGTATCCATGTTTTGATCATTCTTGAATTTTACACCACTATGATTATTTTTGAGGTATTTTTGAACATGGATAAAACAAAGTACTGAATCCTTAATCCTTAATCCTTGTCATTTTGTTTCACCGGGATTCGTTTCTTTAAAAATATTTTTCATCATCTTCATTTTAAATGATGATATTATTGAATATCTTTGGCTTGTAGTGCAAAGATGAATGATTTCTCAAGAATATCTTTGGCGTGAAGTGTGTGCGCCCCCAAAATAGGTATACACAACACCCATTCTCGAGTCGCCAAATACATGGTACGAAACAACTACAACTTTATTATTACAACAAGAAAAGCGTGAGTTTGAATACAAATATTATCTTCTAGACATATCTATACTCAAATAAATCCTCATCACATTATTGATTCATTATTTTACAAAATGGTGAGGACTACTAAACAACTCTCTCTAGAATCTTCATTCCATACCCCGACTAGTACTACGCTACATTCTCGCCTCCACGAGAAGAAAAATGGAACAACAAGGAAAAGGGTGAGCTCAACTAGCCCGATAAAGAATATTATGACTAAGATAATATACAACAAATTATCGTTAGTCTTCAACGGGGAAAAATCGATAGAATACAATAGACAACAAGTTTCGGATCAATATTCGCGATGAAATAATAATTCATAGAAGAGTTACGTGAGAGAATGAAATCTACTATAATCTATGAATTTAACGATCCATCATCAATATTTTATCCTGTAACATCAATCAATATACATACTGAATCAAATATTCATCTTCTTTACACTACTGAGCCAAAGATATTCATCACTTAGTCATGTTCATCTCAACACTGCTCATCTTTACACTACTGAGCCAAAGATATTCTTCAGAAATCATTCATCTTTGCACTACTGAGCCAAAGATATTCTTGAAAATCATTCATCTTTGCACTATAGGCCAAAGATATTCAATAATATCATCATTTAAGGTGAAGATGATGAAAAATATTTTTAAAGAAACGAATCCAAAGAAACAAAATGACAAGGATTAAGGATTAAGGATTAGTACTTGGTTTTATCCACGCCAAAAATACCTCAAAAATAATCATAGTGGTGTAAAATTCAAGAATGATCAAAACATGGATACAATCAAAGTTAGTATCCGAATAGATGTTTTGACGAAAGAAGAAATTTTATTTTTCTATTGAATAAGACCAGTATCGTGAATAGTCTTGATATCGTGAATAGTGCCGATATCGTGAATAGTAACTCAGACACCAAAAGATAGAAATTACACAAAAACATCTTCACGCTTCATGAATAGTACTCGTGAATAGTAACTCGTGAATAAGTAACTTCATGAATAGTAACTCCATGAATAAGAACTCATGAATAGTAACTCATGAATAGTAACCCATGAATAGTAACCCCAGACATGAAAAAGTTCCAAATTTGATAAAACTTGAGATCAACATTTCAAAGATAATGATATTGAAGAAATAATATCATTACAAAAAATAATATCCACTTACCTCGAAAGATCAATGCTTCTAGCTAGAATCTACAAGATTATAGTCTTTGAAG
The DNA here is from genome assembly GCA_020205615.1 of Panax quinquefolius. Taxonomy (NCBI): domain Eukaryota; kingdom Viridiplantae; phylum Streptophyta; class Magnoliopsida; order Apiales; family Araliaceae; genus Panax; species Panax quinquefolius. The sequence goes on from CM035161.1 coordinate 22,462,571, forward strand.
GGAACTTACAACCTTCTAGCAATACTCAAAGTATACTCAAAATACTCACAAGAATACGCTCAAAATATCGAGAGAGAAATAGAGAAAACTTGAGTTTACGGTGTGATTTTCAATTCTAACCTAAGCACCTATTTATAGGAAAATGCTTAGAACACCAAAGCGAAAATTTAATATAATATTAATATAATTATACAAATTTTCCTTAGCCCACCTTTTGGTCAAAAAACACCAGCCACACATGTTAAAAATGAGGTTCACAACTCACCAAAAACGTTTTTCTCAAAATAATTAATTAAAACTCCCAAAAATCAATTATTTCGGAACTTCGGAACTTCAATAATTCATAATAAATAGCCCTTTCATCAGAAAATTCGAATCTCGCGAGTTTTTATAGGAAATTCAATTCTCTACAACTTTGCAGAAGATAGTTTTTCCAAATTCCAAATAGAAATTGACCGAAATCCACAAACGGGTGATTTTACAAGCTATAATCAAATTTCGGTCAATAATTGTGTCCACCAACACACAAAACATGTGTTAAACATTTAATGCCACAAAAATACTCTTCCTCCTCATATACTCATATATCCCACATTCATTGTAAAAATATCACCAGTTAATATATTATTAAAATAATATATTTAAATGAATTATTTTATCGAGAAAAGATAAAATATTAATTTTCAACAATTGTCATTTTAAAAATTTTCTCTATCTATATCCACATAAAATCAATATTTTCCTCATCATATAAATCAATAATTAATTATTCACAACTAATATTACGAAATCACAATATTGACAACCGAGGCGGCTTCCTGGAAAGAGGGCTTTCCAATAAGAATTTCTTCTTCTTGCCGCAATTAGATGACCAAACCTCTCCTTAGACGTAACTTTCTAGACATTGCCAATAATGTTATCTAATAATATTATTCGAGATAATATGAATTATTGCTTCGATAATGAAAGATCTTTGTGTAATGACAATTATTGAAACAACAAAGAATATAAAATATCAACGCAAACAATTATTAACTCAATAAAATACTTGAGCGATAATTCACGTAACCATTATTGAGTAGTGCCTTCTTACGTAAGAATCAATAATTGGTGCAATACTGGTATCTTCTTGTTCAACAACGCGTATTAGTGTGTTTTAACCACCGGGTATTCCAACAAGATAATAGCAAGAACAACTACGCCGCTATTTAAAAATAACTTATATTTGTCGCTTTCTTCATCCAATCGCTTTTCCGTTATGGGGCCCACACATGGGCTCAGCGGCCATAAATAATAATATTCCCAAAACATCGAATATTCCACGACCAAACGAATATTCCCCGACAAACAATGAATATTTTATAACCACTTGCTTATTTTGAAATATTTATGTATTTAACCCTTAACTATCCACATTAATCAAATCAACCTTTACTATTTCAAAATAAAGGAAATTCCTTTTATTTAAAAATTGAGGGTCTTACTGACCTCCTCCTTATGAAATTTCGTCCTCGAAATTGACGTACGTACCTGGTGTTTTGAAAAGGTGAGGATACCTCGCTTTCATTTTTGTTTCCAATTCCCAGGTCATTTCCTCTATAGCATGATTCCTCCACAAAACTTTAACTTGTGGTATAACCTTTGCGCGTAGGACATGCTCCTTCCTATCCAAAATCTTGACAGGTACCTCTTCATACGTTAAGTCTTCGGCTATCTCGTCCGGTTCTAACTCAATAACGTGGTTCGGGTCTTTCACATATTTACGAAGTACAGATATGTGAAACACATTATGAACACGAGACATACTCGAAGGTAACGCAAGTCTATAGGCTACATTTCCTACTCGGTCAAGAATTTGAAATGGACCGATAAATCGTGGATTGAGCTTTCCTCTCTTCCCAAATCTTGTAACTCCCTTCCATGGAGCAACTTCGCAACAATACATGATCCCCACACACTAAATTCCACGTCCTTTCGATGAAGATTCGCATAACTCTTTTGTCGATCTTGTGCTGGTTTATATCGTTGTCGAATCATTAGTCATACGTACTTCTAACTTCGGGTCCCAACAATGTTGCTTCACCCACCTCATCCCAACATATTGAGAAACGACATTTTGTCCATATAATGCTTGAATGGAACCATGCCTATACTTGTTTAATAACTATTGTTGTATGAGAATTCCACCAATGGCAAGTACTTATCCCAACTTCCTTTGAAATCTAGGACACGAGTTTTTAATATATCTTCAAGAGTTTGAGTAGTCTTTACGATTGCTTGCCCATCCGTTTGAGGATGGTATACCAAATCAGATCGTGAAATTCGTGCCCATAGCTTTCTAACCCAAAAATCATGAAGTGAATCTTGGGTCACGATCTAAAACTATGGATACTGGCATGCCATGCAATCTCACAATCTCATTTACGTACATACGAGAAAGACGTTCAAGGGAATAAGTTTCTCGTATCGGTAAGAAATGAGTAGACTTGGTTAATCTATCAACAATAACCCAAATCGCATCTATGCCTTGAGAAACCTTGGGAAGATTAGTAATGAAATTCAGGGTAATGTGTTCCCACTTCCATTTCAAAATCTCAAGTGTTTGCAACGGACCCTTAGGTACAAGATGCTCCGCCTTTACACGTTGGCAAGTTAAACACATCGAGATAAACTACGCGATCTCTCTCCTCATATTGCTCCACCAAAATGTATGTTGAAGATCACGATACATTTTAGTACTTCCAGGATGGATTGCAAACAATGTGTTGTGTGCCTCCATCATGATTCTATGCTTCAAATCAAAATCATTAGGAATGCAAAGTCTGGAGTTGACTCGAAGTATTCCTTCTTCATCAATTCTCGCTTCCGGAATAGCTCCTTCTTGTACTTTCTTCTTCATACGCATCGCCTCCGGCCTCGGGTGGCTTGGCTTGGCAAGCGACTAACTTTATTGATTAAAGTCGATTATACTCAGTATATCATCACGTAGGTACCTAGAGTTTTCATCTCCATCTCTATTATTTGTAAATTATACGAAATAATATCGTGACTGCGTACTTGTATACGATCTTCTACTCTCACATCGTCATTTCTACCACGTTCGCTTTTCAAGATGGTATGGTTAGAATATGTGCCAAATGAGTCGCCTCTTGAGCTCTTGGAAAATCTTCTCGCATTCCTCGCTCCATACAATTTTGTATTTTTTAGTCGGTAAGTTAATCAGATGGCGATTCGAGAATATCCTTCAACGAATCTCCGATAATAACCAACTAAGCCTAAAAGCTATGTATTTCGATTCTTGACTTAGGTTGCTCTCAACCGTGACTCATATCCCAATCTTGGATAAAGCGTCACAATGACACCTATCGATTTACTATCGCATGCGAATATAACGTCCCTACGAGAGTAAAGCTTGGTGAATTCCACAAAGGAAGTCACAAGATAAAGGCTCGGTACCAAATTCTATAGTTGAATTTTTAACTCACGAAGTTCAATAGGAGCCATTCGATATGAGATTTTAGAAATGAGTTTTGTCTGGGGTTCAAAGTCGATACAAAATTTAATATCGAACTTTGGGAGTAAGCCAAGAAATTCTTCAGAAATACGTCGGGAAAAATCAATAACAACAGGAATATTATTCAAATCGGCGTGTCTTTATTCAAATCCATAACATGGACTAAGAAAATTTGACATCCGTAATAAACGAATGACTTCATGGCTTGATATGAAAATGTTTGACTACAATGGTTTGATTGCTTGAATTGAATAACGGGTTGCTTAGGAATATGAAAACTAACAACCTTACGAAAATAATCAATTTCGGCGTGATGAGTAGTTAACCTTAAAATCACATCAAAAACAAATATCTCTATAGAAATAAGGTTAACGGTAATGTGATAGTGCCAACCTGAATCAAGCAAGATTTATAAACAGGTGGATGTGATGAAAGTTTCTCTAACGGAGTTTTCCACGAGATAGGTCAAAGTCTAATTTCTCCGGAGTCAAGTTTAAGCGTTGAAGCGCAAGTAAAGAGATAAAAGAATGGGTAGAACCGATATCTAGTAAGGTATATACTTCGCAAGAATTTATAATTGACTAACCTGCGTGCTAACTTCGTTCGGGTTCCTTGCATTTTGACCCCAGTCGCGACAAACGCTCTTCCGGAATCGTTGACTTTGACTTTTACGGGACGATCTTTTTCGAGTCACCGTCCTCGGCTTGAACTAGGTTTCGCCATCAGTATAATCTCGAAGCGATATGTCCTTCCTTTCCACAACTATAGCATACCTTAAACTGTTGTGGGCGGTTTGATGATATGTCCCTCTTTCCGCATTTGTAACATCGACCGGTAGGTGGTCGTTCTCCTCCACCAAAACTAGTTTCTTTATAGGTATTGACGTCTTCACATGGTCGTTGTTGAATCTCCTCTTTTTAAAATCTCTCCTCGACTCGCTTCTTCTATTTTTATGGCCACGATTACCACCAGAGTGGTTACCGCCTTTAATCGTATTCTTCTTTCTCCGCCGGTTATCGTTATTACGATGATCGCTATCTTGATATGATCCTCAGTTTATGGTCCCTCGGTTGAGCGATACTCGTTATCTCGCTCTAACAACCGAGAGCCACATTGACAACATCTGAATAGAGAAAATTTATGAGAAATGAGATATCTTGGCGTATGTCGGGTTTCAAACCTCTCGAAACATCCGCGTCATCGTTCCTCATTCTCCACCAAATGAGGTGCAAACACGATAACTCATGAACTTACCTCGTCTTTGGGACACTTCATGTTATTCTCGCTTTCTAGTCTAATAAACTCCACTTCCTTCATATATGACGAATACTTTCGAGGAAGTACTTGTCATTGAACTGCTTTCTGAAACGTCTCCCATGACATCGCCGAGTGCAAATTTGGATGGATGCGCTTCATGATTCCCACCGATGTCTCCGCCTCGCCACGGAACATAAAGGTGGCGAATGGAACTTTCTGTTCCTCCGTGCATCCCAAGACATCGAATATCTTGGTAATTTGTTTTGACCCACGTCTCGCGCCTTTAATCGGATCCGCTTTCCCAGAGTGCACTCGTGGTCCCAACTCTTTGAACTGCTTGTGACCACTCGTGAATTGCTATCATTTCCTCCCAGTATTTTGAACACGAGTCTCCCTCGTCTCGATTTTGCATGAACTGCAAAAGCTTCTAAACATCCCCTCGTTCATCATCTGCTTTCGGTGGTGTTGTTCACGGGAGGAACATTGCCACGACTGTTGCACGCGTTCTCCTCGTTGGTGAGTACATGCATCTCCACGGTCTCATTTACTCCATCATTAATATTCTCGATTGACATTCTCAAATCTTCGTCCATAAAATAAGGGTTAATTAAGGAAATCAATATATCACATAATATCCCTATATCTTGACCAACTAACAAATAAGCTTAGGTAGGACACACTAGCGAAGGATTTACTCGTCGTCTCTCCCTCCTAGTTCTATTCCCGATCTCCGCCAGAGATCATATCCCTAAGCTCGATACCAACTGTGGCGCCCCAAAATAGGTATACACAACACCCATTCTCGAGTCGCCAAATACATGGTACGTAAACAACTACAACTTTATTATTACAACAAGAAATTGTGAGTTTGAATACAAATATTATCTTCTGACAATATCTATACTCAAATAAATCCTCATCACATTATTGATTCATTATTTTACAAAATGGTGAGGACTACTAAACAACTCTCTCTAGAATCTTCATTCCATACCCCCGACTAGTACTTTCATACATTCTCGCCTCCCGAGAAGAAAAATGGAACAACAAGGAAAAGGGTGAGCTCAACTAGCCCAAGTAAAGAATATTATGACTAAGATAATATACAACAAATTATCGTTAGTCTTGACAGGGAAAAAATCGATAGAATACAATAGACAACAAGTTTCGAGATCAATATTCGCAATGAAATAATAATTCATAGAAGAGTTCGTAGAGAATGAAATCTACTATAATCTATGAATTTAACGATCCATCATCAATATTTTATCCCCGTAACATCAATCAATATACATCTGGAATCAAATATTCATCTTTGCACTACAGCCAAAGATATTCATCGATTAATCATGTTCATCTCAACACTGTTCATCTTTGCTTTACTGAAGCCAAAGATATTCTTGAAAATCATTCATCTTTGCACTACTGGCCAAAAAGATATTCTTGAGAAATCATTCATCTTTTGCACTATAGGCCAAAGATATTCAATAATATCATCATTTAAGGTGAAGATGATGAAAAATATTTTTAAAAAAACGAATCCAAAGGAACAAAATGACAAGGATTAAGGATTAAGGATTCGTACTTGGTTTTATCCACGCCCAAAAATACCTCAAAAATAATCATAGTGGTGTAAAATTCAAGAATGATCAAAACATGGATCTGATCGAGTTAGTATCCGAATAGATGTTTTAGACGAAAGAAGAAATTTTATTTTTTCGATTGAATAAGACTCAGATATCGTGAATAGTCTTGATATCGTGAATAGTCCAGATATCGTGAATAAAGAACTCTCAGACACCAAAAGATAGAAATTCCACAAAAACATCTTCACGCTTCATGAATAGTACTCGTGAATAAGAACTCGTGAATAGTAACTCATGAATAAGAACTCATGAATAAGAACTCATGAATAGAACTCATGAATAGTAACTTCATGAATAAATAACCTGAACTAGACATGAAAAAAAGTTCCAAATTTGATAAAAACTTCAGATCAACATTTCAAAGATAATGATATTGAAGAAATAATATCATTACAAAAAAATAATATCCCTTACCTCGAAAGATCGATTTTTCTAAATAGAATCTACCGTATAGTCTTTGAAGGAACTTGCACCGCTGCCTAGCAATACTCAAAGTATACTCAAAATACTCACAAGAATACGCTCAAAATATCGAGAGAGAAATAGAGAAAACTTGAGTTTACGGTGTGATTTTCAATTCTAACCTAAGCACCTATTTATAGGAAAATGCTTAGAACACCAAAGCGAAAATTTAATATAATATTAATATAATTATACAAATTTTCCTTAGCCCACCTTTTGGTCAAAAAACACCAGCCACACATGTTAAATGAGGTTCACAACTCACCAAAAACGTTTTTCTCAAAATAATTAATTAAAACTCCCAAAATCAATTATTTGAACTTCTAACTTCAATAATTCATAATAAATAGCCCTTTCATCAGAAAATTCGAATCTCATGAGTTTTTATAGGAAATTCAATTCTCTACAACTTTGCGAAGATAGTTTTTCCAAATTCCAAATAGAAATTGACCGAAATCCACAAACGGGTGATTTTACAAGCTATAATCAAATTTCTATCAATAATTGTGTCCACCAACACACAAAACATGTGTTAAACATTTAATGCCACAAAAATACTCTTCCTCCTCATATACTCATATATCCCACATTCATTGTAAAAATATCACCAGTTAATATATTATTAAAATAATATATTTAAATGAATTATTTTATCGAAAAAGATAAAATATTAATTTTCAACAATTGTCATTTTAAAATTTTCTCTATCTATATCCACATAAAATCAATATTTTCCTCATCATATAAATCAATAATTAATTATTCACAACTAATATTACGAATCACAATATTGACAACCTGTGCGCTTCTTCCTGGAAAGAGGGGCTTTCCAATAAGAATTTCTTCTTCTTGGCGCATTAGATGACCAAACCTCTCCTTGAGTAACTTTCTAGACATTGTCAATAATGTTATCTAATAATATTATTCGGATAATATGAATTATTGCTTCGATAATGAAAGATAATTGTGTAATGACAATTATCAAACAACAAAGATATAAAATATCAACGCAAAGAATTATTAACTCGATAAAATACTTGAGCGGAATTATCGTAACCATTATTGAGTAGTGCCTTCTACGTAAGAATCAATAATTGGTGCAATACCGCAAGTGCTACTTGCTCAACAACGCCAGATTAGTATGTTTTAACCACCGGGTATTCCAACAATGATAATTGATGACAACTACGCCATTATTTAAAAACAACTTATATTTGTCGTTTTCTTCATCCAATCGCTTTTCATTATGGGGCCCACACATGGTCAAGCTAAATACATACGAATATTCCCCGACAAAGATCTGAATATTCCACGACCAAACGAATATTCCCCGACAACAATGAATATTTTATAACCACTTGCTTATTTTGAAATATTTGCGTATTTAACCTTTAACTATCCACATTAATCAAATCAACCCTTACTATTTCAAAATAAAGGAAATTCCTTTTTATTTAAAAATTTCGGGGTCTTACACGTAGTGCAAAGATGAACAGGTGTTTAGATGAACATGACCAACTGATGAATATCTTTGGCCTGTAGTGCAAAGATGAATATTTGATTCCAGATATATATTGATTGATGTTACAGGGATAAAAGATGAGCGATGAACTTTTAAATTCATACATAGAAGATAGTAGTTTGCATTCTCTACTTAACTCTTCTAATGAATTATTATTTCCATTGCGAATATTGATTTAAAATTTGTTGTCTATTGTATTCTATTAGATTTTTCCTCGTGAAGACTAACGATAATTTGTTGTATATTATCTTAGTCATAATATTCTTTACTGGGCTAGTTGAGCTCACCCTTTTCCTTTTTGTTCCATTTTTCTTCTCGGGAGGCGAGAATATAAATAGTACTTAGTGTGGGGTATGGAATGAAGGTTTTAGAGAGAGTTGTTTAGTAGTCCTCATCATTTTGTAAATTAATGTATCAATAAATGTGATGAGGATTTATTTGAGTATAGATATTGTCTGAAGATAATATTTGTATTCAAACTCACAGTTTCTTGTTGTAATAATAAAGTTGTAGTTATTTACATGCATCATGTATTGTAACTCGTAATAGGTGATGATGTATACCTATTTTGGGGCGTCACGATAGTTAAACTTGATGTTCATTATATTTTATCGCTTTAACTGTTGTTGAAGCTAATGATAATTTATTCTGCATTATCTTAGTCATAATATTTCTTCTTGAGCTAGTTGAGCTCACCCTTTCTTTCAACGTTCTCTTCGTGAAATGAGAATATAAATTTGAGACGAGTGGAAAGCGGAGTAATGGTCCGAGGATAGCATTAGTAGTCCTCATTATTACGTGAAATAGTGTGATAATAATTGTAATAAGGACTCCTTTTGAGTTTGTATGATCTCTAGTAGACAATATTTGTATTCAAACTCACAGTTTATGTCGTATTGTACACGACAATTATATTAGTAAGTTGTATTTAAATTCTGTACCATGTATCTGACTACCCAAGATGGGTGATGTATACCTAATTTTGGGGGCGTCACACCCTTCATTCCACAATATAATATTAATTGTTAGTGACTTTTTAACGTCAAATTGATATATTTTTAATTAAATTAAAAATCAACATAGATTTATTTAGTTTTAACAAATGCCTAAATTATAAGATTTATTATTTCATAATTTTATATCAATCATATCAATTTTTAGTTTGAGAATATCTCAAATTAATTTTTAAAAGTCAATAATGATATTATGATTTGAAACTTATGAAATATAATAGAATGTATTTTTATTTATTGAACCTTTTTAATTTTAAGAAATGTTGTTTTAAACTCAAAATCTATTATATTTATATTCCTTCCGCTCCAAAAATTGATATTATAATTGTGCTGAAAGGGTCGTATTTTCTCAACAAAAAAAAACATTTTTCATTTATTTTCTCTAACATTTAATATCATAGTCTCGTATACATATGGACATAGTAGAGAGGGCCTAGGAAAAATTTGGGGTCCTTTACAATAATATACAATATTTAGTAAATAATTATATTATTAGTATATTTATAAAATAATTATGAAAATAATACATTTTCTCATATTTATTTACAATATTAGTGTAATTAGGATTTCTTAATTTAGGGAATTAGTATAGGATTCAATTCACAATAATAAGAAAACTTAAAATCAAGGAAAAATAATTGTCATAATTAATAATTCAAATTCAAATATCTTGGATCTAACAACAAAAACAAATTCAAATTCAAAATAATAATTCAAATTCAAATCTTCATCTCCCTCACAGTAGCTCTCTCTGCCACTACTCCGTCGTGAATCTCCTTTTTCATGTCCGGAAATTCCAATTTCAATTTCATGTCCAAAGGAAAATAAGAACACTGCATAGAAAAGAGAGAGATAAGAGAGTGATGTATAATGTAAAGTTGATAACCAAACATTAAATTAAGGTAATCAAACTTTTATACTGAAATGAACCAAACCTTTATACCAAAGTAACCAATCTACCTCCACAATTGCGGTATGGATTGGTTACTTGATCCGAAAGTTGATAACCAACTATACGAAAGTTTGATTCTACTAATCGCATCACATTCAAAATAAATTGGTAACATAATAACACTGAATTGATTACCTTGGTATGAATATTTGGTTATCAACTGCACTATGAAAAAATTACAGGTGTGAAAAAAATTAAAATACCCATAAAATACCCATGCTTATCAATTGCTAAAAAAAATAAAATACCCATAAACTTCAATGTACCACAAAAGGGAAAAACATGCTCCAAGATGCTGCTATTTTGCATTAGATGGTTTCATAGGAGATGGTGGAGAAATTGTGAAGAATCATTAGGAACCAATTGTAATTGTTCCCCCTTTAATATTGCATGGCCTGTATTTGATAAAAATAAAAAGAAGACCAAAATCATCTCTCTTCATATTCTCCCTTTCTCGGAGGAACTGACGAGAACGAATCGACGAGTGAAACCATTTCTAAAGTAGGTTTCGGAAGATCTGACGGGAATATTAGGATTTTGGGACCACGGGAGGTAGGAAGGCAGAATCGGCCTTCGCTTGGCATTGGAGTTGACGGAAAAGCATATATATGCACTATTATTATAATTATTTTTAAAAATGTACTAAAATATGTAATTAATTCAAAATTTGAACCACATTTGATGTATAGAGAGAAAGTCTCGAGGAAGGTGGTGTTATTATTTGCATAGAGTACTCATATGTAGTGCGAAAGTTTTTTTGTGGAATAACAATTGGGACGGATGTATGTGTATACACAGAATTTGTAAAAATTAAGAATGGTCTCGTAACAATTTATTTATTTTTTCTTCTAAAATTAGAGATATAATTTAATTTTTGAAGTTAAACGACTGCATATTAAACTTTAAAATTGATGTGACTCGTAAAAGTTTAAAATAAAATATATTTTGTGATTAATAGTTTTTATTATATATTATACAATTATAATAATTGTATTAATTAAAATTAAATAAATTCATATTAATTTATAATTTAACATATCATCTTTTGATCTCAAAAATTGAATTGTATTTTCAATTTTAAAATGGAGAGATTATATGTTATTGCTTAAATTTTCACGTTGAACGCAGTTTAATCTGTCATAAATTGCCATACATGTAAAATATTCTCTATTTGCATATTAGGATATTATCCATTGGACCAACTTATGTTACTTTTAAAAATGGGGTTAGCAATAGCTGAAAATGGATAATGTAAACAAAACCTAAATAATTCTAGACCACGAACCCAGCAGGAGAAAAAATTGGGAGTTATAATAATTAAGAATAAAATTTTCACATTATTTATTTTAAAAGATTATTTTTGATAATATAATTTATTTATTTATTTTTATCCTTCCATTCCTCCCTAAAAAACTCACCAACATGAGATTTAAAGAAATTTTAATTATTTTTTCTCCCCTCCAATAAAAACTTACAAACAATAAAAGAGCCGCAACTTTCACGAGGCTATGGCGTTGTGATTCATAAACATAATCCATTTATCTCATAAAAAAAATTTTATTTATAAAATCAATAAATATTAAAAGTGAATTTTTATTTCATATACTCATTCCATCCTAAATTAATTGCTCAGTTTTGACTTTTTAAAGTTAAATTGACCATTTTTAAAACTAATCTTTTTATTATTTTTGTTAAAATATAGGTGAAGAGATTATAAACAAAAGAAAATATATACAATTTATTACTAACCCCAATTTTTATAATTTTAGAAATATATTTATATATGCTTAATTATTAATTCTAAAAATAGTCAATTTGACTTAAAAAAATTAAAATTGAGCAATTAATTTGAGACGAAATGAGTATTAATTTTAAAATTAATAAAATATTAATAAATGGCATGATAAGATTATGATGACGCAAATAAGGCCAAAGATATAACGGTGAAAAAGCGATCCCCATTTGCCATTTATGAATATCGAATGGGACTCTGGTCCACGCTACATACTACGTACAACACTCAATAAGTTAGGGCTACATTTCGTTATCATGGACTCGTGTCCACTTTAGCATCACTTTCCTAGTAAAAATGCTCTCCATTAAAACTACTTTATTAAATTTATTTTTTAATTTGAGATATATTTTAATTTTATAATTAATTTGTTATTTTTATTTTTTTTTAAAAATAATACTAAAATATTAACTTTTAATATAATCAATTAACATATTTTAAACCAAGTACAAAATATTACTCTCTTTGTTCATATGTTCAAAGTACAAATTTCACACAAATTAAATAAACCAAAGAATGTAAATTAAATATCAATTTTGCTCATAATGGACCCCATGCAATTACGTTAATAAATTTTTTTTCTCTCATTTAAACTTAATGGACCCGACTTTAACATACTTTTGAGGCTATATTAGTATTTAAGTTTATTTTATGTTTAAGCCGTGTACTTTTAAACATCATTTTATGGATAAAATATTTTTGCATTTGAAGACATTTTTTCAAAGATAAAAGAAATAATAATTACTATCGTATTTGTTATTTTTAAAATTTAAATAAAAATATATTAATTTTAAATTTTGAAATTTTGCAGATATGTTAGAGATGTTAAAATATATTTTTTAATTTTGGAACGAATGAAATAGGTTGGAAAACGTCTTTGCGTCACACCGACTTTTGTCACGTGAATGTCCGTCCATTCATCATAGGAGACACGAGTATTTCAGCACGACAGGAGATACAAACAAACTCGTATCGTGAGATAATAAGTGCGTTGAGAGGGCGAAATCTAATTACTCAGTTTTATTAATTTTTATATATATATTAATTAAAGGAATAATTATATTACTATATGACATGACTCCTCCACTTTATTCAATTAGTGCGGCGACTAACATACGCGTATGTTAGTACCTACTCCAATGAAACTCTAGTAGTAGTAGTGTTTTGTACCCTGATCCGTCTACTCGCTCATGTCTTCCGTGGAACGTACGCTCTTACTTAATGGACTTTCCTGTCAATTCCTTCATTTTCCGTGCATTAAATTCGACAACTACGACATTAACATATTAAATATTTAATTGATATAATTTTATTTATTTATTTTTGTCCTTATTAATTGAATCTTGAGTTTGTGAGAAAAGTACGAATTAATTTGAGTCATTCATCTATGTTTATTAATTCTCTGATTGGTTAATATGCAATATGACAAATGATAGATGGAGAGCAATATTTTTTACATAAATTTTTAATATTTTCACATAATTTTTTTTCACGTGAATGTGAAACTTACTTTCTTCTCACGTGAAGGTGAAACTTACTTTCTTCTCACATGTAAGAGAAGACTATGTGAACTTATATAGACAGACAACATATAACGACGGACCGAACTTATAGCGACGGATTGAATCATCGTCCGGTCCGTCACTAAAAGATATCAAAGGTATGTTAAATAAGGGATAAACTTAAGATTTGGACTGATATATATACGGTCCGGATCTTAAACTTACCCTTTATCTAATATACATTGCATACCCCCTTTAGCGACGATTTTAATTCCGACGATTCTATTCGTCATTATATATAAAATCCGTTGTCTTAAATTTTTAGCGACGGATAATATATAATGACGATTTAAGAAGCCTATATAGCGACTTTTTTGAATCGTCAATCCGTCGCATTAAAGGGGGGTATCTGGTATGTTAGATAAGAGGTAAGTTTAAAATCCAAACCATATATATATATATATATATATATATTTAGAGAGAGAGAGAAGCGAAGTCAGTACCCTTATCTTATTCACGTCTTCATCCCCTTTTAGCGATTTTACGACGACAATAATGGTTTGATCAACCATACAACTGTAAATACATATACTTTTAGCGACGAACAACATATAAGCGTCATTTAAAAGTATAGATTTACGGTTATATATTGGGCTTATGAAGTCTGTCTGCCATTAAAAGGGTGAAGACGGTGAAGAAGAAGATAAGTGTATACACTGATCCGAATCGTATATATATATATTTAAAGATAAATATTTTGTTACTTAAACCGTGACGCCCCAAAATTAGGTATTCATCACTCATCTTGAGTTGCCAAATACATGGTGCGTAATTCAAATATAACTTAATAATACGGTATTTGTGCGTAAAAATACGTGAAACATAAACCGAGAGTTTTAATAAGAATATTGTCATATAGAATATATCACACACAATGGAGTCCTCATTACATTTATTGTCAAACTATTTAATGAATAGTGAGGACTACTAATCTTATCATCTGAATTTGTCCACTCCGCTTCTCGATTAGTCCAAGGCTCGTTCACATTTCTGAAGAGAATAGTGAAAGAAAGGGTGAACTCAACTAGCCCGATAAAAATATTATGACTAAGATAATGCGAGAATAAATTATCATTAGTCTTGATAATGTTAAACCGATAAAATACAATAGACATCAAGTTTAACTGCAATGAACAAATGAATCCATTAGAAAAGTCAGTAGAGAATAAAATCTATTATCTTCTATGATTTAAAAGGTTTTTCATCAATTTTATCATTTGAAACTCGACTTAATAAATAAACCACATCTTGAATCATTCATGTACTACTACGGTAAGGATATTCATTAAATCATCAATGGTCATGACTATCTTGAATAATTCCTAATCGTAATCATACTAAGTCCATCTCTCGCACGTAAGCCAAGATATCTGACTATAAAATCAACAACCAACGGTCCATCTTTTGCACGTAAGCGAAAAGATATATAATTCAATAATCCACGATCCATCTTTGCGTAAATCAAGATAACTTTTACTACCATATAAGCACGAGGATGATGACAATGATATAAACATTAATCAACTGAAAACAAGGATAAATATTAAAGACTTTAAATTTATTCAAATATTATCAATCACATAATAAATTCATAATCTAATATTATTAATATCATAACAATATTTTAACCACGTCTTAAACTTATAAACACTTTATTTTAATTGTTTATACTTTACCAAATAATGCATTTAATTATTCAAAATGCCATACTCATAAGATTTCATCACCAATGATCAAATCCTTTATCAAAAATCAGATATACCTTATATAGGATTTAGAGCCATAAAATCCTATTTTCCAACTTTGTTACTTCACATAACCTATTTAACTCATATGTTCAGTAACTAAACTATTTTTCATGAAAATACCAAATCGATCCCAAAAATATTTTTTTTCTGGGATTTAGCAGAATATAGTCCCAATATGAACATATACTTTTCTCAGAATTTTTAAAATTCATTTACTATTTTTCAAAAATCAATTTTCTAATTAATTCCTTAAGAAATTAGCTACCTCAAGTTTAACTCCAGAAATTCCTAAATCTTGGTAGAATCTTACACATGTTAACATGAAAGCTTCCAGTTTAAATTTCATGGTCATCGGAGTTATTGAACTCCGGTTATAGCATTTTTCGTCAGAAAAACTTAAATATTGAAATGGTCATAACTTGCTCATTTTAAGTCGGAATGAGCTCATTTTTGGACAGGATGTTATTTGTACCATATACTTTCATGTCCCAAAAGTCCGGAATTTTTCTCACAAATTAAGTGGCCGAAACTGCCCTTCTAAAAATCTAGGCAGTAGCATTTTTGGTATTTACAGCTTTTGACTTCTTTGCTAAAATCACTCCATACAAAAATTTACAACACCTTTTACAGTGATTCCACTTGGAGATGCTACAAAACTCATAGATCTAACTCTAGAACTTGACCATACTCAAAAATTCAAAATATAATAGGAGATATGATCAATTGAATTTCATGTTCTATTTTCACCAAAATCTGATTTTTCAACCCTTTGTGATTTCTAAGAAACCTTCATATTTTCACATAATAACCAACATAACTCATTATAACACTTATTAATACTTCATATACCCATGATTTTCATCAGTCCAATGCTTTTATTATGACTCTCATCATAATCAACGTAACCAAATTATTTTCACAATTTAATAAGGAATGAATACGAAGGATCATTCACCGTACGTATGGGGTAATCCACTTATACATGTTATTCCAATGTAAATAATAAAAATAGAATAATAGAAGGATTCACCATGCATGCGATAGAGACCGCATGCATGACGATATTCCCAGCGGAATAATAATAAAGATTTAAAACCAGTCCCAAAGTAAAAGCGCATGCATGTGAGGATATTCCAACATAATAATAAAGAATAGAATAACAACAAAAATCACCATGCATGCAGTACGTCACATAGACAGGTTATTCCAACATAATATTAAATAACGGAATCGAGTCGAATGAAATTGAACCGAAGCGGGATGTCCCAATGAAATAATAAAGAATGTAATAATAACATAAATCATCATGCGTACGGTAATTAGCATGGCATTATTATTCAGCGAAATAATAAATAATGGAATCAGTCCAGCGTAAACGCACGATGCGATATTCGACGAGAATAATAAATGCGGAATAATAAATAATGGAACCCGAATGTCAAGCGTAAAACGCATGCATGTGATATTCCGGTAAATAATAAAGAATGGAATAACAGAAGGATTCACCATGCATGCGATAGAAATTCGCACGGACAGGATATTCTAACAGAATATTAAATAATGGAATAATAGAAGAATTTCACCATGTATGCGGTACTTCGCATAAACAGGTTATTCCAACATAATAATGAAGAATTGAATAACAACTCTTACGAGTATTGAAAGAAAGTAATTCTCTTCATGAATACGAAAGAATAATACCCCTTACAGGTACAACAAATAATATCCCTTACCTCGTAAGAAATCGGATCTTCGGAATTGTGAGCTAAAGCAGAACTTCTTCTTCTTTCTCTCTATAGATTTTCTCTCTATAGCTTCTCTCTATAATGGCTCTAAAGCTTTAGTGAATTGGTGAGAAATGAAGGAAGAATGAGCTTCTATTTATAGGAAAACATAGTTTCGATAATTGCACATTTCGGGGCTCGAAAAATTACAGTACAATACCTCCAACTTTTCTTTCATTTATAATTCAGTCATCCAAGTATTATCAAACTTGCACCACCTCCCCTAATAGTAAATCATGTGAATCAATAATAAATCATGTGACTCAATAGTTCTAAACATGTGAAAAAATTAATTACAGTATAGTACCTCCATCTATACCTCTATTTTTAACTTAGTCATGCAAGTATCATCAATCTTGCACCAACTCCCCTAATAGTATAAGAATGTGATTCAATAGTACACACATGTGAACAAATAATTATATGAACATGTGAATTAGTAGCAATTAATTGCTTATTTACCCGATTAATTATTCGGTTAGTCAATATAACATCCAGACATCAATTACTATCGAAATAAATGTCGATTTCTACTAACACTAACAATCCCAACATAATGAAAATATTTTTCTCAAAAATTTCATTTTTGAAATTTTGAAGTTTAACTTTTTCCGAAAAAGTCAACTGTTGACTTTTTTGACCAAAAAGTCAGCCTGGAAAATTTTTGTGTTTATAGTCTATTTCTACTAATTTCATCGTTCCGGACTCAAAAATCACGTCCGCGTCTCCAAATTCAACTCTGAACTCAAATTCGATTATAATAACATTCATCATTAATATCATAACTCACGATATTTAACAAGCAATTGATTTCTCCTAGGAAAGAGGGGCTTTCGAATAAGGATTTCTCCTATTGGCGCGCGATTAGGTGACCAAACCTCTCATTGATGTAACTTACAGACATTGTAAATATTGCAATTTAATAATATGAATAACTTTATGCGTCTCAATTATTGATTTAATAATATATAAAATATTATGCGAGATGATCTTGTGTGATAATCGAATCAATAATATGAGAAATATGATCAAAGAATTCTTGAAGCAATAATTGAGTATAAGCGAGTGACTTCTCACGTAAGCATTAATAACCAATATCGTGTGCCTTTATGCGACCCAATGCGTATTCTTTGTCTTTTTTACTAAGGGTAGTTCAACAAGATTAACGGTAAAACCTTCATTGTTATTTTCATAAAATATTTTTGTCGTTTTTTACTTACATTGTGGGGTCCACTAATGATTATCTTGGTAAATCGAATATTCTCCGACAAAAAGAATATTCTCCGGCCAAACTAATATTGTATAACAACTTGCGTACTTTGCAAAATTTATAAGTACTTTGTATAACAACTTGCGTACTTTGGATCAAACAAGATTTATAAACAGTGGATGTGATGAAAGTTTCTCCTAACGGTCTTTATAGATAAATCAAAGTCTAATTTATCTGGAGTTAAGTTTAAACGTTGAGCAAAAGCAGGAGAGATAAATGAATGGGTATGCCCTTAGTATCAAGTAAGGTATAAACTTCAAAATTTATGATTAGCTTACCCGTGATCACCTCGTTTGGGTTCCTCGTATTTTTACCGATCGCGACAAACGCTCTTCCAAGAACCGTTGACTTTGACTTTTAGAATGACCTTTTGAGTCACCATCCCATTGGACTTGGTTTCTTGCTATCAGACAATCTCGAGTGATATGTCCTTTCTTTCCACAATTATAACATACCTTGAGCAGGTTGTGGGCGGTTTGACCGATATGTTCCTTTTTTTTCATTTATAAAGATATGGCCGGTGGTCGTTCTCCTCCCTTAGAACCAGTTGTTGTTGGTGCTAACGTCTTCACATGGTCGTTGTTGAATCTCCTCTTTTTAAAATCTCCTCCCGACTCGCTTCTTCTATTCTCATGGCCATGATTACCACCAGAGTGGTTGCCACTTTTGTCCAGTATTTTTCTTTCTCATTTGGTTATCGTTGTTACGATGATTTTACCATCACCGCATCTGATCTGGTTGTCTCCTCGGTTGAACGTACTCGTTATTTCGCTCTAATAATTTAGCTATGTTGACAACATCTGAATAGAGAGAAATTTTATGAGAAATGAGATACTGATTTCAAACCTCTCAGAAACATCCGCGTCATACGTTCCTCATTCTCCACCAAATGAGGTGCAAACCTGGATAACTCTGCAAACTTTGTCTCGTATTGGGACACCGTCATGTTATTTTGTTCCAGTCTAATGAACTACACTTCCTTCATATGACGAATACTTTCAGGAATGTACTTGTCATTGAAAAGTTTTTGAAACGTCTCCCAAGACATGCTAAGTGCGGCTGGATGGAGTGCGCTTCACGATTCCCACCATGTCTCGCCTCATTACGAACATAAAGGTGGCGAATGGAACCTTCATTCCTCCGTGCATCCAAAGACATCAAATATCTTGGTGATTTGTTTAACCCATATTTACGCCTTAATCGGATCCGGCTTTCCTAGAATTACGGTGGTCCCAACTCTTTAAGCTAACTTGCATTGTGACAAACCGTCGTTGTTATCATTTCCACCAGTATTTTGTACACGAGTCTCCTCTTACGATTTTGCATGAACCGCAAAAAGCTTCTAAACATCTCGCTGCGTTCATCATCTCGCTTTCGGTGGTGTTGTTCACGGGAGGAACATTGCCACATTGTTACGCTTCTCCTCGTTGGTGAGTAAAGGTGTCTCCACGGTGTCATTTACTCCATCATTAACATGCTTTCGGTCGACATTTTCAAATCTGCCATAAAACAAGGGTTAATTAAGAAATCAACATATCACATAATATCCCTATATATCTTGACAAACTAACAAATAAGCTTAGGTAGGACACACTAGCGAAGGATTTACTCGTCTCTCCCTCCTAGATTCTATTCCCAGATCTCCTTTGAGATCATATCCTAAGCTCGATATTAATCATGGCGCCCCCAAAAATAGGTATACATCACCCATTTTGAGTCGTCAATAACATGGTCTGAAAACAACTACAACTTTATTAATACAACATAAAAAGCTGAGTTTAAATACAAATATTGCCATCTGAGACAATATTCACACCCAAATAAGTCCTCTTTACAATTATTGGTACATTATTTTATAAAAATGGTGAGGACTACTAAATCAACTCTCTAGAACCATCATTCCACACCCCACTTTAGAACTCGCTACATTCTAGCCTCCCGAGAAGAAAAATGGAACAAAAGGAAAATGGTGAGCTCAACTAGCCCAAGAAAAGAATATTATGACTAAGATAATATAAAACAAATTATCGTTAGTCTTCAACAGGAAAAATCGACAAAATACGATGAGCACAACAAGTTTAAGATCAATATTCGCGGTGAAATAATAATTCATAGAAAGAGTTACGTAGAGAATGAAATCTACTTTTATCTATGAATTTAAAAGTTCATCATCAATATTTTATCCTTGTAACATCAATCGATATCTAAATTGGAATCAAATATTCATCTTTTCACTACTGAGCCGAAGATATTCATCGATTGGTCATGTATTCATCTCAACACACATACATCTTTGCATTACGACCAAAAGATATTCATCATAAAATCATTAATCTTTGCACTACTGAGGCGAAGATATTCAATAATATCATCATTTAGGGTGAGGGACGATGAAAAATATTTTAAAGAAAACAAATCCAGTGAAACAAAAGAATAAATATTAAGGATTCGTATTTCGGTTTATCCATGTCCAAAAATACCTTATAAATAATCATAGTGGAGCAAAATTCAAGAATGATCAAAACATGGATACAATCAAAGCTAGTATCCATAATAGATATTTTGGATAAAAAATAAAAATTTAAATTTTCTGTGAATAGTGTCGTATTCATGAATAGTGCCGTATACGTGAATAGTAACCCCGACACTGAAAGACAAGAATTTCCCAAGAAAAATACTATCAATATTCCGGCATAATGATATTGGAAGAAATAATATGATTTTTTTAAAAAAAATAATATCCCTTACCTCCAAAAAGACAGTACTTCTGACTAGAATATTGGATATAGTGCTGAAAGGAACTTGCTCTGTATAGAAACACTCAAATTATCAAAATACTTACAAGAATACGCTCAATAATATAGAGAGAGAAAACTTCAGTTTCAGGTGTGATTTTCAATTCTAACCTAAGCACCCTATTTATAGGAAAATGCTTAGAACACCGAAGCAGAAAATTTAATAAAATAATAATATAATTAAACAAATTTCTTACGCACACCAAGAATCTGAATTCAGCAACTTAACACATGTTTAATGAGTCCCACAAAATGTAAAAAATGTTTTTCTTAAAATAAATATTTTAAACTCCAAAAATCAATTATTTTGGATCTTTGGAACTTCAATAATTCATAATAAATAGCCCTTTTATCAGTAAAATTAGAACCTCATGTCCTTTTTATAGGAAATTTCATTCTCTACAACTTTACAGAAGAAAATTTTTTAAATTCCAAACAAAAATTGACCGAAATCCACAAACGGGCGATTTTACACGCTATAATCAAATTTCAGTAAAGAAATGGGCCCATAGACATGTTTAACATGTTTTAAACAATTTTTGTAACAAAAATACTCTTCTTCCTCATATACTCATATATCCCACATTCATTGTAAAAATATCACCATTATTATAATATTAAAATATAATAATATATTTAAATGAATTATTTATCGAGAAAGATAAAATAACAATTTTTCAACAATTGTCACATTAAAATTTTCTCCATCTATATCCACATAAAATGAATATTTTCCTTATCATATAAATCAATAATTAATTATTCATAAATAATATTACAGAATCACAATCGTGACGACCGTGCGGTTCGGGAAAGAGGGGCTTTCGATAAGGATTTCTCCTTATTATGCGCGCAATTAGGTGACCAAACCTCTCCTTGAGATGAACTTTCTAGACATTGCCAATAATGTTATCTAATAATATTATTTAAATAATATGAATTATTGATCCGATAATGAAAATCTTCGTGTAGTGACAATTATTGAAACAACAATAATATAAAATATCAATGTAGCAATTATTGAATCAATAAAATAAAATATTGAACGATAATTCTTTGTAACAATTATTGAATAATGCCTTCCTACGTAAGAATCAATAATTGGTGCAATACTGTGTGCTACTTGTGTTTTAACCACCGGGTATTCCAACAATATTAATGGTAACAACTACGCTGTTATTTATAAACAACTTATACTTGTCGTTTTCTTCATCCAATCACTTTCCGTTATGGGGCCCACATAAAATTTGCGGCAAATCGTCATTTAATATTCCCAACAGTAAGAATATTCCACGACCAAACTAATATTCTCCGATAAAAATGAATATTTTATAACCACTTGCATATTTAAAATATTTGCGCATTTTACCCATAACTAACCACATTAATCAAATCAACCCTTACTATTTCAAAATAATAAATAGAGGAAATTTGATTTTACTTATAATAAGTTGGGGTCATACACTACAGGCCAAAGTTATACAACTGTAAAACCAATAATGCTGATTCTCAGCTTAATAGTATCATGACCACGAATTATCCATGCACTACAGGCCAAGGATATTCGTGTTTTCAATTACGGTCATAATTATATCAAATAATCCCTGGTCATAATCATACCAAGTCCATCTATGCACTACGGTCAAAGATGACTTTTACCACATCATTTGTAACATTACGATCATGATTATACCTTATAATCCCTGGTCATAATCATACCAAGTCAATCTATGCACTACAGGCCACAGATGACTTTCAACAAAATATAAATATGATGAGTAGTTAATCAATCGATTCTAAAATCACATCAAAGGCAAGTATTTTCAAAGAGATAAGATCGGCGAATTAGCGTGAAAGTGTCGATTTGAAACAAGATTTATAAGCGATTGGAGGTAACGAAAGTTTCTCCTAACAAAGTTTCAACCAATAAGTCAAAGTCTAACTTCTCAGGAGTCAAATTTAAACGTTGAATACAACTAGGTGAAATACAAGAGTGGGTAGAACTAGTATCGAATAAGATATAGACTTCGCAAGAGTTTATAATTAACTTACCCGTAATAACTTCGTTCGGGTTTCTTGACAAACGCTCTCACTTAAACTACCGGATTTGACTTTGCTATAGGGTACATTCCACCCTTAAGTGCTTCATCATATTCCTGATGTGACGCCCCCAAAATAGGTATACATCACCCATTCTGAGTTGTCAATACATGGTACAGAAACAACTACAACTTTATTATTACAACAATAAAACTGTGAGTTTGAATACAAATATTATCTTCTAGACAATATCTATACTCAGATAAATCCTCATCACATTTATTGATACATTATTTTACAAAAATGGTGAGGACTACTAAACAACTCTCTCTGGAACCTTCATTCCATACCCCAGATTGCATCTTTTCGCTTATATTCTCCCTCACGAGAAGAAAAATGGAACAAAAAGGAAAAGGGTGAGCTCAACTAGCCCGATAAAGAATATTATGACTAAAATAATATACAACAAATTATCATTAGTCTTCAACAGGAAAAAATCTAATAGAATACAATAGGCAACAAGTTTTAAATCAATATTCGCAAATGAAATAATAATTCATTAGAAGAGTTAAGTAGAGAATGCAAACTACTATCTTCTATGTATGAATTTAAAAGTTCATCGCTCTATCTTTTATCCTGTAACATCAATCAATATATATCCGGAATCAAATATTCATCTTTGCACCTTTCTGAAGCGAAAGATATTCATCACCGGTCATGTTCATCTAAACACTGTTCATCTTTGCTCTGGACCAAAGATATTCATCGAAATCATTCATCTTTGCACTACTGAGGCCAAAGATATTCAATAATATCATCATTTAAGACTAAGGATGCTGAAAAATATTTTTAAAGAAACGAATCCAGTGAAACAAAATGACAAGGATTAAGGATTAAGGATTAAAGATTAAGGATTCGTACTTTGTTTTATCCATGTCCAAAAATATCTCAAAAATAATCATAGTGGTGTAAAATTCAAGAATGATCAAAATATGGATACAATCAAAGCTAGTATCCATAATAGATATTTTAGAGCGAAAGGGAAAATTTTCATTTTTCGATGAATAATCTAAGTATTCATGAATAATTGTCAGATAACGTGAATAGTCAGATATCGTGAATAGTAACTCCGACACCAAAAGTTCCAAATTTGATAAAAACTTGAGATCAATATTTTAGCATAATGATATTGAAGAAATAATATCATTCTGAAAAAAAAATAATATCCCTTACCTCGGAAAGCAAAGATTTAACCGGAATATCGGATATAAGCTATAACTTGAACTTGCATCCGTATAGCAATACTCAAAGTATACTCAAAATACTCACAAGAATACGCTCGATAATATAGTGAGAGAAAACTTCAATTTCTGGTGTGATTTTTAATTCTAACCTAAGCACCCTATTTATAGGAAAATGCTTAGAACACCAAAGCAGAAAATTTAATAAAATATTAATATATATTTATTAAATTCCGACGCACCCAAAATCTGATTCAAACCATCAGCCACCAAGAGTGACTCACCTTGCCTAACTAAAAAAAAACGTTTCCTTATTAAAAATATTTAAAACTTCAAAA
Source organism: Panax quinquefolius (assembly GCA_020205615.1). Lineage (NCBI taxonomy): Eukaryota > Viridiplantae > Streptophyta > Magnoliopsida > Apiales > Araliaceae > Panax > Panax quinquefolius. The sequence continues at coordinate 22,487,507 of CM035161.1, forward strand.
ATTAATTATTTCGGAGCTTTAGAACTTCAATAATTCACAATAAATAGCCCTTTTGTCAGAAAATTCAAATCTTGCATTTTTGTATAGGAAATTCAATTCTCTACAACTTTGCAGAAGAAAGTTTTTCCAAATTCCAAACAAAATTGGACCAAATCCATAAGCAGACGATTTTATAAAGTATAATCAAATTTCAACAAAGAAATGAGGTCCACCGACATGTTTAACATGTTTTAAACATTTATTGCAACAAAAAATACTCTTTCTCCTCGTATACTCATATATCACACATTCATTGTAAAAATATCACCATTATTATATTATTAAAAATATAATAATATATTTAAATGAATTATTTTATCAGAAAAAATAAATTTCAATTTTCAACAATTGTCACATTAAAAATTTTCTCCATCTATATCCGCGTAAAATTAATATTTTCCTCATCATATGAATCAATAATTAATTATTCACAAATAATATTACGAATCACAATATTGACAACCGCATAGTTCAGGAAAGAAGGGGCTTTCCAATAAGAATTTTTCCTTCTTGGCAAGCAATTAGGTGACCAAACCTCTCCTTAAACGAACTTTCTAGACATTGCCAATAATGTTATCTAATAATATTATTCAGATAATATGAATTATTGCTTCGATAATGAAAAATCTTGTGTAATGACAATTATTGAAACAACAACAATATAAAATATCAACGCAAAGAATTACTAAATCAAGAAAATATTAAATAGTAATTCATCGTAACCATTATTGAGTAGTGCCTTCTTACGTAAGAATCAATAATTGGTGCAATACTGGTGTCTAATCTTGTGTTTTAACCACCGAGAGTATTTTAACAAGATAATTGTGGAATAACTACGCCGATTATTTTTAAACAACTAATATTTGTCGTTTTCTTCATCCAATCGCTTTCCGTTATGGGGTCCACAAAAGATCAAGCAGTCGTTGCATTTAATATTCCCAAAGCGGCCAGAATATTCCACGACCAAACGAATATTTCAAACAACAATGAATATTTTATAACCACTTGCTTATTTTGAAATATTTGCGTATTTTACCCATAACTATCCACATTAATCAAATCAACCCTTACTATTTCAAAATAATAAATAGAAAATTAAATTTCATTAATTATAAGTTGGGGTCTTACACCTGATCCATGATTTGAATCATTATTCTCCGATCCATATCGAATTTGGGTTGACCGCTCTGCACAAGGTAATTTCAAATTTGATGTTGGATTCTCCCAATTGTTGTCCAAAAAGCAAAATTTATTTCATCTATTTTGACTTTATTGGATCGGACATCTTTTTCGACAATATCAACGCGTCGTGCGGCTTTTACCCACGCATCATCTATTCTCCTTCGTTTAGTTGTTTCTGCTTGCATCAGATCTTTGATCAAAGCATTCTCAGATTCCAGCTCTAATATCTTATACTCTGCCAAAGAGTGCTTCTGTTCAAGCATCGCACATCGGGTAACACAATTTTGAATTGTTGCATCTCTTTGCTCTACAACCGTCTGCTCTTCTAACTTATGAATACGATTTTGTAATTCTAAATTTGATCATAAAATTCTTCTAATAAATTTTTCTCAGCTTTCTCTTCTTCCTCTTCCTCCTCACTCTCAGCTGCTACCTCTGCGACTAGCTCAGGTGCAACTATTAGTTCTTCACTCACCACGTAGATATCTCTAATTTCTTCTTCGTCTGACATCACATTAACCTGGTTAGTGATTAAAGGTGTCTCAATAGTCTCATTGTAAGACCCCAACTTATTATTTAATGAAATTAAATTTTCTCTATTTATTATCTTGAAATAGTAAGGGTTGATTTGATTAATGTGGTAAGTTATGGGTAAAATGCGCAATTATTTCAAACAAGCAAGTGGTTTTAAAATATTCATTGTTAACGGGGAATATTCGTTTGGTCGTGGAATATTTTTACTGTCGGGGAATATTCGTACGTCGTCTCAGCCTTGTGTGGGCCTCATAACGGAAAGCGATTGGATGAAGAAAACGACAAGAATAAGTTGGTTATAAATAACGGCGTAGTTATTCACAGATTATCTCTTGTTGGAATACCCTATGGGTTAAAACACAAGAAGACACTCAGATTACACCAATTATTGATTCTTACGTAAGAAGGCCTTCTTGTAAGACCCCAAATTATTAATAAATGAAATTTATTTTCCTCTATTTATTATTTTGAAATAGTAAGGGTTGATTTGATTAATGTGGATAGTTATGGGTAAAATACATAAATATTTGAATAAGCAAGTGGTTATAAAATATTCATTATTGTTTGGGAATATTAGTTTGGTCGTGGAATATTCAATGATCACGGGGGAATATTAAATGCAGCGACCAGCAGCCTCTTTATGGGCCCCATAACTAGGAAAGCGATTGGATGAAGAAAACGACAAATATAAGTTGTTTATAAATAACAACAGTAGTTATTACTGCTTAATCTTGTTGGAATACTCGGTGGTTAAAACACACTAATACTGGCGTTGTTGAGCGGTAGCACACGGTATTGCACCAATTATTGATTCTTACGTAAAGGCACTTACTCAATAATGGTTACGATAATTCTTATTCAAAGATTTATTTTATTGATTCAATAATTCTTTGCATTGATATTTTATATTCTTTGTTGTTTCAATAAATTGTCATTACATAGTATTTTCCATTATCTGAGCAATAATTCATATTATCTGAATAATATTATTCGATAACATTATTGGCAATGTCTAGAAAGTTACATCTAAGGAGAGGTTTGGTCACCTAATTATTGCGCCAAGAGGAGAGATCCTTATTGAAAGCCCCTCTTTCTGAGGAGCTACTGGTTGCCAATCTTGTGATTCTGTAATATTATTTGTGAATAATTAATTATTGATTTATATGATGAGAAAATATTGATTTTATGTGGATATAGATGGAGAAAATTTTTAATGTGACAATTGTTAAAAATTAAAATTTTATCTTTTTCCTCGATAAAATAATTCATTTAAATATATTATTTTAATAATATATTAATGGTGATATTTTTATAATGAATGTGGGATATATGAGTATATGAGGAGGAAGAGTATTTTTGTGGCAATAAATGTTTAACACATATTTTGTGTGTCGGTGGACTCCATTTCTTGACGGAAATTTGATTATAGCCTGTAAAATTGCCCATTTATGGATTTCGGTCAATTTCTGTTTAGAATTTGGAAAAACTTTCTTCTGTAAAGTTGTAGAGAATTGAATTTCCTATAAAAACTCGCGAGATTCGAATTTTCTGTTAAAAGGGCGATTTATTATGAATTATTGAAGTTCCGAAGCTCCGAAATAATTGATTTTTGGAAGTTTAAAATATTTAAAATAGGAAAAACGTTTTTTTTTGTTTTGTGGGCAGCCCTAGCATGTTCAAGAAAAGCTGAAATTAGTTTTCAAAATGTGCGTAGAGAATTTGTAATATATATAATATTATAATATTAAATTTTCTACTTTGGTGTTCTAAGCATTTTCCTATAAATAGGGTGCTTGGGTTAGAATTGAAAATCACATCGAAATCAAGTTTTCTCTCTATATTATCGAGCGTATTCTTGTGAGTATTTTGAGTATATTTTGAGTATTGCTATACTCTGCAAGTTCAAGTCATAGCCTATATTCTTGTTTCACTTAAATCTTGATCTTCGAGGTAAGGGATGTTATTTTATTCGAAAATGATATTATTTCTTCAATATCATTATGCCGAAATATTGGTTAGAAATTTTATCAAATTTGGAACTTTTTCATGTCGGGGTTACTATTATGAGTTACTATTCATGAGTTACTATTCATGAGTACTATTCACGAAGCGTGAAGATGTTCTTTGTGAAATTTCTATCTTTTGGTGTCGGAGTTACTATTCACGTATACGGCACTATTCACGTATACGGCACTATTCACGAATACGACACTATTTACCGAAAAATAAAATTTCTTCTTTTTGTCCAAAATATCTACTATGGATACTAGCTTTGATTGTATTCATGTTTTGATCATTCTTGAATTTTACTCCACTCTGATTACTTATGAAGTATTTTTGAACTTGGATTGTTTAAAATACATATCCTTAATATTTGTTCTTTTGTTTCAATTTGGATTCGTTTCCTTTAAAATATTTTTCATCATCCTCACCCTAAATGATGATATTCTTGAATATCTTTGGCCCAGTAGTGCAAAATGAATTATTTCTTGATGAATATCTTTGGCCCGTAGTGTAAAGATGAACAAGTATTGAGATGAACATGACCTCTTGATTAATATCTTTGGCCGTGTAGTGCAAAGATGAACAGTGTTTAGATTTAACATGACCAATGATGAATATCTTTGGCCTGTAGTGCAAAGATGAATATTTGATTCTAGATATATATTGATTGATTTTACAGAGATAAAATATCGACGATGAACTTTTAAATTCATATATAGAAGATAGTAGTTTGTATTCTCTACTTAACTCTTCTAATGAATTGTTGTTTCACTTGCAGATTGTTGATTTAAAAGCGGTTTGTCTATTGTATTCTATTAGATTTTTCCCTGTTGAAGACTAACAATAATTTGTTGTATATTATCTTAGTCATAATATTCTTTACTGGGCTAGTTGAGCTCACCTTTTTCCTTTTTGTTCCATTTTTCTTCTTAGGAGGCGAGAATGTAGCGAGTACTAGTCGGGGTATGGAATGAAGGTTCTAGAAAGAGTTGTTTAGTAGTCCTCACCATTTTTGTAAAATAATGTATCAATAATTATGATGGGGATTTATTTACGTGTGTATATTTTCTAGATGGCAATATCTGTATTTAAACTCACAGTTTATATGTTGTAATAATAAAGTTGTAGTTATTTCTGTACCATGTATTTGGCGACTCAGAATGGGTTGGATGGAATGGACCTATTTTGGGGGCGTCACAACTACTCAATAATTGTTACAGTAATTACTGTTCAGTATTTTATTTTATTGATTCAATAATTGCTGCGTTGATATTTTATATTACTATTATTTTAATAATTTTTACTACACAGTATTTTCTATTATTGGAGCAATAATTCATATTATCTGAATAATATTATTAGATAACATTATTGGCAATGTCTAGAAAGTTACGCTCTAAAGAGGTTTGATCATCTAATCATGCTTGCAAGTAGAGGAGAGATCCTTATTGAAAGCCCTCTTCACAGAAACTGCACAGTTTATCGATGAATGTGATTCTCATAATATTATTTGTGAATAATTAATTATTGATTTATATGATGAGGAAAATATTAATTTTATGTGGATATAGATGAAGAAAATTTTTTAATGTGACAATTGTTGAAAATTAATATTTTATCTTTTTCTGATAAAATAATTCAATTAAATATATTATTTTATTAATATATTGATTGTGATATTTTTACAATAAATGTGAGATATATAAGTATATGAGGAGGAAGAGTATTTTTGTGGCATTAAATGATTAACACATGTTTTGTGTGTTTGGTGAACCCAATTCTTGTAGAAATTTGATTATAGCACAAAATTGTTCGTTTATGGATTTGGTCAATTTACATTTGGAATTTGGAAAAACTTTCTTCTGCAAAGTTGTAGAGAATGAAATTTCCTATGGAAAGAAAATGTGGTTCAAATTTTTCTGATAAAAGGGCTATTTATTATGAATTATTGAAGTTCTAAAGTTCCGAAATAATTAATTTTTGGAAGTTTTATTTATTTTTTTGATAAAAAACATTTTTTGTATTTTGTGGACATCATTAACATGTGCAAAGTGCTGAAATCAGATGTCTAGAGGTGGGCTAAGGAAAATTTGATAAATATATTAATATTATATTAAATTTTCTGCTTTGGTGTTCTAAGCATTTTCCTATAAATAGGGTGCTTAGGTTAGAATTGAAAATCACACCAGAAACTGAAGTTTTCTCTCTATTTCTCTCTCGATATATTGAGCGTATTCTTGTGAGTATTTTGATACCTTGAGTGTTGCTATATCTGGTGCAAGTTCCCTCAAAGACTATATCTCTAGTATTCCAAATCGAGTAATCTGCCTTTTTTGAGGTAAGGGATGTTATTTTTTTCATACATGATATTATTTCTTTCAATATCATTATGTCGAAGTATTGATCTGAACTTTTAATTAAATTTGGAACTTTTTGTGTCGGGGTTACTATTCACGTATACGACACTATTCACGTATACGGAACTATTCAAGAATACGGCACTATTCACAAAAAAAATTAAATTTTTGTATTTTGTCCAAAATATATATTATAGATACTAGCTTTGATTGTATCCATGTTTTGATCATTCTTGAATTTTACTTCACCATGATTGTTTATGAAGTATTCTTGAACTCGGATTGTTTAAAGTACGAATCCATAATATTTGTTCTTTTGTTTCACTAGATTCGTTTTCTTTAAAATTATTTTCATCATCCTCAGTCCTAAATGATGATGTTACTGAATATCTTTGGCCTGTAGTGCAAAGATGGTTGATTTTATGATGAATATCTTTAGCCCGTAGTGCAAAGATGTACAGGTGTTGAGATGAACATGACCGACTGATGAATATCTTTGGCCTGTAGTGCAAAGATGAATATATGATTCAAGATGTGCATTGATTGATGTTACAGGGATAAAATAATGATGATGGACTTTTAAATTTATAGATTATAGTAGATTTCATTCTCTACGTAACTCATCTATGAATTATTATTTCCGCTGCTGATCTGAAACTTGTTGTCTATTGTATTCTATTAGATTTTTCCCTGTTGAAGACTAACGATAATTTGTTCTATATTATCTTAGTCATAATATTCTTTACTGGGCTAGTTGAGCTCACCCTTTCCCTTTTTGTTCCATTTTTTCTTCTCGGGAGGCGCGAGAATGTAGTGAGTACTTAGTCGATTATACTAATGAGGGTTCTAGGAAGTTGTTTTAGTAGTCTTCACCATTTTTGTAAAGTATTATATCAATAATTGTAATGAGGACTTAGTTGGGTATGTATATTGTCTAGAAGATAATATTTGTATTTAAACTCATAGTTTTTATGATATATTAATAAAGTTGTAGTTGTTTCTGTACCATGTTATTGACGACCTAAAATGGGTGATGTATACCTATTTTGGGGGCGTCACACTCATTCACTCCATTACTAACATTTTTAGCTGCCATTTTCAAACACTGCCACAAAACAAGAGTTAATTGATATATCACATATTATCCCTATACTCTGACTGACCAATTAAATACCAAATAAACTTAGGTAGTTCATACTAGCGAAGGAATTCTCCGTCTCTCCCCTCCTAGTTCTTATCTCATATCTCAGCCAGGGATCATATCCCTAAGCTTTGATACCAACTATGACGCCCCCAAAATTAGGTATTCATCATCACCCATCTTGAGTTGCCAAATACATGGTACAGAATTCAAATATAACTTAATAATACAGCTGTCGTGTAAAAAACGACGAAACATAAACTGAGAGTTTTAATAAGAATATTGTCATATAGACAATATCCACACCCAATGGAGTCCTCATTACATTTATTATCACACTATTTAACAAAATAATGAGGACTACTAATGTTATCATCTGGACTGTCACTCCGTTTCCCGACTAGTCCCGGCTACGTTCTCATTTTCTGAAGAGAATAGTGAAAGAAAGGGTGAGCTCAACTATCCCAATAAGAAATATTATGACTAAGATAATGCAGAATAAATTATCATTAGTCTTCAATAATGTTAAACTGATAAAATAAAATAGACATCAAGTTTAACTGCAGCGGAACAAACAATCCATTAGAAAATTCAAGTAGAGAATAAAATCTACTATCTTCTATGATTTAAAAAGGTTTTTCATCAATTTTTATCGCTGAGACTCAACTTAATAAATAAACCACATCTTCAAATCATTCCTGTACTATAGGCCAAGGATATTCATTAAATCATCAATGGTCATGACTATACTGAATAATCTCCAGTCATAATCATACCAAGTCCATCTCTGCACGTAAGCCAAAGATATACAACTATAAAACCAACAACCAACAGTCCATCTTTGCACGTAAGCCAAAGATATACAATTTAATAATCCACAGTCCATCTTTGCACGTAAGTCAAGATAACTTTTATCACCATATAAGCATGAGGATGATGACAATGATATAAACATTAATCAACTTAAAACAAGGATAAATATTAAAGACTTTAAATTTATCCAAATATTATCAATCACATAATAAATTCATAATCTATTATTATTAATATCATAACAATATTTTAATCATGTCTTAAACTTATAAACAATTTATTTCAATTGTTTATACTTTACTAAATAATGCATTTAATTATTCAAAAATGCCATACTCATAAGATTTCATCACCAATGATCAAATCCTTTATCAAAAATCAAGATATACCTTATATAGGATTTCCAAGCCATAAAATCCTATTTTTCAACTTTGTTACTTCACATAACATATTTAACTCATATGTTCGTAACTAAACTATTTTCATGAAAAATACCAAATCAGTCCCAAAAAAGTTTTTTTCCTGGGATTTAGCAGAATATAGTCCCAATATGAACATATATTTTTCTCAGAATTTTTAAAATTCATTTACTATTTTTTCAAAAATCAATTTCTAATTAATTCCTTAAGAAATTAGCTACCTCAAGTTTAACTCCGAAATTCCCAAATCTTGGCGAGAATCTTACACATGTTAACGTGAGCTTCAGGTTTAAATTTCATGGTCATCGAAGTTATAGAACTCCCAGGTTATAAGCGTTTTTCGAAAAAACCAAAATATTGAAATGGTCATAACTTGTTCATTTTAAGTCGAATGAGTTCATTTTTGGACGGGATGTTCTTTATACCATATACTTTCATGTCCCAAAAGACCGAATTTTCTCACAAATTAAGTGGCCAAACCGCCTTTTTTAAAAATCAAGGCATGAGTGTTTTAGTATTTACAGCTTTGAATCCTTTGCTAAAATCACCCATACAAAAATCCCTTTGTGATTTCTAAGAAACCTTCATGTTTTATTAATAAAGATTTAAATTTTATTAATAAAGATTTAAATTTTGTCAAATAATTTTTAATATTATGGTGTGAATTTGAGATAATATTATAGTTGTGGGTAGTATTTATAAATTTTGCAAAGTATCACAGTGGTTATATTATATTCGATTGGTGGGGAAATATTTTTATTTAGCGGGGAATATTAAATACAATGGCTCAATCATTGGTGGACCCCAGCGAAAATTATTGTCGGATTGAAAAAGCGACAAAAATATTTTATTAAAATAACGCGGCGGAAAGTTTTACAGTAGTTCTTGTTGAAACTACTTTCATTAGTAAAAATACGATGTCGTGTGGTTGCGTAGTAACACGGTATTGATTATTGATCTTATGTGAGAAGTCACTTTCGGTTTGATTCCATTATTGTCGATTAATAATATGAATTATTATAGCGATAATGACGTTTTGTTTTATTAGTATTATTAACGTAATAAAAGCGAAACATCTTTATATATAAAATAGAATACTTTATTAAAGTTATTACATAAATAGAATATATTATATTTTATTATGCATAGTGTTGCATAGTGTTTTTTGCATAGTGTTTTGCATAGTATTGCATAGTGTTTGCATAGTAAAATATTTTTATATAAATAGAATATATTATATTTTATTTAAAAGATTTTTCTTTAAATATGGATGAGTCGATTAAAATAAATCAATCTGACCGCTTCATGGATTAATTCTTATGCATTCCATTTTCCTATAAATAGAAGCTCATTCCTTCATTATTTTCTTACAATTCATTGAAACTACAGAGAGAGAAATTATAGAGAGAAGCTATAGAGAGAAAATAGAAAGAAGAAGAGTATTACTACTACTTCACTACTTCTATATTAGGTTCTTTTTACGGTAAGGGTGTTATTATTTTTTTTCTTGAAGAGAAGAATTTACATTATTCCATTCATTATCATTACATTGGAATAACTTTTGTAAAAAGTGGCATACCTATATACATAACTTTGTATATGTGGCGTACCTATACTTGGTGAAATCCTTATGTTATTCCATTGCTTATTATTACATTGGAATAACTTTTGTATCTGTGATTTACCTATACTTGGTGACATTCTTCTATTATTACATTGGAACATCACATGCATGTGTTTTACAGGACTGGTTAAATTTTTATTATTACATTGGAACATCACATGCATGTGTTTTACAGGACACAGTTAAAATCTTTATCATTACATTGGAATATCCTATCATGTGTTTTACAGGATCTGGTTCCATCTTTATTATTACATTGGAACATCACAGCCGATTGTGAATTTCACGACACGTTCCGTTATTATTATTACATTGGAATAACTTTTATACATCTGAAATCTGCCGCATGCGTGGTGATTTCTTTTGTTATTCCATTCTTTATTATACCCGGTTGGTTAAAACTTTGACTTATACTCCATGAAATTAGTAGAATATCCTTGATATTTGCGTTTCATCCGATATCTTTTCATGGAAATATTCTTACGATCATTATTGAATTTTACTCTCTGAAAACGATTATCGTGTTGACAATTTGGGCGTTAATAATTCATGGATTAAATAATTCTTGAACTTGTTTTATTGAATTACTATGTCATTGTCATCATCCTCATATTTATATTATGTTATCTTTGGGCTTACGTGCGTAGATGAACTTAGTATGATTATGACCGAGGGATCATTCGGTATAATCGTGACTTGATATAAATGATGTGACAAAAGTCCTCGATGGCACATAATGCGATGATGGATAGTTTTTGGTATGATTATGACCGAGGGGTGATTCGGTATAGTCATGACCATTGATAATTTGATGAAAATCCTTGGCCAGTAGTGCGAGGATGATTAGATGTGGTGGTTTATTATTAAAATTTGAGTCTCGGTGATAAAATTGATGAAAACCTTTTAAAACCTAAAAGATAGTAGACTTTATTCTCTACTTGACTCTTTTAATGGATTGCTTATTCATTGCAGATTAAAGCTGGTTGTCTATTGTATTTTATCGGTTTAACAACTTTGTTGAAGGCTAATGATAATTTATTACGCATTATCTTAGTCATAATATTTCTTCTTGGGGCTAGTTGAGCTCACCTTTCTTTCCTTTATTCTCTTGAAAATGAGAACATATTTGGGAGAACAGTCGGGGAGCAGTAATGGTCGAGAGGATAGCATTAGTAGTCCTCACTATTACGTGAAATAGTGTGATAATAGTTGTAATGAGGACTCCTTTTGAGTTTGTATAATATCTAGTAGACAATATTTGTATTCAAACTCACGATTTTATGTCGTATTATACCTGCAGCAGTTATATTAGTAAGTTGTATTTGAATTTATGTACCATGTAAGTGGCGACCCAAGATGGGTGGCGTATACCTAATTTTAGGGCGTCACGGTTGGTATCGAGCTTAGGGATATGATCCACAGCTAAGATCTTGAGATAAGAACTAGGAGGAGAGGCGGAAATTCCTTGCTAGTATGACCTACCTAAGTTTATTTGTTATTTAATTGGTCGGTTCGAGTATAGGGATAATATTTGATATATTAATTAACCCTTTTGCTTCACAATTCCTTTCGGGTAATAAGAGTGTGTAGCTAGGTCGGCGGGGTAATGTGATGGAATAGAGCGGTGGTCATCATTTAGTAGTTATATTTGGTGAATCAACTAGGGTGAAAGCGAACCCAGCGTTGAAAGAGTGTTTTGCCACTATCATACAAGATGTCTAATGACATACTGACCTCGTGTCATCGTAAAGGCGAGGTTGTGCTCATCCACTTCTTTGAGTATATTCTGAGCACTACCTATATGATCTTGGTGTTTGTTTGAAATATAATTCTCAATTTGAGGCAGTGGAGATAATGATAAATCAAGAAAGACTCACCATTGGGAAGAATATGATAGTAATCTTCTCATTTTTCTTTAGGGTCTATTGGGTAAACCAAGAATAATTACGTGGCCATATGATATCTATCATAACCTAGAAGCATGGCCTCCCATATACGAAGGTTTCCTTGAGCACTTCCCAAAGATTCTAATTTCTAAAAGCGGTTTTTGACTATACATTTATGTAAGGTGTCATTGTGACGTCTTTATCGAAGTTGGGATGAAAAGTCACAGTTGGTATTAATGTGACGTCTTATCCAAATCTTGGGCGAGAATATGATTTTGAATGATATTTATATCATTAATAAATTTCTTAGCGTATTCTTGAAGATTTCCTAGCCTACCTAGGCGTGAAATCGAATTTTGTATTGACCCGTCTGAAAAAACCCATTTCTTAAACCCTCAAATATTTCTTCAACTAAAAGGATGCATTTACGAGGATTATGATGAAAGTCATAATAAAAGCATTGGACTAATGAAAATTATGGGTATATGAAGTATTAGTAAGTGTTATGATGAGTTATGTTGGTTATTATGTGAAAACATGAAAGTTTCTTAGAAATCACAAAAGTTGAAAATCAGATTTTGGTGAAAAGCGTAACATGAAATTCAATTGACCATATCTCCTATTATATTTTGAATTTTTGGTGTGGTCAAGTCCTAGAGTTAGATCTATGAGTTACCTAACTAATCCAAGTGGAATTACTGGAAAAGGTGTTGTAGATTTTTGTGTGGACTGATTTTTGCAAAGGAGGCCAAAGCTGTAAATTTTGAAAATGCTACTTGCCTAAAAACTTTAAGGGGGCTATTTCGGCCACTTAAATTATGAGAAAAAATTCTGGCCTTTTGGGACATGAAAGTATATGGTATAAAGTACCTCCTGTCCAAAAATGAGCTCATTACGACTTAAAATGAGCAAGTTATGACTATTTCAATATTTAGGTTTTTAAATTTAAAAAACGCTATAACAAAGTTCTATAACTCAGATGACCATGAAATTTAAACTGGAAGCTCACGTTAACATGTGTAAGGTCCTGCCAAGATTTGGGAATTTTGGAGTTAAACTTGAGGTAGCTAATTTCTTAAGGAATTAAGTGGAAATTGATTTTTGAAAAATAGTAAATGAATTTTAAAAATTCGAGAAAAATATATTTTCATTATGGGACTATATTATGCTAAATCCCAGAAAAGAAATATTTTTGGGACTGATTTGGTATTTTTCATGAAAATAGTTTAATTCTGAACATATGAGTTAAATATGTTATGTGAAGTAACAAAGTTGAAAATAGGATTTTATGGCTAAAGAATCCTATATAGAGTATATGCATATTTTTTTGATGAGGATTTGATAATTGGTGATGATATTTTATGAGTATGGCATTTTGAATGATTAAATGCATTATATGGTAAAAGCGTAAACAATTGAGATAAATTGTTTATAAATTTAAGAAGTGATTAAAATATTATTATAATATTAATGTTATTAGATTATGAGATTATTAAGTGATTGATAACATGGGGATATTCTTGAATCTGGATAAATTATATTATAAATGTTTAATATTTATCCTTTATCTCATTTGATTGATTCTTTATATCATTATCCTCATGCTTATATTATGTTGAAAGTCATCTCATGGCACTGTAGTGCGTAGATGGACTTGGTATGATTATGACCGAGGATTGTTGGTATAATCATAACCGTAAATGAATACACGATTATCTTTGGTAGTAGTGCATGGATAATTGTGGTGATGATACTAATGAATACCACGATTATCTTTGGTAGTAGTCATGGATAATTTGTGGTCGTGATCTTAATGAATACACATTATCTTTGGTAGTAGTGCATGGATAATTTATGGTCGTTATACTTAATGAATACACGATTATCTTTGGTAGTAGTGCATGGATAATTTGTGGTCGTGATACTTAATGAATACACGATTATCTTTGGTAGTAGTCATGGATAATTTAATGTGGTGATCTTAATGAATACACGATTATCTTTGGTAGTAGTGCATGGATAATTTGTGGTGCGTGATCTTAATGAATACACGATTATCTTTGGTAGTGGATAATTTGTGGATAATTTAATGGTACGTGATTATCTTTGGTGAATACACAATAATTTTTTGTAATCTAATGTACGTGGATAATCTTTGGCGGTCGGATAATTTATGGTCGTGATCTTAATGAATACCACGATTATCTTTGGTAGTAGTGCATGGATAATTTGTGGTCGTGATACTTAATGAATACACAATTATCTTTGGTAGTAGTGCTTGGATAATTTAATGGTAGTGATCTTAATGAATACACAATTATCTTTGGTAGTAGTGCATGGATAATTTGTGGTGCGTGATCTTAATGAATATCCTTGGCACGTAGTGCGGGGATGATTCGATGATATGGATTAATTATTGAAATGAGTCTCGTGAATGAAATATTAATTCATGGATGTGGTAAAAAAATCATCTTTGGTAGTAGTGCATTGATAGACTTGGTATGATTATGACCACGGATTATTCGGTATAATCATGGCCAGTAATTGAAAACACGAATATCCTTGGCGATTGGTGCATGGATAATTCAGTGGTCGTGATCTTATTAAAACTGCGTCTCGATATTATTGGTTTCTGATTTGTATATCTTTGCTTTGTAGTGCAAAGATGAATTGTTAATGAATAAACTTGGCGGATTTCAAAGATGAATTTAATATTTTTAAACGATAAAAGGTATTGAGGTATCCTCATCTCTTTATCATACCAGTCGTATACTTTCTAATTTAGAGGAAAATTCCATAAGGAGGGAGATTGTGAGACCCAGTTTTTATTAATAAAGATTTAAATTTTGTCGAAATAATTTTTAATATTATGGTGTGAATTTGAGATAATATTATAGTTGTGGGTAGTATTTATAAATTTTGCAAAGTATGCAGTGGTTATATTATATTAGATTGGTGGGGAATATTCGGTTTAGCGAGGGAATATTAAATACAACTACTCAATCATTGGTGGACCCTAGCGAAATTATTATCGGATTGAAAAAGCGACAAAAATATTTTATTAAAATAACGGCGGAAGTTTTACTGGTAGTTCTTGTTGAACTACTTTCGGTAGTAAAAAAATGCGATGTCGTGTGGTTGCATAGTAACACACGGTATTGATTATTGATGCTTATGTGAGAAGTCACTCGGTTTGATTCCATTATTGTCGATTAATAATATGAATTATTATAGCGATAATGACGTTTTGTTTTATTACGTATTATTAACGTAATAAAAGCGAAACATCTTTTATATAAAATAGAATACTTTATTAAAGTTATTACATAAATAGAATATATTATATTTTATTATGCATAGTGTTGCATAGTGTTTTGCATAGTGTTTTGCATAGTATTGCATAGTGTTTGCATAGTAAAATATTTTTATATAAATAGAATATATTATATTTTATTTAAAAGATTTTTCTTTAAATATGGATAATCGATTAAAAGTAAATCAATCTGAATAGTTCATGGATTAGTTACTATGCATTCCATTTTCCTATAAATAGAAGCTCATTCCTTCATTTATTTTCTTACGAATTCATTGAAACTCTGTAGAGAGAATTATAGAGAGAAGCTATAGAGAAAAAAATAGAAGAAAGAGAGTATTACCTATTACTTCACTACTTCTATATTAGGTTCTTTTTACGGTGAGGGGTGTTATTCTTTCTTTATTCACGAAGAGAATTTACATTATTCCATTCATTATCATTACATTGGAATAACTTTTGTAAAAAAGTGGCATACCCTATACATAACTTTGTATCTGCGGCATACCTATACTTGGTGAAATCCTTATGTTATTCCATTGCTTATTATTACATTGGAATAACTTTGTATCGTCTTTTTACCCTATACTTGGTGACATTCTTCTATTATTACATTTGGAACATCACATGCATGTGTTTTACAGGACACAGTTCCGTTTTTATTATTACATTGGAACATCACATGCATGTGTTTTACACCCACTGGTTAAAATCTTTATCGATACATTGGAATATCTATCATGTGTGTTTTACACCCGATGCGGTTCCATCTTTATTATTACATTTGGAACATCACATCGGTGTGAATTTCACGACTTTAACTTAGTTCCGTTATTATTATTACATTGGAATAACTTTTATCATCTGCGAAATCTGCCGTGCGTGGTGATTTCTTTTGTTATTCCATTCTTTATTATACCCAGTTGGTTAAAACTTTGACTTATACTCCATGAAATTAGTAGAATATCCTTGATATTTGCGTTTCATCCATATCTTTTCATGGAAATATTCTTGATCATTATTGAATTTTACTCTACGAAAACAAAAGATGTCGTGTTGACAATTTGGGCGTTAATAATTCATGGATTAAATAATTCTTGAACTTGTTTTATTGAATTACTATGTCATTGTCATCATCCTCATGTTATATTATGTTATCTTTGGCTTACGTGCGTAGATGAACTTAGTATGATTATGACCGAGGATCATTCGGTATAATCATGACTTGATATAAATGATGTGACAAAAAGTCCTCGATGGCACATAATGCGGTGATGGATAGTTTTTGGTATGATTATGACCGGGGTGATTCGGTATAGTCATGACCATTGATAATTTGATGAAAATCCTTGGCCAGTAGTGCGGGGATGATTAGATGTGGTGGTTTATTATTAAAAGGTGAGTCTCGGTGATAAAAATTGATGAAAACCTTTTAAAACCTAAAAGATAGTAGACTTTATTCTCTACTTGACTCTTTTAATGGATTGCTTATTCAATTGCTGCTGATAAAGCGGTTATCTATTGTATTTTATCGGTTTAACAACTTTGTTGAAGAAAAGCTAATGATAATTTATTACGCATTATCTTAGTCATAATATTTCTTCTTGGGCTAGTTGAGCTCACCTTTCTTTCACCGCTTTCTTGAAATGAGAAATGAGAACATAGGCGGAGACGAGTCGGGGAGCAGTAATGGTCGTCGAAGGATAGCAATAGTTGTTAGTAGTCCTCTAGTAGACAATATTTGTATTCAAACTCACAGTTTATGTCGACGTATTATACTGCTGAAATAGTTTGAATTTATGTACCATATAAGTGTAATGAGTGACGATCCTTTTGAGTTTTGTATAATATCTTCAGTACGATGATTTTCAATGTTATTATTATATTCAAACTCAACGTAACAGTTATTTTCATTTAATAAGGAATGAATCGAAGGATCATTCACCACGCACGCGGGTAATCCACTTATATTATTCCAATAATAATAAAGAATGGAATAATGTATTTGAATTTATGTATTCCCAGTAAATAATAAAGGGCGATCCGTAAAGATGGGCATGACGTGATATTCTACCTAATAATAAAGAATGAAATAACAACAGAATCACCACGCACGCAGATGCGTCATGTAGGCGAGTTATTCCAATGAGAATATTAAATAACGGAATCGAGTCGCAAAATTACTTACCCCACGGGATGTCCCAATGTAATAATAAATAATGGAATAACAATATAAATCACCACGCATGCTAGAATTGCATGGCGAAGTTATTACAACGAATAATAAATGATGGAACCGGTCCCAAACAGAAACGCATGTGCAGATACGGATATTCTGACAAAATAATAAAGAATGGAATAACAGAAGGATTCACCATGCATGCGATAGAAATTCGCACCGACAGGATATTCCAACAGAATATTAAAGAATGAAATAATAGAACAATTTCACCATGTATGCGATACTTCGCATAAACAGGTTATTCTAACATAATAATGAAGAATTGAATAACAACTCTTACGAGTATTGAAAGAAAGTAATTCTCTTCATGAATACGAAAGAATAATACCCTTTACAGGTACAACAAATAATATCCCTTACCTCAGAAGAAACTGGATACTGGAGTTGTGAGCTAGCAGGCTTCTCTTCTTCTTTCTCTATAGATTTTCTCTCTATAGCTTCTCTCTATAATGGCTTTAAAGCTTTAGTGAATTGGTGAGAAATAAAGGAAGAATGAGCTTCTATTTATAGAAAAACATAATTTCGATAATTGCACATTTTGGGGCTCGAAAAATTACAGTACAATACCTCTAACTTTTCTTTCATTTATAATTCAGTCATCCAAGTATTATCAAACTTGCACCATCTCCCCTAATAGTAAATCATGTGAATCAATAGTAAATCACGTGACTCAATAGTTCTAAACATGTGAAAAAATTAATTACAGTATAGTACCTCCATCTATACCTCCATTTTTAACTTAGTCATGCAAGTATCATCATTCTTGCACCAACTCCCCTAATAGTATAAGAATGTGATTCAATAGTACACACATGTGAACAAATAGTTATATGAGCATGTGAATTAGTAGCAATTAATTGCTCATTTACCCGATTAATTACCCGGTTGGTCAATATAACATCCAGACATCAATTACTATCCAAATAAATGTCGATTTCCACTTACACTAATAATCCCAACACAATGGAAATATTTTTCTCAAAAATTTTATTTTTGAAATTTTAAAGTTTGACTTTTTTCGAAAAAGTCAACTGTTGACTTTTTTGACCAAAAAGTCAGCCTCGGAAAATTTTGTGTTTATAGTCTATTTCTACTAATTTTATTGTTCCTGACTCAAATATCACGTCCGCGTCTCCAAATTCAACTCCGAACTCAAATTCGATTATAATAACATTCATCATTAATATCATAACTCACAATATTTAACAACCAGGTCGTTCCCAGGAAATAGGGGGCTTTCCAATAAGGATTTTTCCCTATTGGTGCGCAATTAGGTGACCAAACCTCTCCTTGATAGAACTTCTAGACATTGTAAATATTGCAATTTAATAATATGAATAACTTTGTCATCTCAATTATTGATTTAATAATATATAAAATATTATGCAGATGATACTGTGACAATAATCGAATCAATAATATGAGAGATATGATGCGTGATTCTTGAAAGCAATAATTGAGTATAACCGAGTGACTTCTCACGTAAACATCAATAACCAATACCGTGTGCCATTACGCAACTATCGCCAGACATCGCTTTGTTTTACTACTAGGGTAGTTCAACAAGATAATAGCAATTAAAACCTTCGTCGTTATTTTCATAAAATATTTTTATGCGTTTTCTAACTACGACCGTACTTCGTTATTGGGGTCCACCAATGATTATCTTGGTCGTCTTAATATTCCCCGCAAAAGAATAATATCTACCAAACGAATATTATATAACAACTTGCGTACTTTGCAAAATTTATAAATACTACCCATAACTATAACGTTATCTCAAATCCACACTGAAATTTTGAAAAAAATATTTCGAGAAAATTAAATCTTTAGTCGTAAAATCTGGGGTCTCACAATCTCTCCTCCTTATGAAATTTTGCCCTCCAAATTTATGTACGTACCTGGTTTGACGAAGAGGTGAGGATACCTTAAATACATTTATCGTCGAAAACATTAAATTCATCTTTGTAATACGGCCAAAGATATTCATTAACAATTCACCTTTGCACTACAGGCCAACTGTATAACCAATAATCAACAGTTCATCTTTGCAGTACAAGCCAAAGATATACAAGTGTAAAACCAACAATGCTAAGACAACTTAATAGTATCACGACCACGAATTATCCATGCACTACGTGCCAAGGATATTCGTGTTTTCAATTACGGTCATAATTATACCGAATAATCCCTGGTCATAATCATACCAAGTCCATCTATGCACTACGGGCCAAAGATGACTTTTACCACATCATTTGTAACATTACGGTCATGATTATACCGAATAATCCCTGGTCATAATCATACCAAGTCCATCTATGCACTACAAATATAGATGACTTTCAACAAAATATAAATATGATGAGTAGTTAATCAATCGATTCCTAAAATCACATCAAAGGCAAGTATTTTCAAAGAGATAAGATCGGCGGAGTAACGTGAAAAGTGTCGATTTGAAACAAGATTTATAAGCGATGGAGGTAACGAAAGTTTCTCCTAACAAAGTTTCAACCAATAAGTCAAAGTCTAACTTCTGAGTCAAATTTAAACGTTGAACACAACTAGGTGAAATACAAGAGTGGGGTAGAACTAGTATCGAATAAGATATAGACTTTGCAAGAGTTTATAATTAACTTACCCATAATAACTTTTTCGGGTTTCTTGACAAACGCTCACTTAAACTACTAGGATTTGACTTTCTTTATAAGTACATTCCACCCTTAAGTGCTTCGTCCATATTCTGATCCATGATTTGAATCATTATTCTCCGATCCATATCGAATTGGGGTTGACCGCTCTGCATAGGGTAATTCCGAATTTGATGTTGGATTCTCCCAATTGTTGTCCAAAAAGCAAAATCCATTTCATCTATTTTGACTTTATTGGATCGGACATCTTTTTCGACAATATCAACGCGTCGTGCGGCTTTTATCCACGCATCATCTATTCTCCTTCGTTCAGTTGTTTTTGCTTTCATCAGATCTTTGATCAAAGCATTCTCAGATTTCAGCTCTAATATCTTATACTCTGTCAAAGAATGCTTCTGTTCAAGCATCGCACATCGAGTAACACAATTTTGAATTGTTGCATCTCTTTGCTCTACAACCGCTTGTCGTTCTTCCGCCTGCTCTTCTAACTCATGAATACGATTTTGTAATTCCAAAATTTGATCATAAAATTCTTCTAATAAATTTTCCTCAGGTTCCTCTTCCTCCTCACTCTCAGCTGCTACCTCTGCAACTAGCTCGGGTGCAACTATTAGTTCTTCACTCACCATGTAGATATCACTAATTTCTTCTTCGTCTGACATCACATTAACCTGGTTAGTGATTAAAGGTGTCTCAATAGTCTCATTCACTCCATTGCTAACATTTTCAGCTGCCATTTTTAAACACTGCCACAAAATAAGAGTTAATTGATATATCACATATTATCCCTATACTCTGACCGACCAATTAAATACCAAATAAACTTAGGTAGGTCATACTAGCGAAGGAATTCCCCGTCTCTCCCCTCCTAGTTCTTATCTCACATCTCAGCCAGGGATCATATCCCTAAGCTTTGATACCAACTGTGACGCCCCCAAAATTAGGTATTCATCACCCATCTTGAGTTGCCAAATACATTGTACAGAATTCAAATATAACTTAATAATACAGCTGTCGTGTAAAATACGACGAAACATAAACTGAGAGTTTTAATTAGAATATTGTCATATAGACAATATCCACACCCAATGGAGTCCTCATTACATTTATTGTCACACTATTTAACAGAATAATGAGGACTACTAATGTTATCATCTAGACTGTCACTCCGTTCCCCGACTAGTCCAGGCTACGTTCTCATTTTCTGAAGAGAATAGTGAAAGAAAGGGTGAACTCAACTAGCCCAATAAGAAATATTATGACTAAGATAATGCAGAATAAATTATCATTAGTCTTTAATAATGTTAAACTAATAAAATACAATAGACATCAAGTTTAACTGCAGCGGAACAAGCAATCCATTAGAAAAGTCAAGTACAGAATAAAATCTACTATCTTCATGATTTAAAAGGTTTTCATCAATTTTTATCACGAGACTCGACAATAAATAAACCACATCTTCAAATCATTCATGTATTACTACGGGCGAGGATATTCATTAAATCATCAATGGTCATGAATATAATGAATAATCCCCGTCATAATCATACTAAGTCCATCTCGCACGCACGTAAGCGAAGATATCTGACTATAAAACCAACAACCAACAAATCCATCTTTGCACGTAAGCCAAAGATATACAATTCAATAATCCATCCACCATCCATCTTTGCGTAAGCCAAGATAGCTTTTATCACTATATAAGCATGAGGATGATGAAAATGATATAAACATTAATAAATTAAAAACAAGGATAAATATTAAATGCTTTAAATTTATCCAAATATTATCAATCACATAATAAATTCATAATCTAATATTATTAATATCATAAAATATTTTTAATCACGTCTTAAAACTTATAAACAATTTATTTCAATTGTTTATACTTTACCAAATAATGCATTTAATTATTCAAAATGCCGTACTCATAAGATTTCATCACCAATGATCAAATCCTTATCAAAAATCAAGCGTATACCTTATATAGGATTTACAAGCCATAAAATCCCATTTTCCAACTTTGTTCTTCATAACATATTTAACTCATATATGTTCAGTAATTAAACTATTTTCATAAAAATACCAAATCATGTGGCGCCCCAAAATAGGTCCATTCCATCCAACCCATTCTGAGTGCCAAATACATGGTACGTAAATAACTACAACTTTATTATTACAACATATAAATCTGTGAGTTTAAATCTGAGATATTGCCATCTAGACAATATCTCGTAAGACCTCAACTTATTATTAATGAAATTTAATTTTCTCTATTTATTATTTTGAAATAGTAAGGGTTGATTTGATTAATGTGGATAGTTAAGGGTTAAATCATGAAATATTTCAAAATAAGCAGTGGTTATAAAATATTCATTGTTGTTGGGAATATTAGTTTGGTCGAATGGAATATTAAATCTTTGTCGGGGAATATTAAATGCAATGAATGTAGCGACCATGTGTGGGCCCCATAACGGAAGCGATTGGATGAAGAAAACGACAAATATAAGTTGTTTAAAAATAACAGCGTAGTTGTTAGCGTTATCTTGTTAAAATACTAAATTGGTTAAAAACACGATGATACACGGTATTGCACCAATTATTGATTCTTACGTAAAAAGCCTTTACTCAATAATGGTTACGATGTAATTCTTATTCGATATTTTATTGATTTAATAATTCTTGCGTTGATATTTTATATTACCAGTTGTTTCAATAATTGTCATTACGATTATTTTTCATTATCGAAGCAATAATTCATATTATCCTAATAATATTATTAGATAACATTATTGGCAATGTCTAGAAAGTTACATCTAAGGAGAGGTTTGGTCACCTAATTGCTGGCCGATGAGGAGAAATTCTTATTGAAAGCCCCTCTCTTTTCACAGGAGCTGCACGGTTGTCGATATTGTGATTACGTAATATTATTTGTGAATAATTAATTATTAATTCATATGATGAGGAAAATATTGATTTTATGTGGATATAGATGGAAAAAATTTTAATGTGTGACAATTGTTGAAAATTGAAATTTTATCTTTTTACGATAAAATAATTCATTTAAATATATTATTATATTTTAATAATATAATAATGGTGATATTTTTACAACGAATGTGGGATATATGAGTATCTGAGGAGGAAGAGTATTTTGTTGCAATAAATGTTTAAAACATGTTAAACATGTCGGTGGACCCCATTTATTTCTTTGAAATTTGATTATAGCTTTAACAAAATCGCTTGGTTTGTGGATTTCGGTTAATTTCTATTTGGAATTTGGAAAAACTTTCTTACTGCAAAGTTGTAGAGAATTGAATTTCCTATAAAAATTCACGTGATTCAATTTTTCGATGAAAGGGCTATTTATTATGAATTATTGAAGTTCAAAACTCAAAATAATTGATTTTTGGAAGTTTAAAATATTTAAAATTAGAAAAACGTTTTTCTTACTTTTTCTAGAATGTGGCATGTGTTTGATGGCTGAAATCAGATTCTAGGCATACGTAGAAATTTATATAATTATATTATTAATTTATTAAATTTTTACTACTTTGAATGTTTAAGCGATTTTCTATAAATAGGGTCTTGGGTTAGAATTAAAAATCACACGTTTCTCTCTATATTATCGGCGTATTCTTGTAAGTATTTTGAGTATACTTTGAGTATTGTTAGGCGGTCAGAGTTCCTTGACCTTATATCCAGGTATTCAATTTAAATCTTAATCTTTTCGAGGTAAGGGATGTTATTTTTCTTCTCAAATGATATTATTTCTTCATATCATTATCTTTGAAATATTGGTTGAAACTTTTTATCAAATTTGGAACTTTTTCATGTCGGGGTAACTATTCATGAGTTCTTATTCATGAGATTTACTATTCACGAGATTCTTATTCACGAGTCTTATTAAATGAAGCGTGAAGATGTTTTTGGGAAATTTCTATCTTTTGGTGTCGAGATTCTTATTCACGTATCTCGGCACTATTCACGTATCTGACCTTATTCAGAAAAATAAAATTTTTCTTTTTGTCCAAAATATCTATTACGGATACTAGCTTTGATTGTATCCATGTTTTGATCATTCTTGAATTTTACACCACTATGATTATTTTTGAGGTATTTTTGAGCGTGGATAAAACAAAGTCTGAATCCTTAATCCTTAATCCTTGTCATTTTGTTTCACTTTGGATTCGTTTCATCAAAAATATTTTCATCATCTTCGATCTTAAATGATGATATTATGGAATATCTTTGGCACAGTAGTGCAAAGATGAATGATTTCTGAAGAATATCTTTGGCGTAGTGCAGAAGATGAGCAGGATGTTTAGATGAACATGACCAAGTGATGAATATCTTTAGCACGTAGTGCAAAGATGAATATTTGATTCCGGATATATATTGATTGATGTTACGAGGATAAAATATCGACGATGAACTTTTAAATTCATATATAGAAGATAGTAGTTTGCATTCTCTACTTAACTCTTCTAATGAATTATTATTTCATTGCGAATATTGGTTTAAAAACTTGTTGTCTATTGTATTCTATTAGTTTTTTTTCCCTGTTGAAGACTAATGATAATTTTTGTATATTATCTTAGTCATAATATTCTTCTTCTTGGGCTAGTTGAGCTCACCCTTTTCTTTTTGTTCCATTTTTCTTCTCGGGAGGCGAGAATATAAATAAAGTACGAATTAGTGGTATGGAATGAAGGTTTTAGAAAGAATTGTTTAGTAGTCATCACCATTTTGTAAAATAATGTATCAATAAATGTGATGAGGATTTATTTGAGTATAGATATTATGTCTAGAAGATAATATTTGTATTCAAACTCACGCTTTCTGATTTGTAATAATAAAGTTGTAGTTGTTTACATCCATGTATTGACAACTCGTAATAGGTGATGTATACCTATTTTGGGGCGCCACAATATCCACACGCAAATAAATCCCCATCATAATTATTGATACATTATTTTACAAAATGGTGAGGACTACTAAACAACTCTCTCTAGAACCTTCATTCCATACCCCGACTAGTACTGCTACATTCTCGCCTCCCGAGAAGAAAATGGAAAAAAAGGAAAAGGTGAGCTCAACTAGCTCAAAAAGAATATTTATGACTAA
Source organism: Panax quinquefolius (assembly GCA_020205615.1). Classification (NCBI taxonomy): domain Eukaryota; kingdom Viridiplantae; phylum Streptophyta; class Magnoliopsida; order Apiales; family Araliaceae; genus Panax; species Panax quinquefolius. The sequence continues at coordinate 22,512,836 of CM035161.1, forward strand.
GATAATATACAACAAATTATCATTAGTCTTCAACAGGAAAAAAAACTAATAGAATACAATAGACAACAAGTTTTTAAACCAATATTCGAAATGAAATAATAATTCATTAGAAGAGTTAAGTAGAGAATGCAAACTACTATCTTCTATATATGAATTTAAAAGTTCATCGTCGATATTTTATCCCTCAGAACATCAATCAATATATATCCGAATCAAATATTCATCTTTGACCATGTGCCAAAGATATTCATCACCGTCATGTTCATCTAAACACCTGCTCATCTTTGCACTACGGCCAAAGATATTCTTCAAATCATTCATCTTTGCACTACAAAGCCAAAGATATTCCATAATATCATCATTTAAGATCAAGATGATAAAAATATTTTAATGAAACAAATCCAAAGAAACAAAAAATGACAAGGATTAAGGATTAAGGATTCGTACTTTGTTTTACCCACGCCCAAAAATACCTCAAAAATAATTACCGTGGTGTAAAATTCAAGAATGATCAAAACATGGATACAATCAAAGCTAAGATCCGTAATAGATATTTTAGATGAAAAGAAAATTTTCATTTTTCTATGAATAGAATGCCAGATTCGTGAATAAATAGTCAGATATCGTGAATAAGGTCCGTATATTTGAATAAGAATCTCAGACACCAAAAGATAGAAATTCCACAAAAAACATATTCACGCTTAATAATAGTATTTGGTGAATAAGAATCGTGAATAAGAACTCATGAATAGTAACTCGTGAATAAGAACTCATGAATAGAAACCAGACATGAAAAGTTCCAAATTTGATAAAAAGTTCCAACCAATATTTCAAAGATAATGATATTGAAGAAATAATATCATTTTCGAATAAAATAACATCCCTTACCTCGAAAGATGCATTTAGTTAAACACCTGATATAAAGGCTATGACTAACTCGCACCGTATAAAGCAATACTCAAAGTATACTCAAAATACTCACAAGAATACGCCGATAATATAGAGAGAAAAATTTCGCTCGATTTTCAATTCTAACCAAAGCACCTATTTATAGAAATTGCTAAGAACACCAAAGCGTAAAATTGAATATAATAATATTATATATAAACAAAATTCATACGCCCACATCTTGAATCAATTCAACCCACCATGCACATGTTAAATATGCCCACAACATATAAAAAACGTTTTATTAATAAAAATAAATAAAACTTCCAAAATCAATTATTTGAACTTGAACTTCAATAATTCATAATAAATAGCTATTTTATCGTAAAATTGAATCTCGCCACTTTTTATAGGAAATTTAATTCTCTACAACTTTGCGAAGAAAGTTTTTCCAAATTCCAAATGTAAATTGACCTAAATCCACATACTGGGATAATTTTACAAGTGCTATAATCAAATTTCAAATTCAGAAATGGGGTCCACCGACATGTTTAACATGTTTTAAACATTTATTGCAACAAAAATACTCTTCCTCCTCGATATACTCATATATCCCACATTCGTTGTAAAATATCACCATTATTATATTATTAAAATATAATAATATATTTAAATGAATTATTTTATCGAAAAAGATAATTTCAATTTTCAACAATTGTCACATTAAAATTTTCTCCATCTATATCCACATAAAATCAATATTTTTCTCATCATATGAATCAATAATTAATTATTCACAAATAATATTACGAAATCACAATATTGACAACCGTGCGCCTCCTGTGAAGAGGGCTTTCGAATAAGAATTTCTCCTTCTTGGCGCGCAATTAGGTGACCAAACCTCTCCTTAGATGTAACTTTCTAGACATTGCCAATAATGTTATCTAATAATATTATTCGATAATATGAATTATTGCTTCGATAATGAAAAATATTGGGTAATGACATTTATCAAAGCAACAAAGAATATAAAATATCAACGCAAAGAATTATTGAATCAATAAAATAAAATACCGAATAAAGAATTACTGTAACCATTATTAAGTAGTGCCTTCTTACGTAAGAATCAATAATTGGTGCAATACTGCATCTACCATTCAACAACGCGTATTAGTGTGTTTTAACCACACGGGTATTCCAACAAGATTAATTCTGAATAACTACGCTGTTATTTATAAACAACTTATATTTGTCGCTTTTCTTCATCCAATCGCTTTCCGTTATGGGGCCCACAAAATCTTTGCGTCGTCGTGCATTTAATATTCCCAAACAGATTTAATATTCCACGACCAAACGAATATTCCCTGACAATAATGAATATTTTATCACCACTTGCTTATTTAAAATATTTGCGCATTTTACCCATAACTAACCACATTAATCAAATCCACCCTTACTATAAATAAAGGAAATTCCTTTTTATTTAAAAAATTTTGGGGTCTTACAACCTCCCCTCCTTATGAAATTTCGTCCTCGAAATTGACGTACGTACCTGGTGTTTCGAAAAGATGAGAATACCTCGCTTTCATTTTCGTTTCCAACTCCCAGGTCATTTCCTCAATAGCATGGTTTCTCCACAAAACTTTAACTTGTGGTATAACCTCGGTACATAGGACATGTTCTTTCCTATCCAAGATCTTGACAGTACCTCCCTGGTATGTTAAGTCTTCAGCTATCTCGTCCGGTTCTAACTTAATGACGTGGTTCGAGTCGTCCACATAGTTACGTAACATCGATACGTGAAAAACGTTATGAACACGCGTCATACTTGGCGGTAAAACGAGTCTATAGGCCACAATTCCTATTCGATCGAGAATTTCAAATGGATTAATAAATCAAGGTTCGACCTTTCCTCACCTAACCGATTCTCGCTTTTGAAATAACAACTTCTTGCACCTCCTTCTTCAAATTCATCACCCGGTGTGTAGCTTGAATGACTTTTAACTTTATCGATTAAAGTCGATTATACTCGATATCATCACGTGGGTAACTAGAGTTTTCATCTCCATCTCTATTATTTGTAAATTATTCGAAATGAGTCTTTGACAATATCGACTTTCATCTTTGTATCACGATCTTCTACTCAACACGCCGCCTACCACGTTCGCTTTTCCAGACGCCATGGTCGTAACATGTCTTTGAAATGAGTCTCCTCTTGAGTTCTTCAAGCTCTTCCCACATTCTTTGCTCCATTCAATTTTGTATCTCTACGAGTCACCGTTAATGGAATAGCGATTCGAGAATATCCTTCAACGAATCTCCGATAATAACCAACTAAGCCTTAAAAGCTACGTATTTCGATTATCGACTTAGGTTGTTCTCAACCGTGACTCATATCCCAACCTTGGATAAGACGTTACAATGACACCTATCGGTTTACTATCGCATCGAATATGGCGTCCCTACAGAGAGTGCGCTTAGGTGAATTCCACAAAGGAAGTCACCGATAAAGGCTCAGTACCAAATTCTATAGTTGAATTTTTAACTCCTCGAAGTTCAATAGAGCCATTCGATATGAGATTTTAGAAATGAGTTTTGTCTGGGTTCAAAGTCGATACAAAATTTAATATCGAAACTTTAGGAGTAAGCCAAAATTCATAACAACAGGAATATTATTCAAATCGACGTGTCTTTATTCAAATCCATAACATGGACTAAGAAAACTTGACATCCGTAATAAACGAATGACTTCATGGCTTGATATGAAAATGTTTGACTACAATGGTTTGATTGCTTGAATTGAATAACGAGTTGCTTAGGAATATGAAAACTAACAACCTTACGAAAGTAATCAATTTCGGCGTGATGAGTAGTTAACCTTAAAATCACATCAAAAGCACATATCTCTATAGAAATAAGGTTAACGGTAATGTGATAGTGCCAACTCGAATCAAGCAAGATTTTTAAACAACTGGATGTAATGAAAGTTTCTCTAATGGAGTCTCCACAGATAGGTCAAAGTTTAATTTCTCCGTAGTCAAGTTCAAACGTTGAGCGCAAAGCAAGAGAGATAAAAGAATGGGTAGAACCCAGATCTAGTAAGGTATAAACTTAGCAAGAATTTATAATTAACTAACCCATACTAACTTCGTTCGGGTTCTCGATTTCGAATGACCGGGTCACGTAAACGCTTCTTCCAGAACCGCTTGACTTTGACTTTTCCGGGACATCCTTTTGAGTCACCATTCTCATTGGATGGGTTTCGATATCATACAATCTCGGCGATATGTCCTTCTTTTCCACAATTATAGCATACCTTAAACTGCTGTGGGCGGTTAATGATATATCCCTCTTTCTGCATTTGTAACATACGACCGTGGTGGTCTTTCTCCTCCCTTGGAACCAAATTCTTCTTGGCGGCGACGTCTTCATACGGTCGTTGTTGAATCTCCTCTTTTAAAATCTCCTCCCACTCGCTTCTTCTATTTTCATGGCCACGATTACTACCACAGTGGTTACCGCTTTCGTCCGTATTCTTCTTTCTCCGCTAGTTATCGTTATTCGATGATCGCTATCTTCTTGATGATGATCCTGGTTATGGTCCATCGGTTGAACGTACTCATTATCTCGCTTCTAACAATCGAGCCTCATTGTGACAACATCTCGATTAGAGAAAATTTATGAAAATGAGATCTTGACGTATCCGGGTTTCAAACCTCTCGAAACATCCGCGTCATATATTCCTCATTCTCCACCAAATGAGGTGCAAACTGGATTACTCATGAACTTCGCCTCGTCTTTGGGACACCGCCATGTTATTACGCTTCTAGTCTAATAAACTCCACTTCCTTCATACGACGAATACTTTCGTGGAAGTACTTGTCATTGAATCAAGCTTTCAAACGTCTCCCATGACATCTTGAGTGCGGTACTGATGGGTACGCCTTCACGATTCCCACCAAATAATCCTCGCCACGAACATAAAGTGGCGAATGGAACCTTCTCTGTTCTCCGTGCATCCCAAGACATCGAATATCTTGGTAATTTGCTTGACCCATGTTTCCGCCGTGATCGGATCTCGGCTTTCCTTAAATTCGGTGGTCCCAACTCTTTGAATCGCTTGGTGACAACCCGTGAATTGCTATCATTTCTCCTGATTTTTGAACACGAGTCTCCTCGTCGATTTTGCATGAATCGCAAAATCTTCTAAACATCCTCGTTCATCATCTCGCTTTCAATGGTGTTGTTCACGGAGGTACATTGTCACCACTGTTGCACGCTCTCCTCGTTGGGAAGCACGAGCATCTCCACGGTCTCATTTACTCCAATCATTAATATTCTCATTCGACATTCTCAAATCATCGCCATAAAACAAGGGTTAATTAAGGAAATCAATATATCACATAATATCCCTATATATATCGACCAACTAACAAATAAGCTTAGGTAGGACACACTAAATAAGGATTTACTCGCCTCTCCCTCCTAGTTCTATTCCCCGATCTCCGCCAGAGATCATATCCCTAAGCTCGATACTAACCATGACGCCCCCAAAATAGGTCCATTCCATCCAACCCATTCTCGAGTGGCCAAATACATGATACGAAATAACTACAACTTTATTATTACAACATATAAACTGTGAGTTTAAATACGAGATATTGCCATCTGAGATAATATCCACACGCAAATAAATCCCCATCATAATTATTGATACATTATTTTACAAAATGGTGAGGACTACTAAACAACTCTCTGTAACCTTCATTCCATACCCCCACTAGTACTGCTACATTCTCGCCTCCACGAGAAAAAAATGGAACAAAAGGAAAAGGGTTAGCTCAACTAGCCCAAAGAAAGAATATTATGACTAAGATAATATACAACAAATTATCATTAGTCTTCAACAGGAAAAAAAAACTAATAGAATACAATAGACAACAAGTTTTTAAACCAATATTCGCGTGAAATAATAATTCATTAGAAGAGTTAAGTAGAGAATGCAAACTACTATCTTACATATATGAATTTAAAAGTTCATCGTCGATATTTTATCCTCGTAACATCAATCAATATATATCTGGAATCAAATATTCATCTTTGCACTACTGAGCCAAAGATATTCATCACCGTCATGTTCATCTAAACACTGCTCATCTTTTTACTCTACGGCCAAAGATATTCTTCGAAAATCATTCATCTTTGCCTACAGCCAAAGAAATTCCATAATATCATCATTTAAGATCAAGATGATGAAAAATATTTTAAAGAAACGAATCCAAAGAAACAAAATGACAAGGATTAAGGATTAAGGATTCGTACTTTGTTTTATCCACGTCCAAAAATACCTCAAAAATAATTACTGTGGTGTAAAATTCAAGAATGATCAAAACATGGATACAATCAAAGCTAGTATCCAGAATAGATATTTTAGATAAAAAGAAAAATTTTCATTTTTCGGTGAATAGTGCCTTAAATTTCGTGAATAAAGTGCCATATACGTGAATAGTGCTTATACGTGAATAGTAATCTCACACCAAAAGATAGAAATTCCACAAAAAACATCTTCACGCTTCATGAATAGTACTCGTGAATAGTAACTCGTGAATAGTAACTCATGAATAAGAATCATGACGCCCCCAAAATAGGTATACATCACCTATTACGAGTTGTCAATACATGAATGCAAAAACAACTACAACTTTATTATTACAACAAGAAAAGCTGTGAGTTTGAATACAAATATTATCTTCTGATAATATCTATACTCAAATAAATCCTCATCACATTTATTGATACATTATTTTACAAAATGGTGAGGACTACTAAACAATCCTTTCTAAAATCTTCATTCCATACCCCACTTGCATACTCGCTATATTCTCGCCTCCCAGAAGAAAAATGGAATAAAAAGGAAAAGGGTGAGCTCAACTAGCCCAAAAAAGAATATTATGACTAAGATAATATATAACAAATTAGCGTTAGTCTTCAACGGGGAAAAATCTAATAGAATACAATAGACAACAAATTTTAAATCAATATTCGCAGTGAAATAATAATTCATTAGAAGAGTTAAGTAGAGAATGCAAACTACTATCTTCTATGTATGAATTTAAAAGTTCATCGCTCATCTTTTATCCTGTAACATCAATCAATATACATCTAGAATCAAATATTCATCTTTGCACTACTGAGCCAAAGATATTCATCATTAGTCATTCAATCTAAACACTGCTCATCTTTGCACTACTGACCCAAAGATATTCTTCAAATCATTCATCTTTGCACTACAGCCAAAGATATTCAATAATATCATCATTTAAGATCGAGGATGATGAAAAATATTTTTAAAGAAACGAATCCAAAGAAACAAAATGACAAGGATTAAGGATTAAGGATTCGTACTTTGTTTTATCCATGTTCAAAAATACCTCAAAAATAATCATAGTGGTGTAAAATTCAAGAATGATCAAAACATGGATACAATCAAAGCTAGTATCCGAATAGATATTTTGGACAAAAAGAAGAAATTTTATTTTTTCTATGAATAGTCTTGCACGTATATCGTGAATAGTAACTCTCGACACCAAAAGATAGAAATTCCACAAAAAACATCTTCACGCTTCACTTAATAGTACTGCGTGAATAGTAACTCGTGAATAGTAACTCGTGAATAGTAACCCCGACATGAAAAAGTTCCAAATTTGATAAAAGTTCCAACCAATATTTCAAAGATAATGATATTGAAGAAATAATATCATTTGAGAAGAAAATAACATCCCTTACCTCGAAAGATTAATACTTCTAATGGAATAAAGTATAAGTCTTTGAAGGAACTTGCACCGCTTCTAACAATACTCAAAGTATACTCACAAGAATACGCTTAATATATCGAGAGAGAAATAGAGAGAAACTTCAGTTTACGTGTGTTTTCAATTCTAACCCAAGCACCTATTTATAGGAAAATGCTTAACATCATCAAAGCGAAAATTGAATATAATATTAATATATTTTCACATTTTCTTTAGCCCACCTTAGACAACCGATCTCAGCCCATTTGAATCACATGTGAGTCCAACTTAGTTGCAAAAAACGTTTTTCTCAAAATAATTAATTAAAACTCCCAAAAATTAATTATTTCGGAACTTCGAAACTTCAATAATTCATAATAAATAGCCCTTTCATCAGAAAATTCGAATCTCATGTGTTTTTATAGGAAATTCAATTCTCTACAACTTTGCAGAAGAAAGTTTTCCAAATTCCAAATAGAAATTGAACGAAATCCACAAATCAGGCGATTTTACGTGCTATAATCAAATTTCTACCAATAATTGTGTCCACCAACACACAAAAACATGTGTTAAACATTTAATGCCACAAAATACTCTTCCTCCTCATATACTCATATATCCCACATTCATTGTAAAAATATCATCGTTAATATATTATTAAAATAATATATTTAAATGAATTATTTTATCGTAAAAAAGATAAAATATTAATTTTCAACAATTGTCACATTAAAAATTTTTCCATCTATATCCTCATAAAATCAATATTTTCTCATCATATAAATCAATAATTAATTATTCATAAATAATATTACGAGAATCACATTATTGACAACCGGGCGGTTCCTGTGATAGAGGGGCTTTCCAATAAGAATTTCTTCTTCATCGCGCCTTGATTAAGTGACCAAACCTCTCCTTAGATGTAAACTTTCTAGACATTGCCAATAATGTTATCTAATAATATTATTCAGATAATATGAATTATTGCTTCGATAATGAAAAATACTTGTGTAATGACAATTATCAAACAACAAAGAATATAAAATATCAACGCAAAGAATTATTAACTCAATAAAATAATTTGAATAAGAATTATCGTAACCATTATTGAGTAGTGCCTTCTTCACGTAAGAATCAATAATTGGTGCAATACCAGGTAATGCTATCGTGTGTTTTAACCAATCGGGTATTTTAACAAGATTAATTGGTAATAACCACGCCGTTATTTTTAAACAACTTATATTCGCTGCTTTTCTTCATCCAATCGCTTTCCATTATGGGTCCCATTATTATTGTCTCGCGCTTCGCTGCATTTAATATTCCCCGACAAAGATTTAATATTCTCCGAAAACAATGAATATTTTATAATCACTTGCTTATTTTGAAATATTTGCGTATTTTACCCTAACTATCCACATTAATCAAATCAACCCTTACTATTTCAAAATTATAAATAGAAAATTAAATTTCATTAATAATAAGTTGGGGTCTTACAAAGAACTCCAAACATGAAAAAGTTCCAAATTTGATAAAAGTTCCAACCAATATTTCAAAGATAATGATATTGAAGAAATAATATCATTTTCGAATAAAATAACATCCTTACCTCGAAAGACAAGATTTAGTTGAAACACGGATATATAGGCTATAACTTGAACTGCATACCGTGATATAGCAATACTCAAAGTATACTCAAAATACTCACAAGAATATACGCCGATAATATAGAGAGAAAACTTGAGCTTTAGTGTGATTTTCAATTCTAACCTAAGCACCTATTTATAGGAAATTGCTTAGAACACCAAAGTAGAAAATTGAATATAATAATATTATATATAAACAAAATTCATACGCCCACACATCTTGAATCTGAATTCACCCACCATATGCACGTGTTAAATATGCCCACAACATATAAAAACGTTTTTATTAATAAAATAAATAAAACTTCCAAAAAATCAATTATTTGAACTTGAACTTCAATAATTCATAATAAATAGCCATTTTATCGTAAAATTGAATCTCGCTTTTTTTATAGGAAATTCAATTCTCTACAACTTTGCGGAAGAAAGTTTTTCCAAATTCCAAATGAAAATTGACCTAAATCCACATACGGACAATTTTACGTGCTATAATCAAATTTCACCAAGAAATGGGGTCCACCGACATGTTTAACATGTTTTAAACATTTATTGCAACAAAAATACTCTTCCTCCTCGTATACTCATATATCCCACATTCGTTGTAAAAATATCACCATTATTATATTATTAAAATATAATAATATATTTAAATGAATTATTTTATCGTAAAAGATAAAATTTCAATTTTCAACAATTGTCACATTAAAAATTTTCTCCATCTATATCCACATAAAATCAATATTTTCTCATCATATGAATCAATAATTAATTATTCACAAATAATATTACGAATCACAATATCGACAACCAGAGGCGCTTCCTGGAAAGAGGGGCTTTCCAATAAGAATTTCTCCTTCTTGGTAGCCTTGAATTAGGTGACCAAACCTCTCCTTATGACGAACTTTCTAGACATTTTCAATAATGTTATCTAATAATATTATTCGAGATAATATGAATTATTGCTTCGATAATGAAAAATATTGGGTAATGACAATTATTGAAACAACAAAGAATATAAAATATCAACGCAAAAATTATTGAATCAATAAAATAAAATACTGAATAAAGAATTACCGTAACCATTATCGAGTAGTGCCTTCACGTACGTAAGAATCAATAATTGGTGCAATACTGCAGTCTACCGCTCAACAACAACAGCAGATTAGTGTGTTTTAACCACCGGTATTCCAAGAGTATTAATCTGTAATAACTACTGTTGTTATTTATAAACAACTTATATTTGTCGTTTTTTCATCCAATCGCTTTTTAGTTATGGGGCCCACAAAAGATCGCTACTGTCAGCATTTAATATTCCCCGACAAGATTTAATATTCCACGACCAAAACGAATATTCCCAACACTAATGAATATTTTATCACCACTTGCTTATTTAAAATATTTATGATTTTACCCATAACTAACCACATTAATCAAATCCACCTTTACTATAAATAAAGGAAATTTCTTTTTATTTAAAAAATTTCGGGGTCTTACAAAATCAGTCCTAAAAATATTTATTTTCTGGGATTTAGCAGAATATAGTCCCAATATAAACATATATTTTTCTCATAATTTTTAAAATTCATTTACTATTTTTCAAAATCAATTTCTAATTAATTCCTTAAGAAATTAGCTACCTCAAGTTTAACTCCAGAAATTTTCAAATCTTGGCGAATCTTACACATGTTAACATGAGCTTCCAGCTTTAAATTTCATGGTCATCTGAGTTATAGAACTCCTAAGTTATATAGCGTTTTCATCGAAAAACCTAAATATTGAAATGGTCATAACTTGCTCATTTTAAGTCGGAATGAGTTCATTTTTGGACAGGATGTTCTTTATACCATATAATTTTATGTCCCAAAAGGCCGGAATTTTTCTCACAAATTAAGTGGCCGAAACTGCCATTTTAAAAATCTGGGCAGTAGCGTTTTCGGTATTTGCAACTTTTGACTCCTTTGCCAAAATCAGTCCATACAAAAATCTACAATACCTTTTACAGTGATTCCACTTGGAGATGCTACAAAACTCATAGATCTAACTCTAGAACTTGACCACACTCAAAAATTCAAAATATAATAGGAGATATGATCAATTGAATTCCATGTTTCATTTTTACCAAAATATGATTTTTCAACCCTTTGTGATTTCTAAGAAACCTTCATGTTTTCACATAATAACCAACATAACTCATTATAACACTTACTAATACTTCATATACGCATTATTTTCATCAGTCCAATGCTTTTATTATGACTCTCATCATAATCAACGTAACCAGATTATTTTCACAATTTAATAAGGAATGAATACGAAGGATCATTCAGCATGTATGTGGTACTCCACTTATATAGGTTATTCCAACAGAATAATAAAGAATGGAATAACAAAAGGATTCACCATGTATGCAATAGAGACCGCATGCATGCATGATTATTCCCAACAGTAATAATAAAGATGGAACCAGTCCCACGTAAAACGCATGACATGGATATTCCAATGTAATAATAAAGAATGAAATAACAATGTAAATCACCACGCATGCGTGATCGCGTGTATAAAAGTTATTCCAATGTAATATTAAATAACGGAACTAGGTCAAAGTAAATTCAAGACCGAGCGAGATGTCCCAATGAATAATAAATAATGGAATAACAACATAAATCACCACGCATGCGGTAATTAGATGATATACAGTTATTCCAATGTAATAATAAATGATGGAACCAGTCCAAAGTAAAAACGCATGCATGTGATATATACGATAGAATAATAAATGTGGAATAATAAATAATGGAACCAGTCCCACAGAAAATGCACGCAGATGTGATATTCGGCGTAATAATAAAGAATGGAATAATAGAAGGATTCACCATGCACGCGATAGAAATTGCACCGATGGATATTCCAATGTAATATTAAAGAATGAAATAATAGAAGAATTTCACCATGTATGCGATATTAGCATAAACAAAGTTATTCTAACATAATAATGAAGAATTGAATAACAACTCTTACGAGTATTGAAAGAAAGTAATTCTCTCATGAATACGAAAGAATAATACCCTTACAGTGTACAAAACAAATAATATCCCTCAGAAGACCCCAAATTATTAATAAATGAAATTTATTTTTCTCTATTTATTATTTTGAAATAGTAAGGGTTGATTTGATTAATGTGGATAGCATGGGTAAAATACGCAAATATTTCAAAATAAGCAAGTGGTTATAAAAATTCATTGTTGTCGAGGAATATTCGTTTCATGTCATGGAATATTCTTTCATTTGTGGGAATATTCGTATGCGACGATAGCGATATTTTGTGGGCCCCATAACAAAAGCGATTGGATGAAGAAAACGACAAATATAAGTGGTTTAAAAATAACTAAGCGTAGTTATTACTGCTATTATCAATGTTAAAATACTTTGGTGGTTAAAACACAAGAAGACACCAGATTGCACCAATTATTGATTCTTACGTAAGAAGGCACTACTTAATAATGGTTACGATAATTAATGTTCAAGATTTTATTGATTTAATAATTCTTTGCGTTGATATTTTATATTCATTGTTGTTTCAATAATCACATTACACAAGATTATCGATGCAATAATTGATTATCCGAATAATATTATTAGATAACATTATTGGCAATGTCTAGAAAGTTACATCTAAGGAGAGGTTTGGTCACCTAATTGTTCGCCAAGAAGGAGAAATTCTTATTGAAAGCCCCTCTTTCCTGAACCTGCTGGTTGTCGATATTGTGATTCTCAGAATATTTTTATGAATAATTAATTATTTATTCATATGATGAGGAAAATATTGATTTTATGTGGATATAGATGGAGAAAAATTTTAATGTGACAATTGTTGAAAATTAAAATTTTATCTTTTTCTGATAAGATAATTCATTTAAATGTGTTATTATATTTTAATAATATAATAATGGTGATATTTTTATAACGAATGTGGAATATATGAGTATACGAGGAGGAAGAGTATTTTTGTTGTAATAAATGTTTAAAATATGTTAAACATGTCGGTGGACCCCATTTATTGACTAAAATTTGATTATAGCTTGTAAAATCGCCCGTTTGAGGATTTCGGTCAATTTCTGTTTGGAATTTGGAAAAACTTTCTTCTGCAAAGTTGTAGAGAATTGAATTTCCTATAAAAACTTGCGAGATTCGAATTTTCTGATAAAAGGGCTATTTATTATGAATTATTGAAGTTCTGAAGCTCTGAAATAATTAATTTTTGGAAGTTAAAATATTTTTAATTACAAAAACGTTTTTTAAAAGTTTTGTGAGGTGGGCTACTTGTGTTGAATGCTGAATTCAGTTGATAAAAAGTGTGCGTAAGAATTTAATAAATATATATTAATATTTTATTAAATTTTCGCTTTGTGTTCTAAGCAATTTCCTATAAATAGGTGTCTTGGGTTAGAATTGAAAATCACACCGTAAACTAAAGTTTTCTTTTATATATTATCGAAAGTATTATTCTTGTGAGTATTTTGAGTATACATTGAGTATTGCTATACTATGTGTTCAAGTCATAACCTATATCGTGTGTTTCAACTAGAAATCATTGCCTTTCGAGGTAAGGGATATTATTTTTTCAGAATGATATTATTTCTTCAATATCATTATGTTGAAATATTGATCCAAGTTTTTATCAAATTTGGAACTTTTGGTGTCCGAAGTTCTATTCACGATACTGCCTTATTCACGTGATACGATACTTATTCATGAATACTAAACTATTCATCGAAAAATGAAAAATTTTCTTTTCGTCTAAATATCTATTCGGATACTAGCTTTGATTGTATCCATGTTTTGATCATTCTTGAATTTTATACCACCGTGATTATTTTTGAGGTATTTTTGGACGTGGATAAAAACAAAGTACTTAATCCTTAATCCTTAATCCTTGCTATTTTGTTTCACCGGATTCGTTTCTTTAAAAATATTTTCATCATCTTGATCTTAAATGATGATATTATGGAATATCTTTGGCACAAAGTGCAAAGATGAATGATTTCTCAAGAATATCTTTGGCCCGTAGTTCAAAGATGAACGGATGTTTAGATGAACATGATTAATCGATGAATATCTTTGGCACGTAGTGCAAAAAGATGAATATTTGATTCCGATATATATTGATTGATGTTACAGGGATAAAATATCGACGATGAACTTTTAAATTCATATATAGAAGATAGTAGTTTGCATTCTCTACTTAACTCTTCTAATGAATTATTATTTTCATTGCAAATATTGATTTAAAATTTGTTGTCTATCAGTATTCTATTAGATTTTTTCCTGTTGAAGACTAACGATAATTTGTTGTATATTATCTTAGTCATAATATTCTTTATTGGGCTAGTTGAGCTCACCCTTTTCCTTGTTGTTCCATTTTTCTTCTCTCGGAGGCGAGAATGTAGCGAAATACTAGTAATGGGGTATGGAATGAAGGTTCAGAGAGAGTTGTTTAGTAGTCCTCACCATTTTTGTAAAATAATGGATCAATAAATGTGATGAGGATTTATTTGAGTATAGATATTGTCTGAAGATAATATTTGTATTCAAACTCACAGCTTTCTTGTTGTAATAATAAAGTTGTAGTTGTTTCGCATGCCATGTATTGACAACTCGAATGGGTGATGTATACCTATTTTGGGGCTTCACACCCTTACCTCGTAAGAAAGCTGATACTGGAATTGTGAGCTAAAGGTGCTTCTTTCTTCTTTCTCTTTATAGATTTTCTCTCTATAGCTTCTCTCTATAATGGCTCTAAAGCTTTAGTGAATTGGTGAGAAATGAAGGAAGAATGAGCTTCTATTTATAGGAAAACATAGTTTCGATAATTGCACATTTTGGGACTCTAAAAATTATAGTACAATACCTCCAACTTTTCTTTCATTTATAATTCAGCCATCCAAGTATTATCAAACTTGCACCACCTCCCCTAATAGTAAATCATGTGAATCAATAATAAATCATGTGACTCAATATTTCTAAACATGTGAAAAAATTAATTACAGTATAGTACCTCCATCTATACCTTCATTTTTAACTTAGTCATGCAAGTATCATCAATCTTGCACCAACTCCCCTAATAGTATAAGAATGTGATTCAATAGTACACACATGTGAACAAATAGTTATATGAGCATGTGAATTAGTAGCAATTAATTGCTCATTTACCCGATTAATTACCCGGATGGTCAATATAACATCCAGACATCAATTACTATCGAAATAAATGTCGATTTTCACTTACACTAATAATCCCAACACAATAGAAATATTTTTCTCAAAAATTTTATTTTTGAAATTTTGAAATTTGACTTTTTTTGAAAAAGTCAACTGTTGACTTTTTTGACCAAAAAGTCAGCCTCGGAAAATTTTGTGTTTATAGTCTATTTCTACTAATTTTATCTTTCCTGACTCAAATATCACGTCCGCGTCTCCAAATTCAACTCCAAACTCAAATTCGATTATAATAACATTCATCATTAATATCATAACTCACAATATTTAACAACCAGGTCGTTCCCAGGAAATAGGGGGCTTTCCAATCAGGATTTTTTCCTATTGGCGCGCAATTAGGTGACCAAACCTCTCCTTGACAGAATTTCTAGACATTGTAAATATTATAATTTAATAATATGAATAATTTTGTCGTCTCAATTATTGATTTAATAATATATAAAATATTATGTAGATGATACTGTGACAATAATCGAATCAATAATATGAGAGATATGATGCAAAGAATTATCGAAGCAATAATTGAGTATAATCGAGTGACTTCAACGTAAACACTAATAATTAATATCGTGCCACTTATGCGAACCATGCGTATTCATCAACTTTTACTACTATCGGTAGTTCAATAAGATAATTCGGAAAACTCCACCGTTATTTTCATAAAATATTTTTGTCGCTTTCTAACTACGACTGTATTTACATTGTGGGGTCCACCAAAATGATTATAAATTGTCAGATGCGAATATTCCCGACAAAAGAATATTTTCCCGACCAAACGAATATTATATAACAACTTGCGTACTTTGAAAAATTTATAAATACTACCCATAACTATAACGTTATCTCGAATCCACACCAAAATTTTGAAAAAATTATTTCAAAAAAATTAAATCTTTATTCGTAAAATCTGGGATCTCACATAAACAATATTTTTGGGTATGGTAATTGTAAGACCCCAAATTATTAATAAATGAAATTTATTTTCCTATATTTATTATTTTGAAATAGTAAGGGTTGATTTGATTAATGTGGATAGTTATGGGTAAAATACGCAAATATTTCAATAAGCGGCGTTTATATAAAATATTCATTATTTTCGAGAATATTCGTTTGGTCGTGGAATATTCAGATCTATCGTCAGAATATTCGTATCGACGGCCATGCGAGCTTTTTGTGGGCCCCATAACGGAAAGCGATTGGATGAAGAAAACGACAAATATAAGTTGTTTATAAATAACTAGAGTAGTTATTGCTAATTATCTTTAATAATACCCGATGGTTAAAACACACTAATACGCTGTTGTTGAAATCTGGAAGCATACCAGTTGCACCAATTATTAATTCTTACGTAAGAAGGCACTACTCAATAATTGTTACGATAATTAATCGCTCAAAGATTTTATTGATTTAATAATTGTTGCGTTGATATTTTATATTGTTGTTGTTTCAATAATTGTCATTACACAAAGATTTTTCATTATCGGCAATAATTCATATTATTTGAATAATATTATTAGATAACATTATTGGCAATGTCTAGAAAGTTACATTCAAGGAGAGGTTTGGTCACCTAATCATTGCTTGTAGAAGAGAGATCCTTATCGGAAAGCCCTCTTTCCTCGGAACTACCGTTCTTGCCAAAGATCGTGATTCTGTAATATTATTTGTGAATAATTAATTATTGATTTATATGATGAGAAAAATATTGATTTTATGTGGATATAGATGGAGAAAATTTTAATGTGACAATTGTTGAAAATTAATATTTTATCTTTTTCGATAAAATAATTCATTTCTATATATTATTTTAATAATATATTAATGGTGATATTTTTACAACGAATGTGGGATGTAAGACCCTCAATTTTATGAAATAAAAGTATTCAATTTTTTCTTATAATTATTATTTAGTAAATGGTTAAATTGATAAAAGTTTAAAGTTATGGGTGAAATATGCAAATTTTAGAAAATATGCAAGTGGCTATAAAATATTCATTGTTGTTTGAGAATATTCGTTTGGTCGTGGAATATTCTTTCATCGGGAATATTCGATGCAATGGCCTAGCTTTTTTGTGGGCCCCATAACTGGAAGCGATTGGATGAAGAAAACGACAAATATAAGTTATTTATAAATGACAGCGTAGTTGTTACCATTAATACTGTTAAAATACTCGGTGGTTAACACACAAGAAGATAGCACCAGTATTGCACCAATTATTGATTCTTACGTAAGAAGGCACTTCGACTAAATAATTGTTACAATAATTACTTGCTCAATATTTTATTTTATCGATTCAATAATTCATTGCGTTGATATTTTATATTACTTGTTGTTTTAATAATTGTCACTACACAAGATTTTCCATTATCGAAGCAATAATTCATATTATCTCGAATAATATTATTAGAAAACATTATTGGCAATGTCTAGAAAGTTACGCCTAAGGAGAGGTTTGGTCACCTAATCATGCGGCTACCAAGAAGAGAGAAATCTTTATTGAAAGCCCCTCTTTCCGGAACCCTTTAGTTGTCATTATTGTGATTCTCGTAATATTATTTGTGAATAATTAATTATTGATTAATATGATAAGGAAAATATTCATTTTATGTGGATATAGATGGAGAAAATTTTTAAAGTGACAATTGTTGAAAATTAATATTTTATCTTTTTCTCGATAAAATAATTCATTTAAATATATTATTTTAATAATATATTAATAGTGATATTTTATAATGAATGTGCGATATGTGAGTATATGAGGAGGAAGAGTATTTTTGTGGCATTAAATGATTAACACATGTTTTGTGTGTCTGTGGGACCCCATTTCTTGATCGAAATTTGATTATAAATTGTAAAATCGCCTGCTTTGTAGATTTCGATCAATTTCTGTTTGGAATTTGGAAAAACTTTCTTCTGCAAAGTTGTAGAGAATTGAATTTCCTATAAAAACAAGCGAGATTCGAATTTTCTAACAAAAGGAATATTTATTATGAATTATTGAAGTTTTGGGGTTTCAAAATAATTGATTTTTGGAAGTTTTAAATATTTATATTAACAAAAACGTTTTTTTCAATGTGTGGGCCTCATTTTGCATGTGTGAAATTGCTGAATTCTGATTCAAAAGTGTGCGTAGAGAATTTATAATATATATTATTATTTTAATAAATTTTCTACTTTGGTGTTCTAAAGCATTTTCCTATAAATAGGGTGCTTGGGTTAGAATTGAAAATCATACCGAAATCAAATTTTCTCTCTATATTATCGAGAGTATTCTTGTGAGTATTTTGAGTATACTTTGAGTATTGCTATATGTCTGCAAGTTCGCTTCAACGTTATATCCGACATTCCAAAGATCGCTTTTTTTGAGGTAAAGGATAGTAAGGGATTTTAAGGGTGATTATGTTTTTCGGTTTTGTATTTTTCCTGACCTTCAAAAATTTTAGGAAAATTTGAAATGATATTTTGATGAGTTTTGTAGAGTGTGTCCAAAATGACGATTTTTGGATGTATAGATTAGAGTTATGGATTTTATGAGAAAAGACTATTTTAAAAGTAACTATTTATAACTCCTTGTGATTAACTCCAAATTGATGAAATTTTTATTGGGAGTACATCTATATAATATCGATTATACCGTATTAATTTCAAATTTTGGACAAAAGTACAATTTATGATAAATGTTTAAATATTCTATTGGTTTTGGTCATGCTGAAAATAGTAAATGAATTTTAAAAATTCGAGAAAACTATATATTCAATATGGGACTATATTCTTCTAAATCCCGTAAAATAAATATTTTTGGAACCGATTTGGTATTTTCATGAAAATGTTCTAGTTATGAGTAAATGAATTAAATATGTTATGTGAAGTAAGAAAATTGGAAAATATGATTTATTGGCTTGAGAATCATATATGAGGTATATCTGATTTTTATGAGGGTTTTGGTTAATGATGATGAAATCTTATGAGTTTGGCATTTTTAGATGATTAAAAGCATTAATTATTAAAGTGTAAATAATTGGATTAAATTATTTATAAGTTTAAGAAATGATTAAAATATTATTGTAATATTAATAATATTAGATTATGAGATTTTTAAGTAATTTATAACATTTGGATTAAAGTGTTATTGAAAGTATTATGCATACAAGCCAATCATGTATGATGATAAAGTATATACTGTGTAATCAATCTTATTTATTTATTAATAAAAGAATTATTTATTAAAGGCATTTATTATCTACGTGGTCTTTGTTTTCATAATATGTGATAAACCCATAGTTTTAAGCAACGCTTTTAGAATAATGATGATGATCATTCTAATGAGATCTAAATTCTTAAAAGCTTAAAACTAAAATAGTTCCCAATCATTGGATTACTAAATTGGGGATTAGTAAATCCGGATAGATTGGTACATACGTTACTTGCTTTCATTGGATGAGGATGATTGATCTCATAATCATTTGTGTGGAGACACTAAAAGCAAGTATATAGGTGCTTATTAGAGAATAAGTTCATCGAACGCGACTCGCTTAGGAATACCTAATGGAGTTTTACTTACCCGTCAATAGGAATTCTCAGTAGTGATAGTAATCTGAAATGATCTTAGACTTGAGATCATCATAGTATCTTATATATAATGAATTACACTTTGACTTATTCCTTAAGACTCTTAGAGTATATCAAAGGGTATGCTTGGGTGTAATAAGTTATATATGAAGATAATGAATGATCAATAAAGAATCTACCACTTAGTAAAAGGAGAAATGTCCTATGTGATTCGATAAATGACAACCTGTGAATCCTTGGCGAGGTGGAATGAAATTAGAAAGTAGTTTCTAATTTGCATTCATCGGGAGTTGTTCATTTAGGAATCCAAATACATATAATTAAATAAAATAAGACTTGACAAATTCCGTCCATGCCTTATATTTAATTGGGACATCAGTATGGTGGAAGGATTGAATTGTACGGTAACTATTTACTCAAAGGTTCTTTTATGATTAATGTTGAAATCTATATTATCCGGAAAGTCGTTGATCGATAGGAGGCTTATCCCTATTGTAGAATAAATATTATTTATTTAAATAAATTATTTGTTTAATTTATTTATTTAAATGAGATTAGAATTGTTCTAATTGATTTATTCACAACCTGGTTTAATATGGAGAACCTAAAGGGTCACACCATAAAAGGAAGAATAATTATTTAAGAAGTTAATGGCATAATTGTAATAATATGTTAAGTATATTTAATTTAATCTATGGTGATAGAATAAATTAAATAGCTTAATATTTATTATTTAATATTTTAGAAATATTAAATATAAATTAATAAGAGGAGTCTTATTAATATTATTACAATTATTATTATTTTAATTTCTAAAAGGTTTAGGAATTAATTTAATATAAGTATTTCATTTATTCCTAATTGGATTAGGAAAGAAAATTAGTTAAAGGAGTTTAATTAATTACCCTAATAGATTAGGGAGCCCATTTAATTAAAAGAGTTTAATTAAATAAATAATACCTTATTTTAATTAAAATAGGTTACATGATATCTTTATAAGAGAGTCTTATATCGATATCTAATATACGTAATTCCAAAAGTTGGAGAAGACGCCTCTTTTTCTATTCGAGATAGAAAAACTAGGGTTTGAGCCAATTCCTTCTTCTTGAAAAATTCCTCTTCCTCGGTGGATCACCTATAGAGGCCATACACTGGGTGGCTTATATTGATCAAAGGAAAGAATATACCCTAGATTCAAGGAGATCGCGAGAAGAGGAGGTGAACTCGCACTCTGAGGGAAGCCTCGTTTCTAAAGGTATGATTTCATAATTTCTTATTCTTCGCTTAATTAATAATATGCATAAAGGATGATCCGGGTAATTGGTTTGTGAAAATTTTAAAATCGATTTTATTTCGCTTCCGCTAAATTTTGCAATTTGATTCTACTTTGATTTTCATAAAACCTAACAGTGGTATCAGAGCCAAACTTTATGCGAATTATTAATTATTTTGATTCCATATATGTATGGGTATGTATTTAGAATAATTTATTGGGCATAATTTATTGTATAAAATTATTATTTAAAAAAAAAAAAAATCGGAATCATTTTTTTTTTAATGCATCCGTCGGTAATATTTTTTTTTTTTAGAGTGATCGCCGAAAAAAAAGGTGTTGAATCCGTGGGTGACTTAAGTTTTTTTTTTGCTAATCCTGAATCATGTTACTTTTTTTTTTGAATTGATCCGAGGTAATATTGCTATATATAATATATGTTGTCAGATCGTGATAACATAAGTATTAAATATATATAAGTACTAACTTGATTCGCGTGGCAGGATGTATGAATATATATACAGTTAACATGTGATTTCGGTTTTTATATATATAATATTTATTCTGGATATTGAACATGCGAATTACTTATGTTTAATATTTGATGAACGCGAATCACGGAAAGTGGTTGGTATTGTATACATATTTAATATAATATTTTAATAATTAAAATAAATAGTTTATTTTAATCTTGAAATTGGATTTCATGCAACATAAAATTGCCCATTAAATGATACTCATATATATATGGAATGATTTTATTTATTGATACATATGATGATATGTATGATAATAAATGGGATTGATTATGGACAATCGACTAATATGATTGATTTATTTTAGTTGGATGTTTGAATGAATGGGTTTTTATTAAATGGGGTCTGCGTACCTGCCTTTTCTTTTTTTCTTCTTGATGTAAATTCTATCTCTCTCCTATGTACTTCCCTCGATCACGATCAAGGTTTCTATTTAAATTAAATAGTTTAATGTAATAGGATTAGTTAGAATTTTTGAAGAATCGGAGATCAAGGAGCGCTTGAAGACCCGTTTGTAATGGAGCCCGGTTTAAATGTAATAGTTATATTTAAATGTTTATTCTTTTACCCTAGGGTTTGACCTTTTGGTTCACTTGGTGGCTCTAGTGAACCAAACTAGAATAAAAGTCAATAATCAATCCAGTAGAATATAGTATTCTATATGTGCACGCTAGTATTATATATATTATATATTATGCAAACGTCTTCGCGTGTGTTTAATAATATAATGCCGTATTTTATATATATATTTACGTGCGCTAAACAAGATAAGATGAGACAAATAATAACAAATCCTCAAAGTTTTTTTATTAAGTCTTGGCGTTCAAAGATATTTAGAATATCGAACGTCGTTTCTTACAGCATGATAAAATTAATAGAGTATTAAATATTTAATATGAGTTTGTTGTGTCACCACAAGGCAAGTATTAAGTATTTAAGATGTTAATTTATCACATTTGATGCTTATAAAGAAAATTGAACAATATTGTTTTTTTGTGTCACCACAAGGGCGATATTTTTCTTTTTTGAATATATGGAAGTGCTAAGTTGGACTTAACTTAGATAATTTTGATTCGGATGTGCCACCACTTGATCAAAATAATCTAAGAGGCAAAATATAAGGAGTTACATGTTGATGTAATTGACAAGGAGTTGTCTACCTATTTATTTATATATAGTTTGTTGTGTCACCACAAGGCTATATATATTTGAAATGGGATCCTTATTCTCACTAGCAAAACTTTAATTAGATTTTGCGAACTATATAAATGAGGTAATATAGTTTGAAGAAAATAGTGGGAGATACCAATATAAAATAAGACCTAATTTATTTTGGTAATTAATTAAATAAATGTTTGCTAAAATATTGTCTTTTTACATGCAGAATTTTGAAAATGTCACATTCACTAATTTCACTGCGTAGCATACTTGATGCTAACAAACTGACCGGACCGAACTACACCTGGTTAAGGAATCTGAGAATTGTTCTCACCTTTGAAAAGATTTCTTATGTCCTAAATTCGCCGATTCGCAAAAGTTGCGTAGATGACCTCTGAGGAAGAGATTGCTACTTTTAAACAAAGGGCGAGATGATGCATCTGTGGCTCGATGCATCATGCTCGCATCCACGAAAGAAACGAGCTTGACGTCGGCACAAGATGAAAATGGATGCTCCTACTATGCTACTTCGCGCACCTTCGAGTCAGATGGTGAAAGAAAAGTAGGATCGCTAGATATGAAATATCTAAGGAGCTCTTCCGATCTCGGATGATCGAGGGCACTACCGCTGAGACTCATGTCCTAAAGATGATCAATCTGATTGAACGTCTTGGATGACTTGGGTTCGTCGTGGATGGGGAGTTGAGTCAAGATTTAGTCTTGCAATCACTCCCGCACACCTTCTCACAATTTGTTGTGAATTTTCACATGAATAAGTTGGATGTCACTTGCTCAATTACTTAACATGTTGAAAAGCTCGCTGAAGGTCACTTCCCATCCAAGAAGAACCATGTCTTCTTGGTGGATGATTCTTCCAAGAAAAGGAAGAGGCCCAAGGTATCTTCCGAAAGGAAGAAATCCAAGAAGGCTAAGGAAAGGCGAAAGTGAAGGATCAAAAGAAACCGATCCAATTAGAAAGGAATTTGCTTCCATTGCAATAAGCCGGGTCATCGGAAGAGGAACTGCAAGGATTATCTCGCAGAACAAAAGCGTAAGAAGCTTGGAGAAGCTTGAATCCTAATCAAGGTTTCTTTATGATTGAAATTAATTTTTCTCGAAAGTCAATCTTCTACTTGGGTATTGGATACCGGGATGTGGTTCTCACATATGTAATAATATCACGAGGACCGGTCGGAAGTAGAAAGTCGAGCAAGGATGAGGTCGCTCTACGAGTGGGAAATGGAGCAAAGGTTGCTTGCATTAATGTAGGGACTTATTGTTTAAGCTTGCACTTACAGGCAAGTTCATTAATTTAAATAATTGTTATTTTGTTCCAAATATCATTAGAAACATTATTTCTATCTCTCGTATTGGATATAAATGGTTTTAATATTATAATAAAGAACAACAGTTGTTCCATTTATAATGATAATGTTTTATATGGTGTTGGTAATTTGCGAAATGGACTTTATATACTTGACTTGCATGAAAATATATTTCAAATTGAACAAACTAAGAAAAGGAAAAGAGATGATGTTAATTATACCTTCATGTGGCAATCGTAGACTCGGTCGTATTAATGAAACAAGATTATCCAAGTTGCGTAAAGATGGGCTCCTGTAGCTATCGATTATGAATCATATCCAACCCTGTGAATCTTGTCTCATGGGTAAAATGACTAAATCTCCTTTTAGTGGAAAAGGAGAAAGAGTTCTGAGTTGTTAGCGTTGGTACACACGGATGTATGTAGACCTACGACAACGACCGCATGCGAGGAGGGTATTCTTATTTTATTACATTCACCGCGACCACTCAAGATTTGGATATGTGTATTTAATGAAATACAAATCAATCATTTGAAAATTTCAAAGAGTTCGAAGTGAAGTTGAGAAGCAAACCGGTAAGAGTATTAAGATTCTTCGATCCGATCGAGGAGGAGAATACTTAAGTGGTGAGTTTCTCAATTGTCTCAAAGAAAATGGTATAATCTCACAATGGACTCCACCGGGGACGCCACGATGAATGGTGTATCTGAAAGGAGAAATCGAATATTGTTGGACATGGTTCGATCTATGATGAGCTTTACCGACCTTCCGGTTTCTTACGGGGATATGCCTAGAATCGGTGCGTACCCTACTTAACAAGGTACCTACAAAATCCGTCCTCCAAGACCCCATATGAGTTATGGACGGGGAGGAAACCAAATCTTAAGCATGTTAAGACTTGGGGTTGTCCAAATTATGTCAAAAAGTTTGAAAATGATAAGGCTGCAGACAAGATCCGATAAATGTAGATTTGTGGGATATCCTAAAGAAACATCGGGGTATTATTTCTATCATCCAACCGATCAAAAGGTGTTTGTTGCGAAACATGTCGCCTTCTTGAAAAGGAGTTTATCCTTGAAGGGGTCAGGTGGAGTAAGATATATCTTGAAGAGGTTCAAGAACCACAAAATACTACTGATCAAAGTGAGGTACCTAACCAAGTAGAGATTCCTTCATACCACACCCTATTCAGAAATCGGAAGAGTACCAAAGATGCCAGACAGTATGGACTTGTCATAGAAGATGATAATGAGGTACGATCATAGATGATGATGATCCATTGAATTACGAACAAAGCATGAGTAGTAAAGACTCGGAGAAGTGGCAAGAAGCCATGAAATCCGAGATGGACTCCATGTATGAGAACCAAGTATGGACTTTGGTCTCACCACCAAGGCATTAAGCTTTATTGGGTGTAAATGGGTCTTTAAAAGAAAGATCGGAGCGGACGGCAAGGTAGAGACCTATAAGGCCCGGCCCGTTGCAAAAAGGTTTCAAACAAAGACAAGGAGTTGACTATGACGAAACCTTTCTCACCAAGAGTAGCATGCTCAAGTCCATTCGGATTTTGCTTGCGATTCACGACTTACCATGACTACGAAATCGCGCGGATGGACGTGAAAACGGCCTTCCTCAATGGGAAACTTGAGGAGGATGTGTATATGACACAACCGAGGATTTGTTTCAAAGGTTGGAACAAATCAAGTCATAAGCTACAAACGATCCATTTATGGATTAAAGCAAGCTTCTCGTGGGTGGAACATCCGTTTTGATGAGACAATCAAAAGTTTGATTTTATCAAAATGAGGATGAACCATGTGTGTACAAGAAGGTTAGTGGGAGCGCTTATTTCATTCCTTGTATTATATGTTGATGATATATTACCGATAGGAATGATATTCCTATCTTTCTGAAACAATTAAAATCAAGTTATCTAAACACTTCTCCATGAAGGACTTGGGAAAAGCATCCTATATTTTGGGGATAAAGATCTATAGAGATAGATCTAATAGGATGCTTGGCTTATCCCAAGGAACGTACATTGACATGATGCTAAAAAGGTTTAGCATAGAAGATTCCAAAAGAGGTCTCATGCCGATGAGCCATGGAATACATCTCTCCAAGAAACAAGCCCCAAAGACACCTGAGGAGAGAAACCGTATGAGTAAGATTCCTTATGCTTCAAAGATGTAGGATCTATCATGTATGCGGTATGATATGTACTAGACCAGATGTCGCTCATGCACTTAGTGTAACAAGCGAGATATCACTCGAATCCGGAGAAGAACAACTGAAGGCGGTGAAAAATGTCCTAAAGTACTTAAGAAGAACTAAGGATGTATTTCTTGTCTACGGTGGTCTCAATTAAAACTAGAGGGCTTCACAGACTCAAGTTTTCAAACAGACCAAGATGACATAACTCCTTTGGGTATGTGTTTACCTTAAACGGTGGCGCAGTTGAGTTGAAAAGTTCCAAGCAATGAAACGATTCTTGATTCAATGATGAGGCAGAAAGTACATAGTCGCAAGTGAAGGCAGAAAGGAAGGCGTTTGGATGAAGAAGTTCATTACCAAACTTGGTGTGGTTCCTAGCATTAAAGGACCAATGCCTTTATTTCGTGACAACACTTTGAGTCATTACATGCAAGCTAAGGAACCCAGTGTCTCATCGTAAATCCAAACACGTGTTGCGGCGATTTCATTTGATCGATCGAGAGATCATTGAAAGAGAGACGTCACCTCGGGCGTGTGGACTCTCAAGACAATATTGCAGATCCATTTACTAAAGCGTTAACACAACAAAGCAGCTTTGATCGTCACTTAGAGAAGATGGGTATGAGATACCACTACGATTGGCTTTAGTGCAAGTGGGAGATTGAAAGTATTATGCATACAAGCCAATCATGTATGATGATAAAGCATATCTTTGTGTAATCAATCTTATTTATTTATTAATAAAAGAATTATTTATTAAAGGCATTTATTATCTACATGGTGTTTGTTTTAATAATATGTGATAAACCCATAGTTTTAAGCAACGCTTTTAGAATAATGATGATGATCATTCTAATGAGATCTAAATTCTTAGAAAGCTTAAAACTAAAATAGTTCCCAATCATTGGATTACTAAATTGGGGATTAGTGAATCCGGATAGATTGGTACATACGTTCTTTCACTTTCATTGGATGAGGATGATTGATCTCACGATCATTTGTGTGGAGACACTAAAGCAAGTATATGTAGGTGCTTATTAGAGAATAAGTTCAATTGAACGTGACTCGCTAAGGAATACCTAATGGAGTTTTACTTACTTACCGTCAATAGGAATTCTCAGTAGTGATAGTAAGACAAAATGATCCTTAGACTTGAGATCATCATAGTATCTTATATATAATGAATTACACTTTGACTTATTCCTTAAGACTCTTAGAGTATATCAAAGGGTATGCTTGGGTGTAATAAGTTATATATGAAGATAATGAATGATCAATAAAGAATCTACCACTTCTAGTAAAAGGAGAAATGTCCTATGTGATTCGATAAATGACAACTCAGAATCCTTGGCGGGTGGAATGAAATTAGAAAGTAGTTTCTAATTTGCATTCATTAGAGTTGTTCATTTAGGAATCGAAATACATATAATTAAATAAAATAAGACTTGACAATAATTCCATGTCTTATATTTAATTGGGACATCATTGATGGTGGAAGGATTGAATTGTACGGTAACTATTTACTCAAAGGTTCTTTTATGATTAATGTTGAAATCTATATTATCTGGAAAGTCGTTGATCGCTAGGAAGCTTATCCCTATTTTAGAATAAATATTATTTATTTAAATAAATTATTTGTTTAATTTATTTATTTAAATGAGATTAAATTGTTCTAATTGATTTATTCACAACCTGGTTTAATATGGAGAACCTAAAGGGTCACACCATAAAAAGGAAGAATAATTATTTAAGAAGTTAATGGCATAATTGTAATAATATGTTAAGTATATTTAATTTAATCTATAAAGGATAGAATAAATTAAATAGCTTAATATTTATTATTTAATATTTTAGAAATATTAAATATAAATTAATAAGAGGAGTCTTATTAATATTATTACAATTATTATTATTTTAATTTCTAAAAGGTTTAGGAATTAATTTAATATAAGTACTCTCATTTATTTCTAATTGAATTAGGAAGAAAAATTAGTTAAAGGAGTTTAATTAATTACCCCTAATAGGATTAGTGGAGCCCATTTAATTAAAAGAGTTTAATTAAATAAATAATACCTTATTTTAATTAAAATAGGTTTACATGATATCTTTATAAGAGGAGTCTTATATCGATATCTAATATACGTAATTCCAAAAAGTTGGAAAGTACGCCTCTTTTTCTATTCGGATAGAAAAACTAGGGTTTGAGCCAATTCCTTCTTCTTGAAAAATTCCTCTTCCTTGGTGGATCACCTATAGAGGCCATACACTTGGGTGGCTTACATTGATCAAAGGAAAGAATATACCCGAGATTCAGGAGATCGCGAGAAGAGGGAGGTGAACTCGTGCACGAGGAAGCTCGTTTCTACAAAGGTATGATTTCATAATTTCTTATTCTTCGATTAATTAATAATATGCATAAAGGATGATCCGGATAATTGGTTTATGAAAAATTTTAAAATCGATTTTATTTCGCTTGCATTAAAATTTTGCAATTTGATTGCTACTTTGATTTTCATAAAACCTAACAGCTTATAAATATGGATATGAATTTTATTATGAAACTTTATCTTTTCGTATCGAATTACTATGCACGATACTATGCATTTTATGTACTTAATACGAGTACTATTCACGACAAATTGGTTTCTTCTCTGACCAAATTATCGTTGATTTATGAATCTTACTCTTGAAATTAAAACCATGTTTTGATTATATTGTTTTTATATAACATTCTTATAACCCTAATGATGATATTTCTCTTTGACTTGAGTGTAAAGATGGGTAGATTATTGGTATGATCGTGACTATAGGTTCTCTTTGGCCAAGATGGTGCAAAAGTTGAATTGTTGATCGGTATGATCATGACCATTGAATTTACAATTGAATATTTTAGCTTAAGTGCAAAGGTGAATTGATCAACATGGTTATAATTATTGTTATATAACTTCCTAAATGATTATGTATTTCTTTGATATATGAATATCTTTGGCTCGTTGTGCAAAGATGACTTGTTGATGAATATCTTAAATTTAGTAGTGCAAGATGAATTATTGATGAATATCTTTTGCTCGTAATGCAAAGATGACTGTTGTTGAATATCTTTAATTTGTAGTGCAAAGATGAATTATTGATGAATATCTTTGGCTCGTAATGCAAAGATGACTTCGTTGTTGAATATCTTTAGCTTTGTAGTGTAAAGATGAACTGTTGATGAATATCTTTGGCCGTAGTGCAAAGATGAATTTATTAGTATGATTATGAGCAGAACCGTGATTTGGTATAACCATGATCTTTGATGTTTTAGGTAAAGACAGTGATGAAATTATCTTCGTCTCCGGATAAGAAGAGGAATTTAGAACTACAATTATGATTATGAGTTATACATGTGATTGTGGGCATGAATTGTTGATTGATGTTACGAGGATAAAACATTGTTGGTGGACTTTTAACATGGAGAAGATAATAGATTTTATGGTCTATTCGACTCTTCTAATGGATTGCTCATTCACGCAACTATGGTTGAAAAGTTTTATCATCTACCATATGTTCTAAATCTACGATTTATTCTTGATGAAGACTATTGATAATTTATTTATCTTTAGTCATAATATTCTTTATCGAGCTAGTTGGTGCTCACCCCTTTTGTTTCACAATTCCTTTCGTGTAATAAAAGTGTAGTTTGGGTCGAGCGGGGATAGCGAGGAATAGAATGGTGGTCTATAAATGTTGAGGGTGAGGTGAATTTAACTTGGAAGGGTGTTTTGCCACTATCATACAAGATGTCTAATGACATACAACCTCGTGTCATCATAAGACATGGTTGTGCTCATCCACTTCTTTGAGTATATTTACAAGCACTACCTTTATAATCTTGGTGTTTGTTTGGAGTATAATACCCAATTAGAGACAAGTGGAGATAATGATATGTCAAGAGAAGACTCACCATTGGGAAGAATATGATAGTAATCTTCTCGTTTTCTTTGGGGTCTATTGGGTCAACCAAGGATAATTGCATGGCCATATGATATCTACCATAACCTAAAAGCATGGCCTCCCATGTACGAAGGTTTCTTGAGCACTTCCCAAAGATTCTAATTTCTAAAACAGCAGGTTTTTAGACTATACCTTTATGTAAGGTGTCATTGTGACGTCTTCTGATTAGTATATATTTGTATCCAAATTCACAAAGATATGTGTTGTTGTATTTTGCACGACAATTGTTGTAATAAAGTTGTAGTTGTTTTCCGCACTACATATATTTGGCGACTCGTAATGGGTTGGATGGAATGGGCCTATTTTGGGGTCATTACATTTGGTATCGAGCCGTAAGTAAAGAGCCCCGAGCCTCTCACGGTGACTTCCTGTTTATGGGGATGCACCGCCGGACTCTCGTGAGGGACGCCATTCTGCGGTGGCAAACTGATAGGTATCAATGTGAGGTGCTGACACAAGTTGGTGTCCAGAGTTACATTTGGTATCAGAGCTTAGGGATATGATCTCTGGCGGAGATCGGATTAAACTGGGAGGAGAGATGAGTAAATCCTTCGCCAAAGGTGTCCTACCTAAGCTTATTTGTTGGTTAGTTATAATATCGGATATTATGTGATATGTTAATTTGTTAAATTAACCTTTGTTTTGAAGTCAGTATTCTAGAATGATATCTAAAATACAGGAGATGAGCAATGGAGAAATCATGATGACAGGAAAGATGGAATCTGAAATGAAAGCAAGGTATTCTCAACTCTTTGAAATACCAGGTACGTAAATTTCGAGGACGAAATTTCATAAGGAGGGGAGATTGTAAGACCCCGAATTTTATGAAATAAAAGTATTCAATTTTTTCTTATAATTATTATTTAGTAAATGGTTAAATTGATAAAAGTTTAAAGTTATGGGTGAAATATGCAAATTTTAGAAAATATGCAAGTGGCTATAAAATATTCATTGTTGTCGGAGAATATTCATTTGGTCGTGTAATATTCTTTCTATCGGGAATATTCGCATTTGACTCTGCCAGCAGCCTTTTTGTGGGCCCCATAACTGAAAGCGATTGGATGAAGAAACGCACAAATATAAGTTATTTATAAATGACAGTAGAGTTGTTACCATTAATATTGTTAAAATACTCTGGTGGTTAAAACACAAGAAGACACCAGTATTGCACTAATTATTGATTCTTACGTGAAGAAGCACTACTCGATAATTGTTACAATAATTATTGCTCAATATTTTATTTTATTGATTCAATAATTCTTTGCGTTGATATTTTATATTACTTTTGTTTTAATAATTGTCACTACACAAGATTTTTTCCATTATCGAAGCAATAATTCATATTATCTGAATAATATTATTAGAAAACATTATTGGCAATGTCTAGAAAGTTCTCTCAGGAGAGGTTTGGTCACCTAATCATTGCTTGTAGGAAGAGAAATCTTTATTGAAAGCCCTCTTTCCTGAACCCGCTTAGTTGTCATTATTGTGATTCTCAGTAATATTATTTGTGAATAATTAATTATTGATTAATATGATAAGGAAAATATTCATTTTATGTGGATATAGATGGAGAAAATTTTTAAAGTGACAATTGTTGAAAATTAATATTTTATCTTTTTACGATAAAATAATTCATTTAAATATATTATTTTAATAATATATTAATAGTGATATTTTATAATGAATGTGCGATATGTGAGTATATGAGGAGGAAGAGTATTTTTGTGGCATTAAATGATTAACACATGTTTTGTGTGTGTTGCGACCACATTTCTTGACCGAAATTTGATTATAAATTGTAAAATCGCCCGCTTATGGATTTCGGTCAATTTCTGTTTGGAATTTGGAAAAACTTTCTTCTGCAAAGTTGTAGAGAATTGAATTTCCTATAAAAACTCGCGAGATTCGAATTTTCTAGCAAAAGGGATATTTATTATGAATTATTGAAGTTTTGGGGTTCCAAAATAATTGATTTTTGGAAGTTTTAAATATTTATATTAACAAAAACGTTTTTTCAATGTGTGGGCCTCATTTTGCATGTGTGAAATTGCTGAATTCTGGATTCAAAAGTGTACGTAGAGAATTTATAATATATATTATTATTTTAATAAATTTTCTACTTTGGTGTTCTAAGCATTTTCCTATAAATAGGGTGCTTAGGTTAGAATTGAAAATCATACCAGAAACTGAAGTTTTCTCTCTCTATATTATCGAGCGTATTCTTGTGAGTATTTTGAGTATACTTTGAGTATTGGTATACGGTGCAAGGTTGGTTCAACGTTATATCCGACATTCCAAAGATCGCTTCTTTGAGGTAAAAAGGATAGTAAGGATTTTTAAGGGTGATTATGTTTTTCAGTTTTGTATTTTTCCGGACCTTCAAAAATTCTGGGAAAATTTGAATCGATATTTTGATGAGTTTTGTAGAGTGTGTCCAAAAATGACGATTTTTGGATGTATAGATTAGGGGTTATGGATTTTATGAGAAAAGACTATTTTAAAAGTAACTATTTATAACTCCTTGTGATTAACTCCAAAATTGATGAAATTTTTATTGGGAGTACATCTATATAATATCAGTATACTGTATTAATTTCAGAATTTTTGGACAAAAGTACAATTTATGATAAATGTTTAAATATTCGGTGGTTTTAGCCATGTGAAAAATAGTAAATGAATTTTAAAAATTCTGAGAAAACTATATATTCAATATGGGACTATATTCTTCTAAATCCCAGAAAATAAATATTTTTGAAACTGATTTAGTATTTTTCATGAAAATGTTCTAGTTATGAGTAAATGAATTAAATATGTTATGTGAAGTAAGAAAATTGGAAAATATGATTTATTGGCTTGAGAATCATATATGAGGTATATGCAGATTTTTATGAGGGTTTTGGTTAATGATGATGAAATCTTATGAGTTTGGCATTTTTAGATGATTAAAAGAATTAATTTTTAAAGTGTAAATAATTGGATTAAATTATTTATAAGTTTAAGAAATGATTAAAATATTATTGTAATATTAATAATATTAGATTATGAGATTTCTAAGTAATTTATAACATTTGGATTAAGGTGTTATAAATATGGATATGAATTTTATTATGAAACTTTATCTTTTCGTGTATGGGAATTCTTACGCACGATATACTTGCGATTTATGTATTTAATACGAGAATACTATTCACGATAAATTGGTTTCTTCTCCACCAAATTATCGTTGATTTATGAATCTTAATCTTACTTGAAATTAAAACCATGTTTTGATTATATTATTTTTATATAACATTCTTATAACCCTAATGATGATATTTCTCTTTGACTTGAGTGTAAAGATGGGTAGATTATTGGTATGATCGTGACTATAGGTTCTCTTTGGCCAAGAGTGCAAAAGTTGAATTGTTGACCGGTATGATCATGACCATTGAATTTACAATTGAATATTTTTAGCTTAAGTGCAAAGGTGAATTGATCAACACGGTTATAATTATTGTTATATAACTTCCGAAATGATTATGTATTTCTTTGATATATGAATATCTTTGGCTCGTTGTGCAAAGATGACTTGTTGATGAATATCTTAAATTGTGTCAAGCAAAGATGAATTATTGATGAATATCTTTTGCTCGTAATGCAAAGATGACTTTGTTGTTGAATATCTTTAGCTTTGTAGTGCAAAAGATGAATTATTGATGAATATCTTTGGCTCGTAATGCAAAGATGACCTATTGTTGAATATCTTTAGCTTTGTAGTGTAAAGATGAATCTGTTGATGAATATCTTTGGCCATGGTGCAAAGATGAATTTATTAGTATGATTATGAAACAGAACTGTGATTTGGTATAACCATGATCTTTGATGTTTTAGGTAAAGACAATTGATGAAATTATCTTCGTCCCGGATAAGAAGAGAATTTAGAACTACAATTATGATTATGAGTTATACATGTGATTGTGGATGAAATTGTTGATTGATGTTACGAGGATAAAACATTATTGGTGGACTTTTAACATGGAGAAGATAATAGATTTTATGGTCTATTCGACTCTTCTAATGGATTGCTTCATTCATTTAACTAACTATGGTTGAAAAGTTTTATCATCTACCATATGTTCTAAATCTACGATTTATTCTTGATGAAGACTATTGATAATTTATTTATCTTTAGTCATAATATTCTTTATCGAGCTAGTTGTGCTCACCCTTTTGTTTCACAATTCCTTCGAGTAATAAAAGTGTAGTAATTTGGTCGAGGGGGATAGCGAGGAATAGAATAGTGATGGTCTATAAATGTTGAGGATGAGGTGAATTTAACTTGAAAGGGTGTTTTGCCACTATCATACAAGATGTCTAATGACATACAACCTCGTGTCATCATAAGACATGGTTGTGCTCATCCACTTGCGAGTATATTTACAAGCACTACCTTTATAATCTTGGTGTTTGTTTGGAGTATAATACCCAATTAGAGACAAATGGAGATAATGATATGTCAAGAGAAGACTCACCATTGGGAAGAATATGACAATAATCTTCTCGCTTTTCTTTGGGGTCTATTAGTCAACCAAGGATAATTACGCGGCCATATGATATCTACCATAACCTAAAAGCACGGCCTCCCATGTATGAAAGGTTTCCTCGAGCACTTCCCAAAGATTCTAATTTCTAAAAGCTTTTGACTATACCTTTATGTAAGGTGTCATTGTGACGTCTTATAGATTAGTATATATTTGTATCCAAATTCACAAAGATATGTGTTGTTGTATTTTGCACGACAATTGTTGTAATAAAGTTGTAGTTGTTTTCCGTACCATATATTTGGCGACTCAGAATGGGTTGGATGGAATGGGCCTATTTTGGGGTCGTTACATGGGATATATGAGTATCTGAGGAGGAAGAGTATTTTGTTGCAATAAATGTTTAAAACATGTTAAACATGCTCATGGACCCCATTTATTGATCGAAATTTGATTATAACACGTAAAATTGTCCGTTTGTGGATTTCTACCAATTTCGCTTGGAATTTGGAAAACTTTCTTCCGCGCAGTTGTAGAGAATTGGATTTCCTATAAAAACACGCTAGATTCAATTTTTCCGATAAAAGAGCTATTTATTAAGAATTATTGAAGTTCAAAGCTTCAAATAATTGATTTTTGGAAGTTTTAATTATTTATATCAACAAAAACGTTTTTATTGTTTTGGTTGGCGTAGAATATATATATATATATATATTATTATTATATTAAATTTTCGCTTTGGTGTTCTAAGCAATTTCCTATAAATAGGTGCTTAGGTTAGAATTGAAAATCACACCGTAAACTCAAGTTTTCTCTCTATATTATCGGCGTATTCTTGTGAGTATTTTGAGTATACTTTGAGTATTGCTATACTGATGCAAGTTCAAGTCATAGCCTATATCCAAAGGTTTCAACTAAAATCTTGTCTTTCGTGGTAAGGGATGTTATTTTCTTCTCAAATGATATTATTTCTTCAATATCATTATCTTTGAAATATCGGTTGGAACTTTTATCAAATTTGGAACTTTTTCATGTGGGGTTAATATTCACGAGTTACTATTCACGAGTTACTATTCATGAGTTACTATTCACGAGTTACTATTCACGAGCACTATTCATTCAAGAAGCGTGAAGATGTTTTTTATGAAATTTCTATCTTTTGGTGTCTGAGTTACTATTCACGTGATACAAGATCTTATTCACGATATCGACACTATTCACGAATCTGAAGACTATTCAATAGAAAAATGAAATTTTTCTTTTTGTCCAAAATATCTATTCGTATACTAGCTTTGATTGTATCCATGTTTTTGATCATTCTTGAATTTTACACCACTATGATTATTTTTGAGGCATTGTTGGACATGGATAAAACAAAATCACGAATCCTTAATCCTTAATCCTTGTCATTTTGTTTCAATCGGATTCGCTTTTTTTAAAATATTTTTCAACATTCTCACCTTTAAATGATGATATTCTTGAATATCTTTGGCTTTGTAGTCTGAAGATGAATGATTTTTTGATGAATATCTTTGGCCGTAGTGCAAAGATGAGCAGTGTTGAGATGAACACGATCGATCGATTAATATCTTTGGCCCGTAGTGCAAAGATGAGCAGTGTTTTAGATGAACATGACCAATCGATGAAAATCTTTGGCTTATAGTGCAAAGATGAATATTTGATTCCGGATATATATTGATTGATGTTACGGGGATAAAATATCGACGATGAACTTTTAAATTCATATATGTAAAGATAGTAGTTTGCATTCTCTACTTAACTCTTCTAATGAATTATTATTTCACGCGAATATTGATTTAAAATTTGTTGTCTATTGTATTCTATTAGATTTTTCCTGTTGAAGACTAACGATAATTTGTTGTATATTATCTTAGTCATAATATTCTTCTATCGGGCTAGTTGAGCTCACCTTTTTCCTTGTTGTTCCATTTTTCTTCTCGTGGAGGCGAGAATGTAGCGAGTACTACTAGTCGGGTATGGAATGAAGGTTCTAGAGAGAGTTGTTTAGTAGTCCTCACCATTTTTGTAAAATAATAATTGGGATGAGGATTTATTTGGGTATGTATATTGTCTGAAAGACAATAATTGTATTTAAACTCATAGTATATATATTGTCATTATTTTGCACGACAAATGTATTAATAAAGTTGTAGTTATTTACATACCATGTATTTGGCGACTCGTAATGGGTTGGATGGAATGGACCTATTTTGGGGCGTCACGGTTGGTATCGAGCTTAGGGATATGATCTCCAAGGAGATCGGGGATTAGAACTAGGAGGGAGAGACGAGTAAATCCTTCATTAAGTGTGTCCTACCTAAGCTTATTTGTTAGTTGTTTAGTATATAGGATATTATGTGATATATTGATTTCTTTAATTAACCCTTTGTTTTATGGCGGTGATTTGAGAATGTCGAATCGAGAATATTAACAATGGAGTAAATGAGACCGTGGAGATGCCTCAGATTTACCAACGAGGAGGTACCCACAAGATCTTGTAGAGGAAAGAACATGTCCTATGTCTGAGGTTTATACCACAAGTTAAAGTTTTGTGGAGAAACCATGCTATTGAGGAAATGACACGGGAGTTGGAAACGGAAATGAAAGCGAGGTATTCTCATCTTTTTGAAACACCGTGTATCGTCACGCCAATTTCGAGAGACGAAATTTCATAAGGAGGGAGGTTGTAAGACCTCAAATTATTAATAAATGAAATTTATTTTCCTCTATTTATTATTTTGAAATAGTAAGGGTTGATTTGATTAATGTGGATAGTTATGGGTAAAATACGCAAATATTTCGAATAAGCAAGTGGTTATAAAATATTCATTATTATTTTGGGAATATTCGTTTGGTCGTGGAATATTCAGACTGCTCGGGAATATTCGCATTTACAAATACTAGCCTTTTATGGGCCCCATAACTGAAAGCGATTGGATGAAGAAAACGACAAATATAAGTTGTTTATAAATAACGGCGTAGTTATTCAAGTTATCTTGTTGAATACCCGTTGGTTAAAACACACTAATCTGGCGTTGTTGAGCGGTAGCACCTTTGTATTGCACCAATTATTGATTCTTACGTAAGAAGGCACTTCTCAATAATTGTTACAATGAATTACTTGCTCAAAGATTTTATTGATTTAATAATTCTTTGCGTTGATATTTTATATTGTTGTTGTTTCAATAATTGTCATTACACGTATTTTTCATTATCGAAG
The DNA here is from genome assembly GCA_020205615.1 of Panax quinquefolius. Classification (NCBI taxonomy): domain Eukaryota; kingdom Viridiplantae; phylum Streptophyta; class Magnoliopsida; order Apiales; family Araliaceae; genus Panax; species Panax quinquefolius. The sequence continues at coordinate 22,551,267 of CM035161.1, forward strand.
CAATAATTCATATTATTTGAATAATATTATTAGATAACATTATTGGCAATGTCTAGAAAGTTCGCCTAAGGAGAGGTTTGGTCACCTAATTGCGGCGCCAAGAAGAGAGATCCTTATTGAAAGCCCTCTTTCTGAGAACTACTCGCCGGTTGCCCGATCGTGATTCTGTAATATTATTTGTGAATAATTAATTATTGATTTATATGATGAGAAAAATATTGATTTTATGTGGATATAGATGGAGAAAATTTTTAATGTGACAATTGTTGAAAATTAATATTTTATCTTTTCCGATAAAATAATTCATTTAAATATATTATTTTAATAATATATTAATGGTGATATTTTTACAACGAATGTGGGATATATGAGTATATGAGGAGGAAGAGTATTTTGTTGCAATAAATGTTTAAAACATGTTAAACATGTCGGTGGACCCCATTTATTGAATCGAAATTTGATTATAACTTTTGTAAAATCGTCTGCTTTGTGGATTTCTTGGTCGAATTTCATTTGGAATTTGGAAAACTTTCTTACGCAAAGTTGTAGAGAATTGGATTTCCTATAAAAAACGTGAGATTCGTATTTTTCTGATAAAAGAGCTATTTATTATGAATTATTGAAGTTCAAGTTCAAAATAATTGATTTTGGAAGTTTTAATTATTTATATCAACAAAACGCTTTTAATTGTTTTGGTTGGCGTGAGGAATATATATATATATATATATATATATTATTATTATATTAAATTTTACTTTTGGTGTTCTAAGCAATTTCCTATAAATAGGGTCTTGGGTTAAATTAAAATCACACCGAGAAATCAAGTTTTCTCTATATTATCGAAATGATTCTTGTGAGTATTTTGAGTATACTTTGAGTATTGCTATACGGTGCAAGTTCAAGTCATAGCCTATATCCCAGATTTCAACTAGAAAGCATCTTTTCGAGGTAAGGGATGTTATTTTCTTCTCAAATGATATTATTTCTTCAATATCATTATGCTAAAATATTGGTTGGAACTTTTTATCAAATTTGAAACTTTTTTCATGTCAGGGTTACTATTCACGAGTTACTATTCATGAGTTACTATTCACGAGTTACTATTCACGAGCACTATTCACTAAGCGTGAAGATGTTTTTTTGTGAAATTTCTATCTTTTGGTGTTGGAGTTCTTATTCACGATACAAAGATTATTCACGTATCGACACTTTATTCACGAATCACTGTATATTCAATTTAAAAATGAAATTTTTCTTTTTGTCCAAAATATCTATTCAGATACTAGCTTTGATTGTATCCATGTTTTGATCATTCTTGAATTTTACACCACTATGATTATTTTTGAGGTATTGTTGGACATGGATAAAACAAAGTCTAATCCTTAATCCTTAATCCTTGCCATTTTGTTTCACTAGATTCGCTTCTTTAAAAATATTTCATCATCCTCGACCTTAAATGATGATATTCTTGAATATCTTTGGCACAGAAAGTGCAAAGATGAATGATTTCTTGATGAATATCTTTGGCCCAGTAGTCAAAGAGATGAACAGTGTGTTGAGATGAAACACGATCGATCGATTAATATCTTTGGCGTAGTAGTGCAAAGATGAATGAGTGTTTAGATGAACATGAATTAATCGATGAATATCTTTGGCTTATAGTGCAAAGATGAATATTTGATTCCGATATATATTGATTGATGTTACGGTGATAAAATATCGACGATGAACTTTTAAATTCATATATAGAAGATAGTAGTTTGCGATTCTCTACTTAACTCTTCTAATGAATTATTATTTTATTTAAATATTGATTTAAAATTTGTTGTCTATTGTATTCTATTAGATTTTTCCTGTTGAAGACTAACGATAATTTGTTGTATATTATCTTAGTCATAATATTCTTTACTTTGGCTAGTTGAAATTTCACCCTTTTCCTTGTTGTTCCATTTTTCTTCTCGGAGGCGAGAATGTAATGGAAGTCTTAGTCGGGGTTATGGAATGAAGGTTCTGAGAGAGTTGTTTAGTAGTCCTCACCATTTTGTAAAATAATAATTGGGATGAGGATTTATTTGGGTATGTATATATTATGCAGAAAATATAATTGTATTTAAACTCACAAGATATATGTTGTAAATTTTGCACTTGCGAATAAATGTATTAATAAAGTTGTAGTTATTTACATCTTACGATTTGAATTTTTCAGAATGGATTGAATGGAATGGACCTATTTTGAGGGCGTCACAGTAATAACTTAGTAATAATATGTTCAAGTTTGAACTTTGGACCAGTATTCAATTGTTTCAACCTATTAAAAAGTTATTGTCTCAATCTTTCTCTAAAATTGACTAACCAACTGTGTTTGTATAATGTATAGTTATATATTAGTTAGTCCGTTGAATGAATCTTATTATCATTTTTTAATGTTATATTTGAAAATTATTAAAATAAAACATTTTGAATTTATTTATCATTTAATAATGTTAAATAAGGTTGTATTATTTAGAATTGTATTGACTTAATTAATTAAATTCTACAAATTTGTGAATTATTTCAAAATCAAAGTGAGATTTTGTGGAAAGAAAATAGTATTAGCAGATGTTTGTTTCATCTAAACAACTTCAAATATATCTTAACATGTTTCATTCAAATATAATACTAATTGATAAAATCGTATGTTTTGTGAGGCAAAACAACACTTAATATATATATTAACCAATGTCAAAATTTTAAATTTTACCGACTAAAAGGTTATCTTAATATTTTTAATTAAAATTAACATTTATATAATGTTAAGAAAATTGATATTTTCACACGAATCTCTCTCACATGGAGGTGAGACACATTTCACTATTCATGCGAGAGAAATTATGTGAAAATATCAAATTTTTTATGTAGAAATATTAATTCTCAATGTTAAATATTTCGAGTGATCATTTGTTTATAGTAAGACTATAATTAAAAATTTATAATTGCTTTAATTCAACTCAATGAATATTAATATTTGATTTTTTAAACTAGACATGAATCCCGCTATAATGAAGTTGAAATCAACTTCACTATAGAAGTACTCTCTCCGTTCCTTAATATAAGTCGTTTTAGATAAATATTTTTGTTTCTAAATATAAATCGTTTGAGAATTTCAAATAAGCATTAATTGCTATGGTAATATAGATAATTGATAGTATATTTAATATTTTATAATTATTTTCTTAATACTTGTACACAATTCTAAATCGACTTATATTAAGAAACTGATTAAATAGTATTATATAGTAACTTCATGGTTACACACATCAACGTTAGCAGTTGATCAACAAAAAGCACCTTATTTTGACTTGCATTGAAATTCTAGCTACTTAATAATTAATTAATAGTGTAAACCATTATAAAAATCACAAGTAGAATTTTTTTGTACCGCCGCACACCCCCACTTCCATCCATTTAATAATAAAGAAAAACAAAGTCAATTAGTTGAAAACTTCCTAATTTTGAAAAGAAAGTCTCTAATTTTTCCTTACATTCTTTCATTTCCCTATAAAATAAAATTTACAGACGCACCTTTAAGAATTTATATATAATTCATATGGAAAAATTAATAAATTAGTCATTGTAGTTGACAAATTTTACTAATATTATTATCAAACTTTTATTTTTTTTCAAATTATCTCATTAAACTAATTAAAATATTAAAATTAAAATATTCTGTTAAAATGATTTAACGTCTGTCAAATTGGTTCAAGATTTTTCATACGTGGAAGCAAAAAAAAAAAGTAAAGTAAAAATAATGAGGTGGCCAATTAGCAAAAATAACATGAAAAAAAATTATTTATTCTCTCTTTCTTCATCCCATCTCTCTTCTCCCCTTCTTCCCTTCTTCCAAATCAAATTCGAAACCCTAAACTTATAACCCATCGATTTGCATTTAAAAGAACAAAAAGGAAAAAAGAAGATGAAGAAAATAGAGAAGAAAACCCTCAAATCTCGAACTAAAATCTAGTCAAATCCATCGATTTGAAATTGACTTTTAAAAAATAAATAATGACTATAAATTGGAATGGAATAAATATTTATTATAATATAATTAATCACAAAAAATTACTCACTATTTGAGATACTCCTATCTTAGACAAATCTTAATAATTAATTATTACATATTATTTGAGATATTTCATTCGTCATCAAAATAATGAACAAAATATAAATTTCACACATTAAAAAATAAAAAATAAATAAAGTTCTAAATTTATTTTTAATTGTCCTACGAAATTCATAAAATGATAAAAAAAAAAATTTAATATTAATGAACTTTACTAAATAACAAACTTATGAAACAAAAGTAAATGAAAATCCCAAGTCCCTAACCACGGTCGCTATCAGTTGGTTCCGGATATTAAAAAGGATTATTATTAAAGCTGTAAAATGAAGCGAATAATTGAATTTTCGATTCGTCATCATTTCATTAAAAGTTCGATTCGAAATTTCGACTTTGAAATATAAATGAGTCAAATATGAGCACATTTTAAAGTTCGATAAATTATTCGAACCTTCTTAAATTGTAATTTTTTAATTATACTCGGATCATATTCATTGGAAAAATTCAAACTGCTCGGGTTCGATTTAGAATCGTGCTCGATTTGGTAGCTAAATGAACCTCAATCAAACTTTATTTTATACTCGATAAATTTTATGAACCAAATTTAAGCAACTCAATATTCAGATCGACTCGATTCGTTTACACCCTTAGTTATTATTACCAAAAAATAAAAACGCGCCTTAGGGGAGCGTGAACATTAGCTGCTATTATGATTAGCAATAGAAATCAGTAAAAAGAGGTCATAGTCACGCCTCCTCAATACGTACAAATCACTTGGAAATGACTCAAAAGTCGGATGGGTTCAGTTTTGTCAACATCTAATTCAATTTTTAAGTTGATGTCCCATCATCGCGTGTCCATTTTCACGATAATTTAAATAATAAAATTTTTATTTGATTTCTTCAAAATAGTATTTTTAAAAATGTAACAACATCAATTATTTTTAAATTATTATTTAATATAAATTATTATTTTTCAAAATTTAAGCAAATATATATCATAACTAAAATTTTAAACTTCCACAAATTAATTAAACTAAGCCTAAATAAAATTATCTTTGTGGAATAAAAAAATATACTCCCTTCCTCCTCAAAAGGATATCAAAAGTACAAATTAAAAATATTAAAGTAGAAGAGAGTATAAAGTATAATAATTTTACTAATAGTAAATCTTGTATTTTTTAAAGTTAGTGGACTCCAATTAATATATTTTTTATGATAACTAATTTTAATTTGTCTATCTTTAGACATTTTTTTATAGACATAATATTTTGTATCTAGAATATTAGAAATGGTTAGCATGAAATTAACTTTAGTCAATTGATTAATATTATAATGTGAACACGCAGACTGAAAAATGATCTTTTCACTTGCGTGCTAGCACAATATTGATCAATTGACTATCTTATCATAAATTTAATTTAATAATAAACAGATCCGAAAATATTTGTTTGAGGAGGGAGTCAGGGAGAGATTATGGAGTATACAGTATGGGACCCATGCAGGATTATTTAACGGGCTGCTAATTTTGTAACCAAAAACTTTTCTTTTATCACTATATATATATATATATATATATATATATATATATATATATATATATATATATATACTAAGTAATTGTTAGGTTCATAAAATCAAGATAACTAAAAAATTAAATTAAAATTTAACAAAATGTTATATTATCTAAAGACTTTTTGTAAGACCTAAATTTTTTTAAATAAAAGGAATTTTCTTTATTTATTATTTTGAAATAGTAAGGGTTGATTTGATTAATGTGGATAGTTAAGGGTTAAATCATAAATATTTCAAAATAAGCAGTGGTTATAAAATATTCATTGTTGTTTGGGAATATTCGTTTGGTGCGTGGAATATTAAATATTGTCGGGGAATATTAAATGCAATAGTAGCGATAATAATGGGCCCATGTGAAGCGATTGGATGAAGAAAACGACAAATATAAGTTGTTTTTAAATAATCAGGCGTAGTTATTCTGATTATCTTGTTGGAATCCCGGTGGTTAAAACACACTATTACGCGTTGTTGAGCGATAGCTGTGATTGCACCAATTATTGATTCTTACGTGAAGCGCCTTTTCAATAATGGTTACGATAATTCTTGCTCAATTATTTTATTGAGTTAATAATTGCTGCGTTGATATTTTATTCTTTGTTGTTTCAATAATTGTCATTACATAGTATTTTTTTCATTATCGAAGCGAATAATTCATATTATCTAAATAATATTATTAGATAACATTATTGGCGATGTCTGAAAGTTTACATACAGGAGAGGTTTTATCATCTAATTGCAAGGCCAGGTAAGAAGAAATTCTTATTGGAAAGCCCCTCTTCCTGAACCGCCTCATTGTCAATATTGTGATTACGTAATATTATTTGTGAATAATTAATTATTGATTTATATGATGAGGAAAATATTGATTTTATGTGGATATAGATGGAGAAAATTTTTAAAATGACAATTGTTGAAAATTAATATTTTATCTTTTTCGATAAAATAATTCATTTAAATATATTATTTTAATAATATATTAACGGTGATATTTTTACAATGAATGTGGGATATATGAGTATATGAGGAGGAAGAGTATTTTTATGGCATTAAATGTTTAACACATATTTTGTGTGTTGGTGGACACAATTATTAATAGAAATTTGATTATAAACTTAAAAAATCACCCGTTTGTGGATTTCGGTCAATTTCTATTTGGAATTTGGAAAACTTTCTTCTGCAAAGTTGTAGAGAATTGAATTTCCTATAAAAACTCATGAGATTCGAATTTTCTGATGAAAGGGCTATTTATTATGAATTATTGAAGTTAGAAGTCAAAATAATTAATTTTTGGGAGTTTAAATTATTTTTGTTAAGAAAAACGTTTTTGTATTTTTTTGGACATCATTAACATGTGTGGCTGGTGTTTTGACCAAAAGGTGGGCTAAGGAAAATTTGTATAATTATATTAATATTATATTAAATTTTACGCTTTTGTGTTCTAAGCGTTTTCCTATAAATAGGGTCTTGGGTTAGAATTGAAAATCACACCGAAACCTGAAGTTTTCTCTATTTCTCTCTCGATATTTTGGCGTATTCTTGTGAGTATTTTGAGTATACTTTGAGTATTGCTAGGCGGTCTGAGTTCCCTTCAAAGACTATATCTTAGATTCCAAATTTAGAAGTCTAATCTTTCGAGGTAAGGGATATTATTTTTTTTCAGTAATGATTTATTTCTTCAATATCATTATCTTTGAAATGTTGATCTGAAGTTTTATCAAATTTGGAACTTTTTCATGCCGGGGTTACTTATTCATGGGTTCTTATTCATGAGTTACTATTCACGAAGTTACTATTCATGAGTTCTTATTCACGAGTTACTATTCACGTACTATTCATGAAGCGTGAAGATGTTTTTGTGGAATTTCTATCTTTTGGTGTCTGAGTTACTATTCACGATATCTTAAGACTATTCACGATATCTGACTTATTCACGATATCTGACCTATTCAATAGAAAAATAAAATTTTTTCTTTTTGTCCAAAATATCTATTCCTGGATACTAGCTTTCGATTGTATAAATGTTTTGATCATTCTTGAATTTTACACCACTATGATTATTTTTGAGGTATTTTTGGACGTGGATAAAACCAAGTACTGAATCCTTAATCCTTAATCCTTGTCATTTTTTGTTTCACCGGATTCGTTTTTTTTAAAAATATTTTCATCATCCTCGGTCTTAAATGATGATATTATGGAATATCTTTGGCCGTAGTGCAAAGATGAATGATTTCTTAAGAATATCTTTGGCCGTGTAGTGCAAAGATGAATGATTTCTGAAGAATATCTTTGCTCAGTAGTCTGAAGATGAGCAGTGTTTAAATGAACATGACCAACTGATGAATATCTTTGGCCTGTAGTGCAAAGATGAATATTTGATTCCAGATGTATATTGATTGATGTTACAGGGATAAAAGATAGACGATGAACTTTTAAATTCATACATAGAAGATAGTAGTTTGCATTCTCTACTTAACTCTTCTAATGAATTATTATTTCCGTTGCGAATATTGATTTAAAGTTTGTTGTCTATTGTATTCTATTAGATTTTTCCCTGTTGAAGACTAACGATAATTTGTTGTATATTATCTTAGTCATAATATTCTTTACTTGAGCTAGTTGAGCTCACCCTTTTTCCTTTTTGTTCCATTTTTCTCAGGAGGCGAGAATATAAGCGAGTGCAGTCGGGTATGGAATGAAGTTTTTAGAAAGGATTGTTTAGTAGTCCTCACCATTTTTTGTAAATTAATGTATCAATAAATGTGATGAGGAATTATTTGAGTATAGATATTGTCTTGTAAGATAATATTTGTATTCAAACTCACAGCTTTTCTTGTTGTAATAATAAAGTTGTAGTTGTTTTACATACCATGTATTGACAACTCGTAATGGTGATGTATACCTATTTTGGGGCGCGTCATGATTAGTATCGAGCTTAGGGATATGATCTCTGGCGGAGATCGGGGAATAGAACTAGGAGGGGAGAGACGAGTAAATCCTTCGCTAGTGTGTCCTACCTAAGCTTATTTGTTAGTTGGTCAGTATATAGGGATATTATGTGATATATTGATTTCCTTAATTAACCCTTGTTTTATGACAGTATTTGAGAATGTCGACCGAGAATATTAACAAGGAGTAAATGAGACCGTGGAGATGCTGTCTTTTGAACGAGGAGAACGTGCAACAGTGTGGTGATGTACCTCCCGCGAACAACACCAGTTGAAAGAGATGATGAACGAGGGGATGTTTAGAAGTTTTTGCGGTTCATGCAAAATCGACGAGGAAACTTCGTGTTCAAAATCTGAGGAGGAAATGATAGCAATTCACGGGTTATCACAAAATGAGCGATTCAAAGAGTTGGGACCACGAATTTAAGGAAAGCCAGATCCGATCATGGGCGAAGCATGGGTCAAACAAATTACCAAGATATTCGATGTCTTGGGATGCACGGAGGAACAGAAAGTTCCATTCGCCACCTTTTATGTTCCGTGGCGAAGCGTACTCATGGTGGGAGTTCAGTGAAGCGCACCCATCCACCACGCACTCGGCATGTCTTGGGAGACGTTTGAGAGCTATTTAATGACAAATACTTTCCGAAAGTGTTCGTCGTATGAAGGAAGTGGAGTTCATCGATTGGAACAAAACAAATAACGTGACGGTGTCTCGATGACGAGGCAAAGTTTGCGAGTTATCGAGTTTCAGACTCATTTGGTGGAGAATGAGGAACGATGACGCGGATGTTTCTTAGAGGTTTGAAACTTAGGCGTACGTCGATATCTCATTTCTCATAAATTTTCTCTTTATTCGGATGTTTATAAATAGGGCTCAATTATTAGAAGAGATAACGAAATACTGGTCAACTGAGGACCACAACCGGGATCGTGTCGAGAGATAGCGAATCAATGAATAATGATAACTGCGGAGAAAAGAAACAGACGACAGAAATGTAACCACTCTGGTGGTAATCATGGCCATGAAAATAGAAGAAGCGAGTCGGGGAGATTTTAAAAGAGGAGATTTAACAACGACCATGTGAAGATGACAAAGGTCTTACGTAGAATCGGTTCTAAGGGAGGAGAACGACCACCGGTCATATATCTTCTGAAATCTGGAAAGAGGGACATATCGGTCAAAACCGCCCACAACAATTCAAGGTATGCTATAATTGTGGAAAGGAAGGACATATCGCTCGAGATTATGCGATGGCGAAACCTAGTTCAATGAGGGACGGTGACTCAAAAGATCGTCCCGGAAAAAGTCAAAGTCAACGATTCCGGAAGAAGCGTTTGTTGTGGTCGGTCATAATGCGAGGAACCCAAACGAGGTGATCACGGGTAAGCTATTTATAAATTCTTGCGAAGTTTATACCTTACTTGATCTGATGCTTACCCATTCATTTATCTCTCCTGCACGTGTGCTCAACGTTTAAACTTGACTCCGGAGAAATTAGACTTTGACTATCTCGTGGAAACTCCGTTAGAGAAACTTTCATCACATCCATTGCTTATAAATCTTGTTTGATTCAAGTTGGCACCATTACCTTACCCGTTGACCTTATCTCTTTAAAGATACTTGCTTTTGATGTGATTTTAGGGATTGATTGGTTAACTACTCATCATGCCAAAATTGATTGTTTTCGTAAGGTTGTTAGTTTTCATATTCCTAACCAACCTGTTATGCAATTCAAGCAACTAAACCATTAAAATCGATCACCGCTCATATCTAATCATAAAGCTATTCGTTTATTAAAAAACGGATGTCGAAGCTTTCTTAGCCCATGTTATGGATTTGAATAAAGACACGTCAAATTTGAATGATATTCTGTTGTTATTGACTTTCCGACGTATTTCCCGAAGAACTTCCCTGCTGCCCCCCGAACGTGAAGTTGAATTCTTTATTGATCTTGAACTCGCACAAAGCCCATTTCTAAAACCCCATATCGAATGGCTCTATTGAACTTCAGGAGTTAAAGGTCCAACTACTGAGAATTGTTGGACATCGGTTTCATTCGTCTAGTACATCTCCTTGGGGTGCTCTGTTTTATTCGTAAAGAAGAAAGACGGGAGTATCGACTTTGTATTGACTATCGGGAATTGAACCATGTCACCATCAAGAATAGGTATCCTCTACCTCGTATTGATGACTTGTTTGACCCGATTCTGAGGGCACATTCTTTTCAAAATCGATCTTAGCTCGGATATCATCACCGAAGATTAAAAGCGAGGATATTCAAAGGCGCCTTGAAACTTCGGTATGGGCATTATGAATTCTTAGTCATGTCTTTCGGACTAACTAATGCTCCTGCGGCTTTCATGGATATGATGAACCGAGTATTCAAGGAATATTTGGATCAATTCGTTGTTGTCTTTATTGATGACATTCTCATATATTCCAAAAGCCGTGAAGATCATGAGCACCATTTGAAGCTGGTACTCCAAAGGCTTCGTGAAAACCAACTATATGCCAAATTGAAGAAATGTGAGTTCGGCTTGAGAAGTAGCATTCCTTGGGCACGTGGTGTCGAAAAACATGGAGTATCTGTTGATCCAAATGAAGATTGAAGCAATACAAAGTTGGGAGCAACCAAAGTCGGTGGATCAAGTACGTAGTTTTTGGGCTTAAATTGTTATTATCGAGATTCGTGGAAGGGTTTTCTCGAATCGCTACTTCATTAACCCAAATTAACTTCGGAAGGATACAAAATTCGTTTGGAGTGAAGAATGCGAGAAGAGTTTCCAAGAGCTTAAGAGGAGACTTATTTCGGCACCTGTTCTAACAATACCATCTGGTTCGGATGGATTTGTTATCTACAAATGATGCTTCGCAAAGGGTTAGGATGTGTTCTCATGCAACGCGTGGGAAAGTCATAGCTTTATGCCATGCGACAACTTAAAGAGTATGAGAGGAATTATCCTACTTTCATGATCTAGAGTTAGCGGCCCGATCGCTCAGCGCTAAAGATATGGAGGCACTATCTATATGGGGAGAAAGTGGAGATATATTCGGACCATAAAAGCCTTAAATATTTCTTCACTCAAAAGAGAACTCAACATGCGGCGGCGACGTTGGCTCGAACTATTGAAAGACTACGACCACACTTGCATTCAATACCATCCCGGTAAAGCGAGCGTAATGGTGAGCGCGTTGAGTAGAAGATCATATGCGAACGCGAGTGCGATGATGTCAAGTATCGCGTAGAGCCAACTTTAATAGAAAAAGTTAAGGTTGCTCGAGCCACCAGGCCGGGCGATGCGTATGAAGAAGAAAGTACAAGAAGGAGCTATTCCTAAGCGAGAATTGATGAAGAAGGAATACTTGAGTCCACTCTAGACTTTGTGTTCCTAACGACTCGATTTGAAGTACAAGATTATGATGGAGGCACACAATCGCCATTTGCAATCCATCTGGAAGTACTAAAATGTATCGTGATCTTGACGTACATTTTGGTGGAACAATATGAAGAGAGAGATTGCAAAGTTTATCTCGATGTGTTTAACTTGCCAACGTGTAAAGGCGGAGCATCTTGTACCTAAGGGTCCGTTGCAACCACTTGAGATTCCTGAATGGAAGTGGGAACACATTACTATGGATTTAGAATTACGGGTCTTCCTACGGTTTCTCAAGGCATCAATGCTATTTTTGGGTTATTGTTGATAGATTAACCAAGTCCGCTTTCATTTCTTGCCGTCACGGAGACTTATTCCTTGAACGTCTTGCTAGTATGCACGTGAATGAGATTGTGAGGTTGCATGACATGCCTGTATCCATAGTTTGGATCGTGACCCAAGATTCACTTCAAGATTTTGGGTTAGCTTGCAAAAAGCTATGGGCACGGATTTGCGATTTAGTTGACATACCATCCCCAAACCAGACGGACAATCGAGAGAGGATTATTCAAACTCTTGAAGATCTATTAAGACTCGTGTCCTGAGACTTCAAGGGTAGTTGGGATAAGTATTTACCCTTGGTGGAATTCTCCTACAACAACAGCTTATCGAGCAAGTATAGGTGTGGCTCCATTTGAAGCATTATATGGGCCGAAAATGTCGTTCTCCAATATGTTGGGATGAGGTGGGTGAAGCAACATTGTTGGGACCCGAAGTTAAATACGTATGACTCACCGAAAAGATCCAAATGATTCGACAACGATATACAAGCGGCACAAGATCGACAAAAAGAGTTATGCGGATCTTCATCGAAAGGGCGTGGAATTTAATGTGGGGATCGTGTATTGTTGCGAAGTTGCTCCATGGAAGGGAGTTACAAGATTTGGGAAGAGAGGAAGCTCGATCCACGATTTATTGGTCCATTTCAAATTCTTGACCGAGTAGGAAATGTAGCCTATAGACTTGCATTACCTCCGAATATGTCTCGTGTTCATAATGTGTTTCACATATCATATTTAAGAAATATGTGAAAGACCCGAACCACGTTATTGAGTTAGAACCGGACGAGATAGCCAAGACTTAACGTATGAGGAGGTACTTGTCAAGATCTTGGATAGGAAGGAGCATATCCCCACGCCTTGAAAAGGTCATACCACAAGTTAAAGTTTTGTGGAGGAATCATGCTATAGAGGAAATGACACGGGAGTTGGAAAGCGGAAATGAAAGCGAGTATCCTCACCTTTTCAAAACACCAGTACGTACATCAATTTCGAGGGACGAAATTTCATAAGGAGGGAGGTTGTAAGACCCAAAATTTTTTAAATAAAAGGAATTTCCTTTATTTATTATTTTGAAATAGTAAGGGTTGATTTGATTAATGTGGATAGTTAAGGGTTAAATACGCAAATATTTCAAAATAAGCAGTGGTTATAAAATATTCATTGTTGTCGGGAATATTCGTTTGGTCGTGGAATATTAAATGCTTTTCGGGAATATTAAATGCGACCAGTGTGCACGACCATGTGTGGGCCCATAACGAAGCGATTGGATGAAGAAAGCGACAAATATAAGTTGTTTTTAAATAATCTGGCGTAGTTATTCACAAGTTATCTTGTTGGAATACCCGTTGGTTAAAACACACTATTACGCGTTGTTGAGCGAGTGGCGCACGGTATTGCACCAATTATTGATTCTTACGTAAAAAGCACTACTTCGATAATGGTTACATGATAATTCTTTATTCGATATTTTATTGAGTTAATAATTCTTGCGTTGATATTTTATTCTTTGTTGTTTGATAATTGTCATTACATAGTATTTTTCATTATCGAAGCGAATAATTCATATTATCTAAATAATATTATTAGATAACATTATTGGCAATGTCTAGAAAGTTACATCTAAGGAGAGGTTTGAATGTCATCTAATTGCGGCGCCCGAGAAGAAAAATTCTTATTGAAAGCCCCTCTTTCCTGAAGCGCGCACATTGTCGATATTGTGATTACGTAATATTATTTGTGAATAATTAATTATTGATTTATATGATGAGGAAAATATTGATTTTATGTGGATATAGATGGAGAAAATTTTTAAAATGACAATTGTTGAAAATTAATATTTTATCTTTTTCGATAAAATAATTCATTTAAATATATTATTTTAATAATATATTAACGGTGATATTTTACAATGAATGTGGGATATATGAGTATATGAGGAGGAAGAGTATTTTTGTGGCATTAAATGTTTAACACATATTTTGTGTGTTGGTGGACACAATTATTGGCCAAATTTGATTATAAACTTGTAAAATCACCCGTTTGTGGATTTCGGTCAATTTCTATTTGGAATTTGGAAAAACTTTCTTCTGCAAAGTTGTAGAGAATTGAATTTTCTATAAAAACTCATGAGATTCGAATTTTCTGATGAAAGGGCTATTTATTATGAATTATTGAAGTTAGAAAACTCAAAATAATTGATTTTGGGAGTTTAAATTATTTTTGTTAAGAAAAATGTTTTTGTATTTTTTTGGACATCATTAACATGTGTGGCTGGTGTTTTGACCAAAAAGGCGGGCTAAGGAAAATTTGTATAATTATATTAATATTATATTAAATTTTACTAACTTTTAGTCAATCTAGCGTTTTCCTATAAATAAGGTCTTGGGTTAGAATTGAAAATCACACCGAAGCCCAAGTTTTCTCTCTATTTCTCTCTCGATATTTTGAGCGTATTCTTGTGAGTATTTTGAGTATACTTTGAGTATTGCTAGATCTGAAAGTTCCTTTCAAAGACTATACCCAGGTATTCCAAATTAGAAGTCTTAATCTTTCGAGGTAAGGGATATTATTTTTTTTCAGTAATGATATTATTTCTTGATATCATTATCTTTGAAATGTTGATCTGAAGTTTTATTAAATTTGAAACTTTTTCATGTAGGGATTACTATTCATGGAGTTACTTATTCATGAGTTACTATTCACGAGTTCTTATTAATGAGTTCTTATTCACGATTCTTATTCACGAGTACTATTCATGAAGCGTGAAGATGTTTTTGTGAAATTTCTATCTTTTGGTGTCGGAGTTACTATTCACGTATCTTGGCCTTTATTCACGATATCTGACACTATTCACGTATCTGACTATTCATAGAAAAATAAAATTTTTTCTTTTGTCCAAAATATCTATTACGGATACTAGCTCGATTGTATAAATGTTTTGATCATTCTTGAATTTTACACCACTATGATTATTTTTGAGGTATTTTTTGGCGCGTGGATAAAACCAAGTCTGAATCCTTAATCCTTAATCCTTGTCGTTTTGTTTTCACCTTGGATTCGTTTAACAAAAAATATTTTCATCATCCTCGGTCTTAAATGATGATATTATGGAATATCTTTGGCACATAGTGCAAAGATGAATGATTTCTTAAGAATATCTTTGGCACCGTAGTCTGCAAGATGAATGATTTCTGAAGAATATCTTTGGCGCATAGTCTGAAAGATGAGCAGTGTTTAAATGAACATGAATCATTGATGAATATCTTTGGCACATGGTGCAGATGAATATTTGATTCCGGATGTATATTGATTGATGTTACGAGGATAAAAGATGAGCGATGAACTTTTAAATTCATACATAGAAGATAGTAGTTTGCATTCTCTACTTAACTCTTCTAATGAATTATTATTTCATTGCGAATATTGATTTAAAGTTTGTTGTCTATTGTATTCTATTAGATTTTTCCCATTGAAGACTAACGATAATTTGTTGTATATTATCTTTGTCGTAATATTCTTTATTGGTAGTTGAAATTTCACCTTTTCCTTTTTATTCCATTTTTCTCGGGAGGCGAGAATATAAGCGAAGTAGCAAATCGGGTATGGAATGAAGTTTTTAGAAAAGGATTGTTTAGTAGTCCTCACCATTTTGTAAATTAATGTATCAATAAATGTGATGAGGATTTATTTGAGTATAGATATTATGCAGAAGATAATATTTGTATTCAAACTCACAGTTTTCTTGTTGTAATAATAAAGTTGTAGTTGTTTTTACATACTATGTATTGTAACTCGAGAATAGGTGATGTATACCTATTTTGGGGCGCGTACACTTTTACAACGAAAATAACTTACAATCAGACATAACAATTATCATAATTCACCACACTACCACAATAATTAATTTTATTTTAAAAATAGATATCCAGAAAAATCTAAACATGCCTATAAAACTTACAGTCATCAATAATCATCATCATAATTCACCACACCACCACAATAATTATTATTATTATTGTTGTTGTTGTTATTATTATTATTATTATTATTATTATTATTATTATTAATATTGTTATTATTATTTTTATTATTATTATTATTACTACTATTATAATAATAATAATAATTATTATTATTATTACTATTACTATTACTATTATTATAATAATAATATTTATTATTATTTTATTTATTACTATTATTTTAATTATAATTATTATTAGATCTTACATATATTTGGTTCCTGAAGTAGATAGATCATAGATTCTACGTTTATTATTGGGAAAAGAATGGTTCGGCGCAAAAAATTGTCATTTCATAATGACATCACATATTTACAATGGCTACAGCATAACTCTGTAATGGGAGTATTTCAGTATTCAAGGGTCAGTTTTTATTTTTATTTTTATTTTATTTTTTTATAAAAAAACCTAAATTTAAACTTGAAGATCAAGACTGAGTGCACATAATTAAGACTGTTCAATTCAATTCTCATAAATAATGTGAGCTTATATTTTTGTATTATTGTATTTTTTTTCTTTATAATATTAAGACTTAATTATATCACCCACAAAAGTGAGTTTTAATGATATTGTAAAGAGAGAGAGATTCATAATGGTTAGTTATGAGTTTTGTTTATATTAATTAAACTGACTTTCTTACAAAGCGAGGCCATTAAAAAAATATTTTATAAAAAATTTGATTTTGTTGTTGTAATTAAATTATATATATAATATATATAAAATGTCAATTTTCATTAAAACTCTTTTCCACTCAGGATTGATATAAATGGAGTTAATTGTCAATAACTCAAATATTGATGTTAGTGTCAACTCGGAGTTCAGATAATAATCAAACTATATATATATATATATATATATATATATATATATATATATATGATGGATCAAATCATCTGGCTTTATTTACACACAAATCGCTCACTTTTTTTAGTAATGAGCGCAGGCGACGGTTTGATTCATACATATTGTCGCTCTATACTTTTAACGACGGACAACATATAGCGTCGCTAAAAGTATAGCGATGGTTGTATAACCGAAGCCGTCATGAAACCCCATCATTAAAGGGGTAGCAACCTGAGTTAGAAGATAAAGAAATCTCTTATTGATCCGAATTATATATATATATGTTGGCTATAAACTCATCCCATCACAAGATGTCACTGATCTGATATTAACTATTATAATTATAATTTGAGTACATTTTAACGTAAAATTAAATAAAATAAAAACTCAATCTATTAATTGTTATAACGGGGTCATATTATAATTGGATGGCCGTCCGGTGCGGTGCTAACGACCAGTTCTGTGTAATTTTATTTTATTATTTTTTTAATCACAATTATAAAAATAATAAAACACTGTTTACAGTGTTTTTTTAATAAAAAATATATTTTCTGTTACAATTTTTTGTTCAAACTTACTCTATTATTTTTTATTTATTATTCTTATAATTGTGGTTAAAAAAATAAAAAAAATAAAAATACACGAAACCGGTCGTTAGTATGGGTACATGAGGTACCGGACGCCCCCTGGACCCGTCATATTAATATATTGAAGACATACTTAATTATAAGATCATGAGTCCGGATCTTAAAATTTCACTCTTATTTAACTCACCATTTCTCACACCCTTTTTAGCGACGGACCGAACGACGATTCGATCCTCTACAATACAACTGTCGTCTATATTTTTAGCGACGGATAACATATAGTGTCGCTAAAAGTATAGACGACACATATTTATAATAGTTGTACTTTGTCGCTAAAGGGGGTGAGTTTGAAATGAAGTTGGATAAAGTGAAACTAAGATCCTAATTCCAATCATAATAGTTGTACTCTCGGTAATTATTAACTTTTATAGGCATACAAATCTTAACCACATATTTATAAAACTCGATCGGGTATATATTGCAATAGTAATACCAATCTTTATGGTTGTTAATTTCAATTTAAGATTCTTTCTTTAAATATAATTCTTGTCTTTTCTTTAAATAGAATTTCAACGATTCATAACTAGAAAAAGTCTAAAATTTTGACTTGTAATTTGTATAAGACCATAATGATATTCTTATTAATGAAACTGATAGTTTTACAAGTTTTTATCTCCATCTAATTTTAGTATTAATGTGAAATTATCATTTTCACTCGTGTATATATTAATTACTTTATTATAAATTTTATTTTACTTTTAAAATTTGTAATGCATGATACTTTTTTTATATAATTTATTTATGCAAATATGTATGCTTAAAGTACAAAATTATTGACTATTTTTTTGGGCTAAGAAATTACTGAATTCCCCTACTGTATATTTACTGCACTTATATAATGCAAGATTTGATATCTATTATATTTTTATACTAACTCTAAGAAATCAGACTAGAATGGTCTAAGTTTCCTATTTCATTTTTTATTTTGATGTTTTTGGTAAGAAGTGTGTGCATTTTGAATAGATAAGATGAGAGACTCCACGAGCATCGCATAAGGATCCCCACACGTTAACACCGCTCCAGTAAGACTGTAACTTTTCTTCGAAAACCCCGCAAATCCTGCCGGATATAAATTTTATAGTATTAGACGTGTTAAAGACGTCTATAAGCTGTAGAGCGTATCAAAGTTTTGATATATAGTTCAACTTATCCTGCGTGATAAGTACGTCTGCTTATAAGTGACCTTAGCTCATTTGTGAGCCTCATATCGTCTCGTATTCGTTTCCAGAGTGCTATTTATTTTGTCTGATACCCTGTGGCTCACATCTCTCTCTCTCTCTCTCCTTCAAAATCCCTAGAGGAGAGAGAAACAACCAAGTCTTTAGAGAGGGAAAGACTAGTATAAAGTACCAAAACCCTTCGATCTGCGAATTTATCCCTCATCAAATCCAGGTATGAGTTTCCCTTTTCTATCTATGTTAATCTATGTATGATTGTATGTCCAGATATATAAATTCTGTATACATGTGTTTGAATTTTAGGTTAAGCAATGAAATGAATTGGGACAGAAAAGTCTCTGTTTTTAGGATATTTGTTATTGTTTAGGCATTTGCTGTGATTGTATCGATCTCTGAGGGTTTAGATCTTCTCATTTGCAGTTGTGAGCAACAGAAATGTCTTCTCTAAGCAGAGAACTTGTGTTTCTTATACTTCAGTTTCTCGATGAAGAGAAATTCAAAGAGACTGTGCACAGGTAGTGATTGTTAAATTTGTGTCTTTATGTTTCTGATTCTATTTGGATGGAAAAAGATTAATATAAATATTAGTTAGCTAGTTTTTGCTAGATCCAGATAAACTTAGAATTTGTTTAAAACGTAAGAAAAAATGGGTGTGAGAATTCTCCTTTTTGTTGAGTGATTAATTGGTGTTAGTTTACTTCTTTACTTAATTTGTTATTTCTTTATGGGGTCGAGATTGGAGCAAGAGTCGGGATTTTTCTTCAACATGCGGCATTTTGAGGAAATGGTGACAAATGGGGAATGGGATGAGGTGGAGAAATATTTATCTGGATTCACAAAGGTTGATGATAACAGATATTCCATGAAAATCTTCTTTGAGATTCGAAAGCAGAAATACCTAGAAGCATTAGATAAGTATGTTATGAGTTGATGAACCTGAAATTTTTTATCTTTATATTTATGTCATTCTCCTATGATTTTTTTTTGAAGTTAAGTCAATCATTTAATTCTGATAATTATTCGTGATTATAGGAAGGATCGTGCTAAAGCTGTTGACATTTTAGTGAAGGACTTGAAAGTGTTTTCAGCTTTCAATGAAGATTTGTTTAAGGAAATAACGCAGCTATTGACTCTAGAAAATTTCAGGTAGGGAAGTTCCGTTTGGGAGTTTGTTTTGTCAGTGGTTTAATATTAAATTGTTGTAGTGTTTTTCATGGGTTCTTGTGTTAACTATGTAAACATACAAAATTTGCAGAGATAATGAGCAACTATCTAAATACGGAGACACTAAGTCTGCTAGGGGTGTAATGCTTGCTGAACTCAAAAAGTTAATTGAAGCGAATCCTCTTTTTCGTGATAAGCTAAATTTCCCCAGTTTAAAGAACTCTAGATTGCGAACGCTTATCAACCAGAGGTAAATTTATTTTATGGGGTTTGTGGAAGCAAGCATCTTTTCACAGTAAACTAATGTGGTCTTTGACATTCATCTGTGTTGTGTTGCAGTTTAAATTGGCAGCATCAGCTTTGTAAAAATCCGAAACCTAATCCTGACATTAAAACCCTCTTTATAGACCATTCTTGTGGGCAATCGCAGCCAAATGGTGCAAGAGCTCCATCACCTGTACCTAATTCACTAATGGGAGCTCTACCAAAACCAACTGGGTTTCCACCATTGGGTGCTCATGGTGTAAGTGATAGTAAATTATATACATTATTTCTCATATTAAGACAGCTGAAACTTAGAATGTGTAAAAGCTTTACTTGCTTTGTTTTGTTACTTAAGCCATTTCAGCCGGCTCCAGCTCCTTTGCCTACATCTCTTGCTGGGTGGATGGCAAATCCTTCTCCTGTTGCCCATCCGTCTGCTTCTGCTGGGCCCATTGGTTTCACTCCACCTAATAATGCAGGTACTGAAGTAAACTAATTTCAACAGCTAATTGTGGATTGATTATGATTGATGTACCCTTCGTTGTACATTTGATTTTGGTGTGACATTGTCTTTGAGAAGGATCTTTTTAAATGATTGACAAATTTTATCATGTTTTCACTTCTCATAATCTTTTGGTCACAATGTTTTTAAAAATGTTACAGCCTTATTGAAGAGGCCAAGGACTCCTCCTACGAACAGTTCAGCCATTGACCATCAGACAGCTGATTCTGAACATGTGCTGAAGAGATCAAGACCATTCGGAATATCAGATGAAGTACATCATAACAAATCCTTTAACTATTAGTACTTTTGTCATTTTTGCCAAGTCTACGCTTTGTTGACTGTAGATGTTTTTCTTGTTTGATTAAATATATCTTTGTGTTATGACTTCAAGATCCATGTGTTGTTCTCATGGATGGTGTTTTGGATGCATGAAATCATTGAAAGAATGGGATTCCTATCTCAGTACTGGGACTTCATCCTTTCTTTGTTATATTAAGTTAATAATATGGATTGAAAAAACTTTATCATTTAGTGCACCATTTTATTTGGTTTCAGATGTTTTCACTTGGATTCAGGATGTTGTACTTGTTAACCATGGTGTATTAGAGATGCTATAGTTTTGATCTATTAAAAAAATGTGATGGTTCTTTCTACTTTTCCTTTTTTAGTCTATTAATTAAAGGTGAAATGGCATTTATCATTCAAGTGGAAGCAACTAAGTAGGCGATAGGAAGAATTTGATAAATGGGGAAGACACTGTGGGTGCAAGTTATTACATCCTATATTTAGGAAGTTAATGAAATTAACCTGTAAAAGGTGCACCTGCATTTTTTCATGTTTTGTTTGATGATGAATAATTATTATAGGAGTTTCTGATTCTTGAAGTTGATGTAAGAAATTGTGGATGTGTGTAATATGGAAGGCAGTATTCATGCATACTGAAAAGGCGAAAAGAAGATGATAAAATATGGCCTTTGGGTTTGGTGCCTTGATTTGTACTTCATAAATGCTTTTTCTACAAGTCTCTTGATCTAAAATGCTCAGATATATTTGCAATTTTCTGTGTTTCTGTGTGCTTTTCCTTTATTACAGCATTCATTCTATGTGTGATGTATATCTTAAACTGATGGAATTGCTTTCTTTGCATAGCTTCGAATATTTAATGCCTTTTTGACATGTTCACGTCATGACTTGAGATTAATTAACTCGATATACACATAATCTATTTAGCAGGTCAACAACCTACCTGTCAGTATTTTACCAGTTGGTTACACCAGTCAGAGTCAGACTCATGGTCAGAGTTCATTCTCGTCCGATGATTTGCCCAAGGCTGTTGTAATGACTTTAAGTCAGGGTTCAGCGGTCAAGAGTATGGATTTCCATCCACTACAACAAATTCTACTTCTTGGTTAGCTCCTATTGGCTCTAGAGAATAGATTTTTATTTGTATCTGCATTTCCTGTCCTACTTAATAGATTTATGAATGATGGATATCGATTGAATTTCCTTTGAATTTACGGTTATAGCCTATCTTGATAAGTATTAACCAATATAGTTGGAACAATCACGGGAGAGATAATGGTATGGGAACTAGGAACACGTGAAAGGCTTGCTCAAAGAAATTTCAAGGTTTGGGAACATGGATCATGTTCAATGCCTCTGCAGGTTGGTTTCCAAATATTATAATTGCTATATTATTTTATACCTTATTTTCCCTCTCCGTACCACTTCCAAAAGAAGGTATGTTTGTGGTGCTTACAAGGACCACCATATGAATTGTATCAGGCATCTCTAGCCAATGATTATTCTGCATCAGTTAACCGTGTGATTTGGAGTCCTGATGGCACACTTTTTGGTATGTTAGTCTGTTAGTATCTTTTATTAATGATAGACAGTAGAAAACAGTAGGAAATAAATATGGAAAATTGTGTCACTAGTTCTAAAGTATCTATTTTCTACTTCAGGTGTTGCATACTCCAAGCACATTGTGCATCTGTACTCATACCATAATGGTGATGATCTGCAAGACAAGTTAGAGGTTTGTGCTTGCTAATCTTGTGAGACCCGTAGCTGGTACCACTAGAGTAGAATGTTTTATGTAGGTTAACACCGATGCTATGCTGTTTCTTTTTTTCAACATCCAGATTGAGGCTCATGTTGGTAGTGTTAATGATCTTGCTTTCTCTTATCCAAATAAACAACTTTGCGTCGTCACTTGTGGGGAGGACCGGTTGATTAAGGTTTGTTTGCATTGTGTTATTGCTTTCTTTGGGATGGATAAAGTTAGAATCTGTCTTACACGTTCAAGTTTCTACAGGTGTGGGATGCAAACACAGGGGCCAAGCAGTATGCCTTCGAGGGTCACGAAGCTCCGGTTTATTCTGTGTGTCCACATCACAAGGAAAACATTCAGGTATTATCAGTTCAGTTTTTCAGATTTATGTTTATAAGGAAACTTTATGTTTGTTACTCCCTTTATGTTGTTTTCATCTCAACTTTGAGACATAATGTGAATTAGGTAGTGCCCTTGCCTGCCTTTATGTATTAGTGAGACATTGCGACTTTTTATGAGTTTACTTGATTTGTTTTCTTCCACTTTCTTCTTGCACAGTTTATATTCTCT
The DNA here is from genome assembly GCA_020205615.1 of Panax quinquefolius. NCBI lineage: Eukaryota > Viridiplantae > Streptophyta > Magnoliopsida > Apiales > Araliaceae > Panax > Panax quinquefolius. The sequence goes on from CM035161.1 coordinate 22,574,847, forward strand.
ACGGCAACTGATGGGAAAATTAAGGCATGGTTGTATGACAACATGGGTTCAAGAGTTGACTACGATGCACCAGGTCATTCGTCCACCACTATGGCATACAGTGCTGATGGAACAAGGTTTAGAAATTATATTTTTCACTATTTAGATTACCCTTTTTGTTAGGGGTTAGAAATTAACACTTAATTTATGATAACGAGCTGAAATATCTGTTTCATAATGTACTGAGCTACTCATAGGCTGTTCTCATGTGGGACTAATAAAGAAGGAGATTCATACATTGTGGAATGGAATGAAAGTGAAGGAGCTGTTAAGCGTACTTATATTGGGCTTGGGAAGCGATCTGTGGGGGTTGTGCAATTTGATACTACCAAGAATCGTTTTTTGGCTGCTGGTGATGAATACATGGTAAAATATTGGGATATGGACAATGTTAACCTATTGACGACTGCTGACGCGGAGGGTGGGTTACAGGTAAGTTTTTAGTTATGCCAGTTGATAAGATTTTCTTTCCCAAGTCTTCCTTTCTAGGTAACCATTCTGGTTGTTGATATATCTGCAGGCTTCTCCTTGTATCAGATTTAACAAGGAAGGGATATTGCTGGCTGTTTCAACAAATGATAATGGTATTAAAATTCTAGCAAATACTGATGGTATTAGGCTACTCCGAACAGTTGAAAGTCGTTCTTTTGATACTTCTAGAATTTCCTCTGCAGCCATCGTGAAGGTAAATGGCCTTTTTAAGCTTGTTTTGGTTCTGCAAATCATGGTATTTATGTCACCCATCCTCTCTTTCTCTCTCTGCTTATTTTATCTGTGCTCTTACATTAAGGAAATGTTTCATTCACATACAGCCCCCTGCCATGGGCGTGTTTGGTGCTTCTAATGCAACTGTTGTAGCAAACATTGTAGATCGGGTTGCACCAATGGCATCCATGGTGGCAATGGTGAGTATTTTTCTGTCTACATCGGGAGTAATCAAGATTCTTCTGGTGCACCTAGAGTTCACTTTCAAATTCAATGTACCAAATCTCATTTGTTTCATTGAATTGTGATCTTAATCATTGATTATGTTGAAGTCAAAAGGTTTTTATTTTTGTTTTTAAAAGCTTTCAATATTAAAAGCCTCATATTTGATGGAGTGTAGACCTACTTAAATAGCCTTCCTAAATTTTTGTCTGCTTGCAACTGATAACCTTTTTCCACTGAGTTATTACAGAATGGTGATAGTCGAAGTATGGTGGATGTGAAGCCCAGAATAGCAGACGAGTCCGTTGAAAAATCTAGAGGCTGGATAATGACAGAAATCAATGAACCATCACAGTGCCGCTCTCTGCGGCTCCCTGATAACATATCAGCAATGAGGGTATGGTCCAATCTTTTACACAAAATTGAAGTAACTGAATTAGATTTGGCCCCTGCTGCTTAATGCTTTACTGGCTGTTGGCTGTCGGTACAAGTTTTGTATTGATTTGCATTCTGTCGCAGCCTCTTGCTATGTGTGTCCATATAGAGTACACGGCGATGATTGATTGGTTCTATATGGTTTTTGATTGACCTCAATAATTGCTATATAGTATAGCCTCAAAGCGCTGGAAATAAATCGGAAAAGGTACTGGGTGGATGGGTCACCGAGTGGTCGGACCGTTATTGACTCGGTGACGTCATTAATATATAAAAATATATATTATTAGTAATTAATAAAATTTTAAAAAATCTCGTTTTTATGAACTAAAGCACAATAAAGTTGAGTTACAATATTATTAGAAGTGGTTAATTTTAATATTAAAAAATGTTTGGTACAAAAAAAAACAATTAAATCCGGTTCATTGGGTCAATTAACCGGTTTTACCGGTGGTCAACCGGGCCAACCGTTTTTTTGAACAAATCAATAAAATCAGGCTAAATCGGACCAGAGAGCCGATTGGTTCCGGTTTTTACCGGTTGAACCGGCAGTCCAGTTTGGGTTTAATAACCATGCTAGATACATTCTGTACACATTGTTCAGACATAAATATATTCTTATTTTTCTCCGGATTCTGACTAAAGCAACTTTTACCTCTATGGATGCTCAGCAAAAGCACTTGTAGATAGAGTGTCTAGCTATAGTTTTGACTGAAAGAGGTTGAAAAGATGTCCAAGAAATGGCGCTCATGACTTTGTGAGCCAATCAGCTCTTTCGTTATTTAATTTATGGTATCCTTCATGTACTCATAAAAAGAGCTGAAACTCTAAAGTCATTGAACAAATGAAATGGCTTAATACTTTAATGTCTGTTGGAGTCAACTAAGTTACAAAATTATTGGTTATTTTGTAGAATACTGAAGTTACAAACTTACAATAATATATTTTAAAAGCCGATCAGATATTTCTTGATTGTTGTTGAATTTTAGAAATTACGTAAATACAATGATCAGCAGCACCTGTTAGTTGGTTGCTGACAACTGCTTTGGTTGGAACCACCAAAAGTTAGTCCAGAGACTCCAAACTAAAGTTTTCTATCCAGGCATTTTCTTTTTTAGTTACTTTCTAGTGCTTGTTCTACCTTACCAATTAATACTTAAGTTTATGCATTTTATATCTCATACCTTCAGAATTTCAGGATAAGGTGCAGTTCCCTTAAGTCTCCATTTCTTGCTTCCCTCCTTGCATTTGAAGACAGCATCTCAGTGTCCTTTCTGTTTCCCAAGAGGAGGGAAATAGTAGCGAATGTGTCACAGAGGTTTAAAGCAGTGTTCTAAAAATCATTATGCGGATCTAGGCGGTGGAGGAGACGCCTAGTGCTAGGAGTTTTCCCAGATGGACTATATATTTTCTTACGCGGTCTCATTTATTTATTTTTCTATTCTACATACTTGTTATTCTATACAAAACATATAGTAGAGATAATTTTTTAAAATTTTACATGAAACATTACAAAAAAAAAACTATTTTTAAGGCTTAACAAATTCATTTTAAGCATTGTAGAACTTCAAAGTAGATGTCTGATTCTGCTTAGGTGAGGCCCTAGGTGCGCAGCCAAATCGAGGCTTTTAGAAGGTTAAAGGTCACTAGAATTACTGTAGATCTGGGCCTGTGGAGTCTCGAGTCTATCAGTTTAAAACCATTTTTTGAATGAGCATAGACTATTACTAATAATTAGGAATTGGTGCAAAATTTATGCAAGATTTTAGACATGCCATGCTTTTCAAATCTCTCTCCACTGGCACCCACATACTCCCTACCATGAACGTGTAGAAGCGACAACTTACATACTGGGACTCTCTGGCCCTGAGGTAAAGTTTTAGTCCAATCAAAACTTTGCTGGAAACAGCAGACCACAAGTTTTCCAGCTGCTATTAGACGCGTACAACTGATAATTGCCTCTTTTTGACTTGGGGATGCCTGAAAAACATTTCTTGAAAGTTGGTTAATTGGACCTGAAATATTTATCTCTAGTTGCAGCACAATTTCTATCTGAGCTTAAAGGAGTTGAGATGCAAGAATTTTTTGGAGTTTTCCTTTTCTTTTTGAACTCAAGTTATATATTTTCTCTCCTTTTCTTTTTATGCCTCCATGTTACTTACATTTCAGGTTTCAAGATTGATATATACGAACTCAGGATTTGCAATATTGGCACTAGCAGCCAACGCCGTACATAAGCTGTGGAAGTGGCAGAGAAATGAGCGAAATACTTCTGGGAAGGTATTGCAGCATCAGAGCCAAAATTTTCATGGCCATTCTCTGAAGCTAATAGTCATAAGCTGACTGCTTACATTCACTATTCTGTTTGTAGGCAACTGCTAGTGTTGTACCTCAACTATGGCAGCCATCAAGTGGAATATTGATGACCAATGATATAAGTGATAGAAACCCTGAGGATGCTGTTCCATGCTTTGCATTGTCAAAGAATGATTCTTATGTTATGTCAGCTTCAGGAGGGAAAATCTCTTTGTTTAACATGATGACATTCAAGGTAACTGACATTTTAACTGCATTTTATCTATCTTTGCTCATGTATACTATCTTTTTGTATGATGATTGTACTTTTTTCAAAGGTATGATCTAGTTATTTTAAATATTCTCTTATTGAAGATTAACAATATTTTCATTACAAAATATTCTTTAGTTCCTTGTTGTAGTTTGAGAATTACATAACATTCTTGTTCTGTTACATACTAAGAAGCATGGATTCCGGTGCGTGAATTCAGCAATTGTTTAGACAATTCTCAAAAATTGGAGATAAGATTTGACACATTCAGTATTAAACAAATTTAATATTTGTATGCATATAAATATGTTAGAAATAGTGACCTCAAAATTTTCAAACTTAAATTTTAGAGCTTCTTAGCTGTTTTTGAACACAAAGTATGTATATCAAACTTAATTTTAAATACTTCATGGTTGTTTTTGGAGAAAGAACACAGATCAAAATTATTTAAGAGATGATATTAGTACATAAAACATTATGTTGATTAGTATAGATGGTATTAGTTAAACTTTCAATTATTATCATTTTAAAAAACAAAGGAAGAATCCCCGAGAAGAATTTAGAAGAATTCGCGGATTCACCGACCTGCAGAAGAATCCTTGCTTCTTAGGTTTAAGGCTGTAAACTGAGCAAACAGATCGGGCTCGATTCATACTCGATCAACTAAAAGTTCGATTTGAGCTCGACTTGAAATATAAATGATTCAAATATGAGCAAATATTAAAGTTCGATAAATTACTCAAACCTTCTCAAATTGTAAGTTTCTATTGATACTCGGATCATATTCGTTCTAAAAGTTCAAACTACTCAGACTCGATTCGAGATTGTACTCAATTCGAGATTGTGCTCGATTCGGTAGCTAAACGAGCCTCAATCATACCTTATTTTATACTCGATATATTTTGTGAACCAAATCTGAGCAACTCAATACTTGATTCGACTCGGTTCATTTACACCCTTACCCTTACTTAGGTTACATACTACAACGTTACTAAGTTAATTCCGGATTTTTTGTTGGCTATGGTTTTGGTCTCTTACTTTTATCTATATTATATTTCTGCCCTCTCAGTGATCGGGGTTGTTAAATCTCAAAGAGAATGAAAATATATTTGTGAGACTAGGGTTAATTGACTATGAAATAATATTTGGTGGGTGGAATTTCCTATATCTTGGCTTTCTATATTTTTGCATCAATTTATATTCTCTCTTACTAAGATGCATGTTTTTCTGTTTTGTTAAATGCAGACAATGACAACATTCATGCCTCCTCCACCTGCTGCCTCATTTCTAGCTTTCCATCCACAAGACAACAATATTATTGCTATAGGCATGGAAGATTCTTCTATCCAAATATATAATGTTCGGGTTGATGAGGTTGTCCCCTTGGTTTAGGCTGAAACCTAAGATTTGATAGTGAAATTATTTGATAGATAAGCAATAACACAATCTCTTGATATTCGGCCTTTTTGTTTGTACAGGTGAAAACAAAGCTCAAAGGCCATCATAAAAGAATAACGGGCCTCGCCTTTTCTAATGTTCTTAATGTGCTTGTATCTTCGGGAGCTGATTCTCAGGTAAGATTTTGGAGGCTTTTGTCCTGAACCTTGAACCTTGAACCATTGGGAATATATAATAGTCTACAATGAATTAACAAAAGTGATCAAATATCAAAACAAATTAATCTTTCTCTAAGCTCTTCACATTGTTAGGGTTGACAATGGCTGCTGATCGATCGTAAGAAAAAAACATGAGTAATGTTGCTTGTAAATTTTTTATACATAAAGTCCTTCAGGCTTTGGCTTTGTTTTATTTATATTTCATAAGAAGTCACTCATAGAATTTCATTTTACATATCTGTTATATCTGTGCTCTACATTTCCGGAAAATCCATAAGTTGGGCAATACGTTACATGTTGGATTTGTTACGCCAATAATAGCTATTTGTTTCTACAGCTATGTGTTTGGAGCACAGACGGATGGGAGAAGCAAACAAATAAACAATTGCAGATTCCAGCAGGGCGTGCTGTTTCCCCTCTTGCGGATACACGTGTGCAGTTTCACCAAGATCAGACCCATTTGCTAGCAGTCCATGAAACACAGATAGCCATATATGAAGCACCTAAATTAGAATGCCTCAAGCAGGTGTGGCATATAATTCTTATATGGAACTAATTAAATCAAGTGTTTCTCACTTGCTATGATGCATAAAATTGTTTACTTTATGTTGTTGGATTCTTAATGAGCCCATGTTGTGCCTTAATATGTATGCTGCATCATTGGTATGTCTGTTTTGTATATAGGCATTCTGGTAAACGATTTTAGGTCTTTGGAAATTTTGTTATTTACTCGTAGCTTCTGATATTCATAGCAACATTTTGTGTATTTTTTAAATAGTGGGTTCCCCGAGAAGTAAGTGGTCCTATCACGCATGCTACGTATTCTTGTGATAGTCAGTCAATATATGTCAGTTTTGAAGATGGAAGTGTAGGTGTTCTCACTGCTTCAACATTGCGATTACGATGTCGAGTTAATCCTGCTGCATACCTTCCCCTCAATCCAAGGTTAATCTCCTCTGGTATTAACCACAGATGGTGTTATATATTTGGCCTTCTCCTTTAAACTTTTCTTCCTGAACACTTGACAATTGCTTTGCAGTTTAAGGGTCTATCCACTTGTTATTGCGGCACATCCATCTGAAGCTAATCAATTTGCATTAGGACTTACTGATGGTGGAGTTTATATACTTGAGCCGCTTGAATCAGAAGGAAAATGGGGCACCTCACCTCCAACAGAAAATGGTGCTGGGCCTAGCACCACGTCTGGTGCAACCAATACAGATCAGCCCCAACGGTAGCAAGTCTCTTGAACGTATCTGATGTTTACCACTGAATTTTGAGTGTATGTATCCCTGTCACGTGGTTCTGCATTGTGTTCCTACCATTATTTAACTCAGATGGCAAGCTGCAAAATTAGGTTTTACAATGTAGGATACTTGAACTGAGACTTGTAGAGTTAGTTTAGAGGCAGCCTTGCAGTTATTAGAATCAAAGGAAGGTTGCTAGCGTCTTCATCGTTAATGATTAGTAAGTTTGGTCCATGATGTAAATTTAGAAGTGGTCTGTTTTGACAGAGGAGAGCTCAGGAGTGATTGATGATGTGGTTTTGGTTAATGGCTCTGAATCTTTTGTTGTTTAGTTCTTCAGGTACCTAGAAAGGTCTAATTGTTTTTTTCTTCCAGTTTAGAGTTCAACTACAATAGTTGTTCCTTCATCTGGAAATTTCTTGTTTATACAATGTTTAACTTTTCTTGCAAGAAACCTGAATTTTTGCAATCCAATTATGTCTGCAGAATATTTAAATCAGTATGCTTTCTATTCTGTGCTTTTGTTATTATGCAGCCTCCAATTTTAGTTTGTCACCTGAAGCTTGAATTCAAGGATGTTCCTGCAGCACACAAGCACATAGGCTAATTATGTTAGCTTGTCAACGCTGCTATTAGCAGAAAACAGTAGAAAACCGATTGGTGAAGATGAAAAATTAAAAATTTATTCATACAACGGATGAGCATTATAGGACTAAAAATATTTCCAGGACCATGGAAGAAAAATAATTTTTTTCTTTCTAGATTTCCCGCTGAAAGGACTGCAACCAGTAGAACACGGACTATTCATAAGATCATTCATGTCCATTAAGTTTTTTCAATTATCATCCGGTACACTAGAATCGTAGTTCTATACGAGAGGAGATCTTCTGTCCCCAAATTTCCTGTTCTCTCACTTAAATTTTGACATGTCTTTTCATTTAATTTTAGAATTAATTAGTGTTAAGTAAGAGACTAAGTATCAAAATTTAAGTGGAAGAACACAAGGGGACAGAAAAATTGGGACTCGTTCTAACCTCCATCCTCGCCTAGGCGCCATCTTCCAACTTCTGGGCTTACTGTGACAGGCTTTATGAAAAAAGTCGTTACCTATAAATTATTATTTCTCTCTGAAAGTTTGTCGGAGTGGGAGCAAGAATAATATAACTTCCTAGAACAAAAATTTTAGAGCTTTCACTATGCAACCAAGAATGGTACCCTGTTCTGTTTGCGTTCTGACTTTCAATTTGTAATAATAAATTAGTACTTGTGATGCATCAGCAATGAACTCGAAAGAAAGGTAATCTATGCTCACTGGCCATGTAAATCGTAATGAACTAGAAGAATTAGCTTCTAGTTTATCAGATGTCACCGAAGAAACAAAAGTATTAGCTTTCGCTTTCCAACTATTTGAATGTGTAATAATGTCCGACTGATGGATACATTCATGATGTCTTTAGAGTTTCAAGTAACAACAAACTATTATTTTTACCCCACAAAGCACACATCTATATTTACACAACAAGATCTTATTTTCAATTTTCATGACCAAATCCAGAAATTGATTCAACAGCATTACGCAAACTCTGGAATTCAGAAATAGCGATCATCTAATTGCGTTTTCAACCAGACTTTGTTCGCTTTTTAGGAGTGCTGGGGGAAGACTGGTTAGATTGTACCGGTAGAAGTGTCCCGCCCTTGATGTCATCTGAATCCGTCATGCCAGAGAGTGTCCTTTGAGCTTCAATGTAGATTTTCAAATCTCTAATCTGTGCCCCCATTCAAAATTATGATGTAATCAAGGTTTGATAAAATAAATTTCAGAAGAAAACATAAAAAATATAGCTTGCACCTGTTCTTCCAGATCCAGTATCTTCTCATCCCTCGAAATCAGTGAAGAAATTTCCCTGGAACAAAATGGACAATTGAAATAAAATAATTCAGTAAGCTCAAGACAATTAATCATTCCTGGCATTGGCATATCATTTCAATGCAAATATTAACAAGGCAATCAATCATACCTGGCATTGGCATATCATTTCAATGCAAATATTAACAAGGCAATTAATCATACCTGGCATAGGCATGCATCATTTCAATGCAAATAGTTAACAATTATACCCTATTCCCCTACTACAGCCTAATTACTCGCTTCATCATTTGAGAAGATCCAAAAAGAAGTTTCATAAACAGATTTAAGGATAACTAAAAATGAAATTGGATTGAACTTCCTGAACAACAAAGATACTTGGCAAGAATTTTTTTTGTACAGTGTCATATAAAACCTAATACCAGCTGGTACCATGCACATGAAGAAAAGATATTACCTCTGTTCAATATCCTTGAGTTTCTTTCGTAGATTTTCTTGTTTTTTCATAAGTTCTTCATTAATCTAACAAGAAAAACAAGAATTCCAATACAGTTAGAAATTGTCAATGACTATATGTGATGAGAAATGTTGATCATAATATTATCTTTCTGAAAATCTAATTGGATAATCACTTCTAAGTTCTAACTGTATGAATTTTAAACTATTATCTTCAACATGCAATGTACTGTGGGGTCATTCCTGGTTGGTAGCTTGGTGCATTAGCTAAAGTATACCTGACCTGAAGTGAAGTACGATTCTTACCCCCTCTGTTCAAATTTAAGCAAATGCTTTCCTTTGCTGGATGTCCAAAAAAAGTGTTGATTCAACCTAAACCCTTGTCTAATAACGGGAGTGTTATTTTTAGTATTTCTATTTCACAAGGTCCCGTCTCAGAAAACCACATGTTTTTTATTTTATTTTTATTTTTTGGCAGGGGGGGGGTTGGGAGGGTTTGGAAGGATGGGACTACAGCAACATGTGGCTCGAGGAAATAACATTTTGCATAATTAAAACTCGAGTAATTATTACTCTTCTCCTTAAATTATGTGCAACCATTCCTATGCACTTAAAATGCGTTGCAAGGAGTATACGCCAAACCTATTCACTTAAAATGGTGTGGAAGGAGTATCAATGGATGAATTTTTTTTTTAAACCACATAGTTAACAACTTCACATATGTTAACAACTAGGCTGATTCTCGATGCATATTCCATTTTCCAGTCTAAAGTCAATACATCAATTGATTAGAAACTATATTTGCCCCCTTGTGTTAGTATAGTAGCAAATGGTTGAATATATTTTCAAATCAATGCCTGACCATATGAGCAACAAATTGAAACCGGCATTGAAAACGTCATTTTCCAAGAAACAGTTTTTTTAACCCCAGAATACATAAGTTTAGACTTCAAATTCCACTTGATCAAAAGCTACGTACAGCAAATATTTAGTCTACGACATTTTATGCAAACTCCAGAAGCCTAACAATGATCGAGAACGTACATCAGCAGCAGCCCTCGTTTCATTAGCTATTTCTTCAATTCGATCTTGAAGATTCTGCATCATTGTAACCTCAGCCATCTCTGCTGCTTTAGATATGGAACTCTCCCTTCTACTTTTTGCTTCGGTTAGTAGTGATTCATAGTGCTGAAAGAGGGTACTAATGAAGACGTGAAAAACTCCATAAAAGCTCATTCTACAATTTCTTAAGCAGACCATAGACCTTTGTGTTAATAATATGCCAAAATCTCTCAATAAATGTATAACTGTAGGTTTAAATTTTAATAGTTTAGTCTCTCCAATATGTATGGCCCGAGTAGGTGCGGCTAGTACTCACTTGTCTCTTGAGTCTCCATTTGGGTGGCAAGAAGATGGTTGTACTCGCCCACTATCTGTTGCATCATTCAAATAGTAAGACAAGCAAAAAACATATCTATTGGAGAAAAGCTTGGGAGCTAAACACTTAAAAAATGTCTAACTATTACTACACTGTTGAAGATTTTAGGCCTTAATCTCAACATACCAAAGACATATCAGCTTTAAGAAAGAATCAGGATTTCATAAAAATAGGGCTTCAGTTCCAGCAAATTAATCCTTTAATGCAAATTTTAGACAGGAGAAAATCTCAATATTAAGTACATTGGCGCATGATGATTTAGTAGGCAGTACAGCATCATATCTTTTTTTAAGTTCATGCAAAGAAATTTATTATAATGAGCATAACAGTTTCATATTATCAGTATAAGAAAAAGATGAATATGAAACACCTCTTCAACTTTGCTGCTGTAAAATGCATCACCAATTCCAGAATAATCCTCATTTGACCCACAAGTACCACATCCTCCGTCCTCTGATGAACAGTGAAAATTTGTCATGACTGACTTGCTATCAATTTTTGATTGATTTAACCGGTGAACATATTTGTCACCGACATAATCCCAAATCTGCTGAGTTTCTAATTCAAGAGAATAGCAATGTTGCGTATCATTCCAATGCCTAATAGCATGCCCTTCCTTGTACCTAAATTCAGTAACGAATAAAGTCAATCTAATAAATCAATACCCAGATAAACCATAAGAAATTGAAAACCATCAAAAGTCATAAATGTTGGCTGCTCAATATATAAAAAAGGAAAGTACACTGAGAATAACATATTGTTTTACCTTCCACATCCAACAAAACCACATATGAGACAAACCCAGGGGTTGGTTAGTCTCCCACACACTGCACAAGTTGGTTTCTCATCCCGCTGCTGACAAAGTCGACAGACCTAGTAACAGATATAATCTTATTAAGGATTTGTAACTCCATTTCACCATAACATACAAGGTACATGTTCTGCAACTGACATATGACAGCAAACAGAATGATAATACGATAGACAAGTAGACGTAAACAATGAAAGTTGTTATACACACTATCACCATCCAAATATCAACTGATCAAGCATGTCCACCTATGGATGGCTAAACATCATACAACAAATATGCAAGTTATGCAACATAACCCACATGTTGGTTTACAATGACAGTAGGTGGATAAACTGAGCAAATAAGTAATAATTCACTCCTAAGTTTTTATATGTATGTAAGCTAACTTAATCCACTACTAAGTTTTTGCATGTATAAATGACACCAAGCAGCAAATAGAGTGTAACAAAATTATAAGCCATTATTAAACTTTAATAAAAGCCAACAAAATCAAAGTATTTGACATACATTAACCTAATTGTGAGCTGGAATCTAAAACGAACAACTCGAGATTAGCTAAGCAGTATCAACGAGAAAGAACCTCTGCTTAGTAAAACTTATATGAAGATGCAAAAACTTTGATCTATGTAGTTTTTATATACCATTAGCAACAAAGAAGAGAGATATATATAAATAAAGGTAAAAAGATAACTGAACTAACCTGGCAAGACAAGTAAGTCCATTTTGAAACACAAGAACAATGAAATGAATGGTCACAAAGTGTGGTCTGAATTGCACTTGTGTCGTGGTCCAATCTCTCTAACATTTTGAATCATAATATCATAAATAAAATATCAAAACATCCAGCACAGAATTTTTCTACTTAGAAATAAAAGAAAAAATTGTCAACTGCAGTATCAAAGTCCACTTTAGTACTAAACATACTAGCAAGTACCTAGACAAACTGGACAAGTGGGCAACTCAGCAAAACCAGGGGGAGGTGCACCAGCAATCTCAGCCAACTCTGTGTACTCCACTGATTGAATAAAATATATGTGACAAACCTCAGCCTGAAAGTCAAAGTACAAATATATAATTTAATCACAAAATCTTAGGCTCTATTTATTTCAAGAAAAACAAATTTCAGAAAAAGTTTTCCACATTCCCCTACGTTTGGTATGACAATGTAATACTACCCCTAGTTCATTAAAAATCAAATGCACATTTAAGCTCAATTTTCCTGCAAATTAATCCAGAACACAACACAAGTATTTTCCCTGAAATTGTTTTCCTTAAAAAAAAAAAAAAGATAGTTGAACATGCACGCGCTAGGGCTAACTCACCCATATTGGGTAGATTAGATGAGATACCTCTGAGGGCTGAAATCGCTTTCCATTCAAATTACAATAGAATCCATCGGAACTTAATTGATTCGTAAGCTTAATTAGCACACTGTATCGGTCCTCCATGCCATCGTTCCTGCAAATAACATATACATACATATATATAATGTTTTAAAATTGGAAAAGAAAAAGAGCTTATTATCGAGGTATTTAACCTGAGAAAGATGAGTTCGGTGAAGTGATCGAGCTGGGAGCCGCAAAAGAGGAGAAAGTCATCGGGGGACACGTAATTAGGGACGGCGACCACAACGAGGAGGGTGCTGCGGGCCGCAGGGTTTGATAGGGCGACAATGGTAGCGGAGGATGATGTTGGGAGGTTGCGGAAGAGGTGGACTATGCCTCTCAGTTCGATTATAGGGTTACGGCTGAGGACGGCGGCGGAGGAATTTGTAGTGGTGGTTGTGTAGAATGGTTGTGGGGTGTCAACTGTGTGAATTTTGAGAGTGAACATCGTACGTATGGACTACTAAATCAAAAATGGGATTAAATTGTACACTGTATATATATATATATATATATATATATATATATACACACTCACGCCGGAAAGACTTTTTGAGGTGGCCTTGGCAATGGCCAATCGGCGTACATGCAAATCACAACTAGTTTGTTGGATTTGCCCAAATTAAATGTATTTTTTTCTTCCATTTATTAGTTCTGATAAGCCGACTTGACTATTTGATGGAACACTCCCTAAAATTAAAAATTAAAAATTAAAATTAAAAATTAAAAATAAAAAAATATTTATCTTTGATTTTTTTTTATACACAAACTACACCAGAAAAAAATTACTAATTTTTTTCTTTTCAATCATAATTAAAAAAATTATTCGTTATTTTCTATACAAAACTCACAAACATGAAATATATACAAACCAAATGTAAAACATTATAAAATACTAACTTATGTCAAAAATGCAAATGTCTCGTAAAAAGAAAAAAAAAGACAACTGATATAAAAAAAATTGCTATTTTTACCTTAAAAATTAATATTTTTACATGATTTATCTCACATGAATAATTAACCTCACTAAAATAAGTAGTCAACTCAACTAACAAATTAAAGTTTTCAAATCAAAATAGAGATGCATATAAAAACCCCAACCCCCCAAAAAAATTAAAAATTCAATAGATTAATAACCTCTTAAATTATAGAAAACTGATATTTCTCACCTGAAAACCGTCGCTATAGTTACTATTTTTTATAACAACAGTTTTTACCGTCGCTTTATATCTATAGCGACACTTTTCATGTGAAAATATCAAAAAATCATGTGAAAATATCAATTACTAAATTATATAGGGACCGAAAATAAATTAAGTAAATGAATATTTTCACATCATTTTTGAATATTTCTACACATATTAGTTGTTGTGTCAAATTTTTATTAGCTACTACGTGTAGAAATATAAAAAATGATGTGTCCCTAAATGAAAATACAGATAAAAAAATCTTGGAGAGGTGAAGTATAATAGAGAGGGAGAGGTTTAAAAAGAAAGAGAGACACTTTGGCAGTGTGATCTCTGGTAGAGAGGGAGGGAGTACTACTGTACTGTGCGTTATATACAAAAACCCACAGTATTTCCTTTACTTAGGAAAAGTATTGAATATAGAAACTAATAATATAACTGTGCTTAATTCATAGAGAAAACTCCAGTGCCTTGATTTGTAACTCCATTAGCTCGATCCGTCCGATCATATTGCTTGATCATATGAGTATGACCTGTTATTAATACATTCAATTCCTCTGTATTTATATAATTTATCAACATAAAATTGAATGTAGTCTTCATTTAGAAGTTAGAAAATAATTTTGGGAAAAAAAAGAAGGTAAATGGCTTGTTTTATGTTTCCAATTACAACAAATCAAGCTTAGTTTAGGCTCTTCAATGGTTTGATTTCAGGGTAATGTGATTTTTTTTGACATATTAATAAGCGTGGTTATATAAGATAATTCTATAAAAAGTTAAATGAATATTTAAGTAGTTTTTTCAGTAAGTTAATTTTTAATGATTTGGTAAAAAAATGTAAATGATTTGAGTAATTGGTTTCCTATTTATCGGGGATTAAGACCATAAAAATGTAAATCAAAGAATATCCACAACTCAATGGACAAACAACAGTCCACCAACCCCCCCGCTATAATACAAACCAAAATCATTTTAAAAGCAATATGAAATCAAACTTCCAGCAATATTTTCCATGCAATCCTTGCTCAGTTACTCTACTTGCATGATTCGGAGATCAAGGCCTGCACTGAATTTGAGATGTGGTGCAAGCATTCATTCACCACCTGTCAAGACCACTACGGCAACCCTCTTCAACGACTTGTATGCTTTAATTATATCAGATTTTGTATGGGCAGCGGAGACAAAAAATCTAATTCCCACAGGCAAATTGCATTTATCGAGCCTAGATCTTTTGGAAGTTGCTACAAAAACGTCCTCTTCCTTCAATAACTGCAAACACACTCGTATTACTAGGTACCTGGAAAAGAAGGGCATACTGATTTGGATCAAAAGAATCGCAAGAACTATAGACTTACACGAGCAGCAACATCTTCAAGCAACTGTAGGTCACTCTTTGAGGAACCGGTTGATTTCTTTAGTCTGAGAAAAACAATGGGAGACTGTATATCACTGGCAATTTCAAGACCCTGTATGTCGGACAGTCCTGCAATTCCTCAAAATATGAGAACCAAAAGGAAACAGAAAGTTCCCTTTAAAGCCAGGAATGGATACCCAAAAAGTTCCCTTCTTCCCAGCTATAAATATTTGCAAACACAAACCTTCATATAGTATGCTTATATTTTTCTTCAAGTTAGTTATCATTTGAGGATTGTCTTCAATGACATCAATAGCAGTAATTGCAGCACTAGCTAGGTATGGGGGCAACGAAGCAGAGAAAACATAGCCAGAACTGCTGAGACGCTGCCAAAAATATAAGATAGCATGAGCGCGAGGAAGCTAGAATTTGGTCAACCATCAATTTCAAGCTAAGAAGCAAGGAAGGATCGAAATTGGATTCACCATACGGGGATAATAATTCATGATAAAGTGTAAAAATATTATTATATTAAAGGGAAAAAAAGACACTAATACGTAGTATCTATGAATTTAGGAAACATGTACTAATAGTTAATTTTGGACTAATTTCAAAGATAGTATGAGTATATAAAAAAAATTATATTCCCTTCGTTCAAAAATATAGAATCAAGTTTGAATTTTCAAAGTCATATTTTTAAATTCAAAATTGATAGGATTCATTTAACTTTTAAAAGAATAAATCTTGTAACTAAGCGAGAACTATTTAGATAGTTTATAATTTTTATAATTGAATTGTCTAAAACTTAATTAATTCAGTATAAATTTTTATTTGAAAATATCTCAAATTGACTTCAAAAAATTAATAAAGAGAGGGAGTATTAATTAGTATAGTATAAAATATCAGTAATATATTCAATTCTTGTCATTTTAAAAACATAAGAATTTAGAAAAATCCTCAAGAATCCCCAAATTCCCGAATCAGGATTCTTTAGTTTGCCAACCTACAGAAGAACCAATACTTCTTAGCACATACTCCCTCTATTCCAAAATATATGATCAACTTCAAAAGTCAATTTGAGATGCTTCAAATTCAAAATTGATTTGAATTCATTAATTTAAGCCATACAACTATAAAAATTGTAACCTAAAATGAACGACAAACTACAAGATTTATTGTTTCAAAAGTTTAATGAATCACATCAATTTTGAATTTGAAATATTTCAAATCAACTTTAAAAAGTAAAAAATTGATCTCATCTTTTCTATGAACGAAGGAGTAGATTTTTTTATTTTTTGCTCAAATGACAAGACAAGTTTAACTAGACAAAAAAATTCTTTCAAAACTACTTTTGAAAAACATGTCCTTACTTGGTGATCAATGACTCTGGCACTTCCTGTGCAGAATCCACCTTCAGTGGCCAAAGCATGTCCCATGGCAGCAGTAACGATATCTATCTTCTCAATCTACAAAATCACACAACCATAAACCCACATAGACATTCAATAACTAATTTAACCCTAAAAGTCTCCAAAACATACACGCAACCCCATAATGTTCGGACAGACCTCTACCAGAACTGCCAAGCACACCAATGAGTTGCTCTCATCTAACAATACATGAAAACAAATATTTCTCCTTAAGTCTAATGATTTCATCTAATGGAGCAATTTGGCCGGAATTCTGCAAATTAGAAAATTCAATCGAGTAAGTGGTAGTTCTTTATCCAACTGAAAGTTCTCAACAAAATCAACACCAACAGAGAAGAGAGAAAATTAATACAAGGTCAGAATCCCTTTGTGCAACTTGATCAAAGCAGTAATGCAAATTTACAACATTTGTCTAACAATGATTTGGGGACTTAGAAGAAGGCATAGCTAATAAAATATATCTTTTTTCCTTTCATTCTAGAAGATCAAATTGGTTGTGGAACAAAGTTTTATCTGTGTTTTCTAAGTCTTAGCTTAGTTAACTAGCTCAGGCATAGTTATGAGAAAATATGCAATATAAATATTGCAAAATTATGCCATCATGTTGCCATTAAATTGCAATATAGATGTTAATGTTTTGATTTTTGCAACATTATAGCTAATGTTTTTATTTTTTGCAAAACCGTTCCCTATGACCAATTTTGGTCAAAATAAGTATGCGAGTCCTTAAGGGACAAAATAGTCGTTACAATAAAGATTTGAGAACTTTTTTCTACTAAGGGCTTCCTTTAATTTGTAGAGCAAATAGAGAAATGATCCAAGGGGGTATGTATGTGTGTGTGTGTAGTGTATATATATATATAGAGAGAGATAGTAGTATTAGCAAATGGAAGTAGAAGTTGTATGACATGTTGCAAGTAAATGGAGCGATTAGGAAATGCAGGGCTAGCGCTTTTAGCTATTAGGCACTTGAGTATGTGGAGGGGTTTTTTTTTTGTCGTGCGTGAGAATTAGCCTTTCTCTCTCTGAAAACTCTCTCTCTCTACTTTTAATTAGGAAATGTATGGCTTTGCATGGCTAACGCAGCTATTAGGCACTTGACAACGTGGGGTGGGGGGTTCTTTTTGCCGAGTGCATGAGAATTTACCTTTTTCTCTCTCTAAAACCACTTTCTCTAATTTTGACCAGGTTGAAGAGGGTAAACATGCATAGTACCACCTAGTGTATCCTTTAACCAACTTTTGGAACACGTCAAGAGGGGAGAAATCAGTGTTCACACATGGAGGGTAAATAGATTATTCAGTGCTTAATACATCTTTCTTTCGTTTTGGTTTTCATTAGGTACCCTGCATAAACTTTGCTATATAACCGCTCAACTCATGGAGTATATGTGAGTGAGTTGCTTACTGCAGTTGCCACTGCACTCCACAATCCCTAGCAGTTGCGGTCCAAGAAGCCTTTTCAAATCAAGCTTTATTATCTCAAGTGGTTGTTTCTCTCACTATTTCTCTTTAAATCTGATGTTACTCTTTCTAAAATTCAAGCCCTAATGTTATCCCCAAATAAGTCCTAAGATATTTGTTCGTGGCTCTTTATTATATTGACGGTTTTACCCTCTATTTGGAGGGAATATATTTTAGTGCGTAAACTGACTATTTTCCCCTTTTAAAGACACACGATTCACTTATTTTGTCCAAAATTGGTAAGAGGGAACAATTTTGAAAAAAATTGAAACATTGGCTATGACATTGCAAAAATTGATACACTAGCGTCTATATTGCAATTAGTGTCACCATGAGAGGACAATTTTGTAATTTTCCCATTTTAAAAAAAAATCATCCAACAAAATTATGTTCATTGAAACCTTAATATTTGTCAGGGAAAAATTGTCTTCTGACCCTTTCCATATCTAGCATTTAAGTGTAAAACATTCAGTGGCTTTATTATGGAATCCAGCAAGTTATCT
Source organism: Panax quinquefolius (assembly GCA_020205615.1). Lineage (NCBI taxonomy): Eukaryota > Viridiplantae > Streptophyta > Magnoliopsida > Apiales > Araliaceae > Panax > Panax quinquefolius. Next base: position 22,593,574 of record CM035161.1, read on the forward strand.
TCTTCCAAATCCAGACCTTCTCAATGCATTTGCAATTCCATAACAAAATACTCATGCACCCTTCTAAAAACTAAACTAACAGCCTTGACTAGTGCTTCTAGGCTCTCTAACCTTAGACCACGACACAATGATATATTATCTGAAGAGTTTTAAGTGCAGTCCAAGATGGCCTCCCAAAAAAAGGGAATACTTCTTCTACAAGGACTAGGTTAATACACGTACAGTTAAAAAGATGAATAGAATTGCAAGGAAAGGAAAAAGACCAGAAAAGGAATGTTAGTATACTATTTAGATATAATAACTTTAATGTAAGATTATCTGCTGACGCAAACTAAATCATAATTCACAAAATACTTGATAGACAGCTTCAACCACAATGTAGCGCCTTAGCTTCTTTGCTCGCTTATTATCCTGAGTGACTTTCTCTAGAGTGTTTCATAGAGACTCCATATCGTTATGCTTAAAGTATATGATTGTACTTCTAGACAGGTAAAGGCCATTTTGTATTCCCCAGTGGACACCCTCATCCCTGAAAGGGAAAACAACAGGGTGTCAGAATAGTTTCAATTTGTACCGATGACTTTATACTGAATAATACAAAGAAATATTTTAGAGGGGGGTCTGGATAATGTCAAAACTGCTCAAATTTCACACACCCACAGACATGAACACACAGGATAACGTAACAAATGGCAGTAGCTATGTCAAGAAGACCTTTTTTCCCAAACAAAAAGAAAAAGAAAAAAAATATTATGTTATTAATAGAAAAGATAGGTTACATGAAAACCAGGGGTACAAAAGGTCCAGTAACCCTGAATTAGTGGAAAATCAAGATAAAAAAGAGCACTTAAGAAAGTGAAGCCCTCCCATCTCTACAAAATTCAGTTACACAGGTAACTGCATAGCAGTAGATGAAAAGATCACTAGCTCACTCTAAACAGTCTAGCATTACGCATATTCCAAATTCCCCATAAAACTGAGATGAAAGCACATTTCTATAATATTTTTGAATCCTTATTTTTTCCATCCTCAAAATTACACTGAAACAACACACCCAGTGTCCAACACTCCAAAGAAGACGAGGATACAAAGAAAACAAAAAAGAGGCCAATCAGTTATGATACCACCGTCTTTCTTAGAGAACAATTGTTCAGCTAAAACCATATTAATAGGGGCCATCAAAAGAATAAATTTTTTATAACTAGAATCATATCTCATCTAGAACAAGTCCAGGATGGAAAGGAAAGTCATGAGTATATATATAGAGTCCGGTTCCTATCCGGACTCCCGCATTTTCTTAAAATGCAGACTTTTTTTTTTTTTTTTTTTTAAAACAACTAAAAAAAAATAATAATAATTATGGAACTGGAATTTTTACATATTACAGTGTTTTGGGTGTGATTTGAATACATATAATAAAACATGTTTGTACAGTCTGTGCAGACTGTACATACATTTTTTGGTATAGGTATCCAAATCACGCCCAAAACATTGTATTATGGAAAAATTTCAGTTCCATAATATTTTTTTTTTTTTAGTTGTTCTAAAAAAAAAAAGCAAAAAAGCAAAAAAAAAAAATTGGTCCGCATTTTACTCCAGTCCGGACTCTCGGACTGGATCCGCTAGCTATATATATATATAGAGAGAGAGAGAGAGAGAGAAAGAGACTTATATTCATAACTTAGTCTGGTACTAAAAAATCGAGTTCAAAATTTTATACATAAAAATAACTATAAAAATAACTATAGAACACGGACAAACATAATTATGAGTAAGGGTGTAAATGAATCGATTCGAGCCGAGTATTGAGTTGCTCAAATTTGGTTCACTAAATTTATCGAGTATAAAATAAGGTTTGATTGAGGCTCATTTAGCTACCGAGTCGAGCACGATTTCGAATCGAGCCCGAGCAGTTTGAACTTTTTGAACGAATATGATCCGAGTATCAATAGAAAATTATAATTTGAGGAGGTTCGAGTAATTTATCGAACTTTAAAATTTGCTCATATTTTACTTATTTATATTTCGAGTAGAGCTCGAATCGAACTTTTAGTCGAGCGAGTACGAATCAAGCCCGAACTGTTTGCTCATTTTAATTATGAGTCATGATATACCCCATTTTAATGTATCTTATTCTTCTCAATTAATTGACAGAATACTAAAAACTAATCAGTAATCATTGAGTAGGTTCTGTGGCATACTACTCGGTCATTGATAAATTAAACAGTCAAGATCACATATACTCACACAATCACGATGTCTCCTTTCTTACAAAATGCTGGTATTGCACTGAACATGGTGGAAAGTCCATATGAATAAAGTATGGAATCAGGAGTTCCCAAAAACTCTGCTATTCTGGCCTCACAATCAAGGTGAACATCTATACAAACCAGAATTTTGAATATCAGAACTTTCTCATGAGAAAGACAAGTAAAATAAAATAAAAATAAAAACTAATGCAGTCAATTAAGAAGACTGCCACACCACAATTCATCAGATCATACAAATGTTCCATAAAAGCCACGAGGACCACAAGAACCAACACCATATTTTTCCAGTGCTGAAGTACATGACTCCTGTTACAAGTCATTTCTATGAATGATTACCTAAACTGATAAACCATTACTATAAAAAAAAAAACTAGAAAACTAAATTAGAGGTTTCTCACAAGTAACTTTTCATGTCCAATAAGTCCAAGGTAATTTGCTGAAGCAAAGTTCACAACCTCTTTACCATTGATTACAGTATGTGGACCTGCAGCACTGCATAAGAAGCAACTTATGACTGTAAATGCCTTATTATAAAAACATTTACTGTTTTACTACATAATTAACTAAAAATTTTTGTCAAGATAATTAAAAGTACTTTCTCTGATTTCTCTTAACATTAAATATTCAAGTAGAACAGAGAATTACATTGATATGTATAACAACAACCCCCCCCCCCAAAATCCCAGAAAAACAACAAGAGAAAATGGAGAATTAGAAAAATAACAGCATGGACATGCTGAAAATGAACGAAAATATATATATAGTTGCAAAAGAACAACCTATATCATCAGTTGGATATATATGATACGTGTTACAAATATAGATTTTGTTGTGTGTGTGTGTGTGTGTGAGAGAGAAAGAGGATATTTCTTTATCACTCTAAACTTAAGAAAGGAAGAAACTTTTGAGAATAAGCTCCAGATTATTTTTGAAAACATTCAACTAAGAAGGCTCAATATCAGTCTAGATACCAATGAAAAGGGTAAGACTAGACTAGGCACAGACCTAACACTTTGAGATACTAAGAAATTAAAGAAAATTGAAATAAAAGGGAAGAACACTACTTTACCTTTCCAGTACTGGAGGTTCACACTGCATATCTTCTGTTATAGGTGGAATAAGGGACTCTGGAACCCATTCATCACACAGCTCATCAATTTCCTAAAATATCAAGCACTGATTTTCATAAGATTGACTGTTATGAAAATTTCTAGATCAAGAAGTAGACAAGAATTAGCAATTTACAACACAGCAGATAGAGCTGTCAATGGGTCA